>ML793637.1:114727-161585 GCA_009831015.1 Picea engelmannii | reverse complement strand
AGGGAATTCAAATACAACACATTGTTCCATATACACCACAACAAAATGGTGTTGTTGAGAGAAAGAACCGCACATTAAAAGAAATGGCTAATTGTATGATACAATCTAAGGGATTAAGCCTAAAGTATTGGGGGGAAGCTATCAACTGTGAAAATTACATAGTAAATTGCACTCCCACAAAGGCTCTTAAAAATATAACACCGAAAGAAGATTGGACTAAAATTAAACCAGATGTAAGTCACTTTCATGTATTTGGCAGTATAACATGGGCTCACATTCTTGATCATAAAAGGAAATAATTGCAGCCTAAAAGTGAGAAGTGTATATTTGTTGGTTATTCTGAAGATGTCAAAGGTTACAGACTTCTTCAATCACATTGTAATGAAAATATTATTAGAAGAGATGTTAAATTTGATGAAAATGTATTGGCCTGCGAGCCTAATTCGGCAATTGTGCCTTCTTTGACCTGCGATCCATCATCAGCATTTGTGCCTTCTTATGATCTGGTTTCTTCTTCAGATGATGACAATGAGGATGAAAATCCACCTCTGCCTACTCACCCTCCTCCAGATGATTCCTTTGAACCTGAGCTAGCACCAGCTCCATCGCTTCCTAGATGGGTCTGTTCAACACAAAAAGCAGCTGGTGATCTTGTCAGTGATCCTTTAGATTAGAGTCGGACACGTTCACAGTTCTAGCGAGCCTCTTCTCTTTTGGCTCAATTTTCAAAAACTCATGATCCAGAGACATTTGCAGAAGCTTCAGGTCATCTAGATTGGGATACAACAATGAATGAAGAGTATTGTTCTTTAATGGCAAACAATACTTTTGATCTTGTACCTATTCCAAAAGGAAGAAACCTTGTTAGATGCAAATGGGTCTACAAAACTAATTATGCATCAGATGGAAGTGTTGAAAGACACAAGGCTCGGTTAGTTGCCAAAGGATTTTCCCAAGTTGAATGAATTGACTATAATGAAATCTTTTCCCCTGTAGCAAAAATGAATTCCATCTACCTTGTTCTTCCCCTTGCTGCCTCACATAAATGGGAGGTCCATCAGATGGATGTTAAATCCACCTTATTTCATGGAGATTTGCAAGAATAAATCTACATGGAACAACCTCCTAGCTATGTCCATAATGACTCTAGCCTTGTTTATCTCTTCAAGAAATCTCTTTATGGTCTCAAGCAAGCTCCCCGAGCTTGGTATGCCAAAATGGATAGCTTTCTTATTGCCACTGGATTCTCTAGATGTCATTATGATCCTAATGTCTATACCAAGAAAGTAGGAAGCCATCTCATAATCCTTGTCCTTTATGTTGATGACCTTATCCTTATTGGTAGTGACTCAAAACTTTTAAACCATGTGAAAACCAACCTTAAGAATAAATTTGAAATGACAGAATTAGGATTTTTTCACTATTTACTTGGCCTCCAAGTTTTGCAAACCAATGAAGGAATTTTTCTTTCCCAGTCTAAGTATGCTTGTGACATTCTTCGTCGCTTTCACATGGACGATTGTAAACCAACCCCTTATCCCTTCTAGTCTAGAGTCAATCTTTCTTCCACCTGTACTTCTCCTAAAGTTGATGTCACCCTGTACCGTCAGTTAGTTGGTAGCCTCTTATACTTGAATCATACTCGTCCTGATCTTTCCTTTGTTGTTGGTCTTGTTGCCCGATATATGCAAACACCCCATGAAATCCATTGGAAAGAAGCTAAAAGGATACTTCACTATGTTCGTGGTACAGTTCAGTTCAGGGCACATTACAGTTCAAGGGGGACTCCTTTATTGGTTGGTTTCACTTATTCAGATTGGGCCGGCGACCCTGATGATCGGAAATCTACTGCGGGTTATGCTTTCAGCCTTGGTTCAAGACCTGACACTTGGGCCTGCAAGAAACAACAGGCTATTGCACTTTCTTCAGTAGAAGCAGAGTACCGAGCAGTGGTAAATGCAAGTCAGGAAGCCCTGTGGCTTCGACAGATCCTTTCAGAGTTTGGATTCTAGCACCAGCATCCGACCATCCTTTGGTGTGACAATCAGAGTGCCATCAATCTCACCAAAGACCCAGTTCAACATCAACGTAGAAAACACATCGAGCTACACATGCACTTCACCAAAAAGCTCATTCATGATCAAGTTATTGAAGTGCTCTTTTGCCCTACAGAAGATCAAGTTGCATACATTTTCACAAAGTCTCTTACAGAAGCGAAGTTTTCCAAACTTCGATCTATGTTAGGAGTTCATGAAGTTTTCATTAAGAGGGGATAGGCTCTAATTCCTCCTTCCTTCTCCTATTGTGTCACTATTGTAAATCCTTCAATCCTATCCCAAGTTGTTCTTAAGCAGGGATGTTAGGATATTTAGACACTTAGGAGTTAGTAAGATCTACTTGGTCTATTGTGTCGTTAGGTAAAAGTGTGTTTTCTAGTGTGTTTCTTTAGTATGCATTAGTATGCATTTGTAGATAGGAAATCCGACAGTCACGATATGTTTCCAACATAGAGTGATCCGACAGTTCATACTCTCCTCAATATTAACGGCCATTGATCCGTGGCTTAACACCCGATTGGTCCATGATATCTATTTAAAGAGAATGGAGGGTCATTTGCCGATGATTGATTGTGAGAAACTCTCTTGTAAAATCTCTTTGTAATATTTTTCTTTGCATTAATAAACTGCTCCAAGTGGTCGTGTTGGCTGGGGCCATGGATGTTTCCCTGTAGGGGTTTTACCACGTGAAAACATCGGTGTGTTGATCTTTGATCTGGTTATGTGAGTGGTTACTGAAGGTTTTCATCCTCTGTTGGAATACCTATGTTGTCGAACAGGATCTTCACAACTTGGTCAAGAGCCAACAATTCCTAACTATGATTTTATTTAGGGCCAGATAATCGTTGCAGAGTCACCAGGTCCCATCTTTCTTCTGCATAAGATTGAATAGGATTCCACATGGTGATGAGTTGGGTCATATGTGCCCCTTTTGGAGCAATTATCAGATTTGACGCTTGACCTCCTTGTTTTCTAATAGAGAGTGGAAATAGACTAGCCCATTGGGCAATGGTGTGATGGGGTTCATATCAATTGAATGATTAACTTGACAATGTAGAGGTACCCCAGTGGGTGAGGATAAGATGTCTTTGTATTCTTACATGACTTTATCCACTTTCTTCTTCTATGTGGATATATCGACCATGGAGGCCATGGATATGGCTGAAAACTTTTTCTCACTTTGAGAGATAATCGTGAAGAATACAAACTTCTCGGTCTGAGAGATGACCTCCCTGCATTGCTTGGCAGAGATCAAGGAAATGGAAGTAGGTGGGACTATCTCAGGTATCCTATATAATTTCCTGTCCAAAGTAATAATAACACTATGAGGCCTAGACTCATATACAAAATGATTTTTCTATAAATAAGGTTGGCCCAAAATAACATCACAAAATTCAAGGGGAGAAACATCACACAATACCTCATCATTGAAGGGATTGATTTCGTAGGATAGGAAACCCATTTGGTTGACGTGAAGATCACTTCCCTGGTGGAGCCATCTGATGGTGTACGATTGCAGGTGCGGTGTTGTCAGTAGGGACAACTACTTGATGACCTCCACTAAGATGAGGTTCTTATGGCTAACACTATCAACGATGAAGTGAAACGGAGTACCCTTCACCCACATTTGTGAATGAAAGAGGCGATCTCCTTCCTCTGCTCATCAGGTTCACCAGGTTGGATCTTGGTGGTAGAAAAAGTGGCACTAGGTTCCATGTCAATAATCCGTCTCCCATTTTCTGGTTCTGACACTGATTCGAAACCCGCATCTTATTAATAGGATTTCACCTCAGCCACGAATGACTTCTTTGAGTGGAAATCATAAGTGTTATTCCAGGGGCTCTTATGGAAGTCACATCACTTCCCGGTGTCTTTCTTCATCTTTCTATTATCCTTATTATTTTACGACTTAGACTGGTTGTCCTGAGGATGTTCATATTTTCTCTTCCCTTTTTTGTATGGGTTTGGGCTTCCCTTTCTCTGCTTCTGCTGTGAGGGGTTCCCATACCCAAACTTATGTGCCTTTTGTTTAATCTTTTGCTCAATTTTGACAACATATGGATAGGCCAAGCACAAGGACGAGATATCCAAAAAATACATTTATGTCTGGATGTATCTATGTAGACCTCCATGGTACTTGAGTAATAGATTTTTATTAGAATATTTTATACCCATATTGATCTGGAAGGTATGGAATATGTTTGTGAACTCTAGCACTATTTGGTCCCTTTCTTGTCGTAGTGTGGTCCATCTTGTATACAGGTCGTCATAACTTCCAACAAGGTAGTGGTGTTCCTTAATAGAATATCTGAATGAATCCTATGTGAGTTTGACTATAAATAATGACGGTTCCTCTATTTCCTTTTGCTCACAAAATGTCTCCCACTAATATTTGACACGGGGGATGACTTTGAGGAGAACAAATGTAATCTTTTATCTAGTAGAAAATTTATGGACAAAAAAATACCCTTCTAGTAGATTCAACCATTTGTCTACAACATCTGCTTCTATCTGGTCTTAAAATATTGGAATATCAAAGTTTATCAATAGCTTTAAGGGGGCAGTGCCTCCGCTCAAGGAAGATGTGTCACTTGTTGGTAGTCATCGAAGGATTTGTGCAAAACTATCCATCATCTTGTTCCTCTATTGTGTGAGGGATTCCTCGATAAAAAGTTTTAAAGGATCTCCTATCCCATCATCTTTATTTTCTCCCACCATAAAAGGTTTCTTGGGAGTACGATATCTCTTTTCCTCAAGAGAAACAAGCTCAAGACCCAACTCTTTGTACCCTGACCTCGTTGGGGACATGCACTAAGAACGACAAGGAGTAGACCGCTCTGATACCACATATCCATATTTTATAAGAAGAACAAAATGAATACAAATATATATTATTAACACTGAGATACAATGAAAAATCTTAGAGATACAATAAAACTTGTCTTCTATTCAATAATGAATATGCTAAAATTGTAAAATACAGACTGAAACAGGCTTGCTAGAATGGTGGCTGCTTATCTCTGAGAAGAGATGTGACAGCTGCGCTCATTCGCAAGAAGATGAGTATAATGAGGATCCAAAGGAATTTTTTACATCAAACATGAATTCAGAAACCATAGACATCCAAAAATCTAACCCTAGGATATGAAGCGCCAAAAGGCATGTGGGCCCAGTTGGGGTAAGTTGGTACATCAACTTCCTGGGCTCGTAACTTTTGCATATGATCTCCATTTTAGGTACACGATAGCCCATTGGAAAGGTCTATCAAAGGAATACACATTATAATATCACACCTTGACTCCATCTACGGTGCGACTATGGCAGGCCCAAAAAAACATTGTTTAGGGCTTCAAAATGGCCCCATAATTTTAGGACCCGAAAATATAGAAAAAAATTGCCAAGATGAAAACTGAAACTGCTAAGATGACATCTGTATGTGAGACAGTTGGAATAGGTGGGTGGCCACTGATATCCACCTAGATCATGGACATTTATTTCTTTGAATAAAGGAATTATTCTTGGTATTTCTCTCTCAATATTTTGTTGTTCCCTTGATAATTGCTAAATATTCATGTTTATGCATGATATATTACATCTCGTACCTTGCAGTCATCTACATTTGTTAACTACAACCATCATGTAATGATTTTCCTATTGGTATTATGTACATCCCTACAATGTTAATGCATTGGATACCAACAAAACTCCATAGTTAAGCATGCTTGGGCTAGAGTATTATTGGGATGAGTAACCTCCCGAGAAGTCCCTATGGAATTTTATAAACTTAGACCAATGTATACCACATGCATCATGGGAATTATTCTCCTCTCACTCTCCCATGTATAATCAAGGTGAAGGAGGAACTTTGAGTGTGCAATGGAGTGTGATGTAATGCTTATTGCGAATGAATGTAAACAATGTCTCTTTCTCTTAAGAGATAAGCTACCACCATTCTAGCCAATTTGTATTCAATAGTATTTTTTTATTCATTAATATAAGTTGGGTTTCATTATATTTTTGTGTTCTCTGCTATATTTTCATTTGTATCTCATTTCGTTCTCTGCATAATCTTCTATATTTTTGTTTGTATCTCATTTTGTTCTTTGCATAACCTAGATTAATTAATTTGGGGAGTGATAGCTACTTCATTGGAAAATATTTTAAAATAAGGGGAAACACACATGAATTTTTTTTATCATACATTTACTATTGAAGATAAACAATAAATAATTATGAACTTTCCCATAAAAAGCATAGTCAACATAAATGCACTATAAGGATATAGTTAACATAAATCTATACAAAATTTCAACTAGAATATCCTTGAAGTAGGTGAGTCGACATAAATCCATATTCAAGATAAACTTATATACTTTTGAAACAAGTGAAAGGGAATGTCAAAGTGAGTTTGGGTCGTTAGTTCACTAAAAGGCTACAAAATTGAGGAGGTTTTGGTTGATACTTGGAATATACTTCTAAAATATTGGGTGTTCACTTCAATTTGAGTTAGGCAATTGGTATTGCAAAAAACAAATGCGTTAGGATATCACTAAAACCCAATTTATATGTTAGAAGTGAGATGCTTGGAATTGCTAGAAGGAAATTTGTAGTGAAAACTCATGAATGGTTGAGATCTGTAACTACTTTTTATTCAAAAGTGGTTGACTTGTCAATGTTTATCAAAATACCAATGTAAATGGGATTGAAAATATCAAACAAATATCCACATAGATGGAAATATATGTTTATTGCTACACCCAAAACATGGAAGAGACGGTTGTTGCATTCAATGGCATACATGTTGGAAAGTCCCCTAATACAATCACATAGCTTCTAAATTGATGCATAGAGGTGAAAATGGAGTAGCAATTTAAAGAAAAAGTTGAAAATATTAATATCACGTGGAGCTTCAAAGTATCTATTATCCCCATTTTGTGGGATAAATAAGGAGATCATGTCTCGAGGCCCTCAGGTTGCGGACATGGAGTTCCGAGAGACTACATGACCAACAACATCCACTTACACATACATGATCCTGCTCCGTAACCACATTTTATGCATTGTCAGTGAATCCACCATACTAGCTAGCTTCTGGAAGGCCTAAGGGTCTTGTTCCATGCAATACAAGTCAGGTATTGTGGTAGATAATCACCCTAATATTTAAGGCATTTGAATATGTTGTATTTGAACTACTTTTGATTATAGAGCACCTACTTGGACATTATTCCTTTGACCTTGTTTCACCTTGGTGAGTGTCATAGATTTCCTAGTGGGTGGCCAACCTTTGGGAAATGTTTGTGACTGGGGATCCCTTGAGGTGTTATCGTACCATTCCCGACCATAATTACCACTTTCCGCTCATTTCACTCCCATCATATTATCCTCTTCTATGTCATTTGACTTTAGTGACCCAAGAAGGGAATGTAACTCATTCTATGGGAAGAAGGGGATGAAGGCCCAAAGGTATTGGTGTTGGATAAAAAGATAAAAGCCTATATATGGACCTTCTAGATGCTTCGCCCAGGGATCCCCCGAGAAAGCAATGAAATGCTTCTATGTGAGAAAAGGGGGACCTACAAGAATAAATAATAATGAATGCTTAAGAGGTTAGTTGGAGGATAGGAGGTCTCATCATGAGCCATCCTATCATGATCATGGGTATCTATGCAGAATGACATTACCATCATTTGGTCACCAAGCTAGGGTAATGGTTCTCAGTCACACAACTGAGAGAAAGGGAGTCTCATCATGAGTGATGGGTGTTCTATATGCACTAAAAAGACACTTAAAAACCCTTAATTAAATTGTCAACCCGGGGTAAGTAAACTCAGAGGTGTAGCAAAATATATACCAAAGGTAGAAGGCTGGTAGGAGTATAATCTAACTAAGGAAGACAACTATCTAAGGATAATCTACTCAAGAAAAACTATCTAATGAGAAAACCCTACTAATCAAAATGAAACTAGGTAACCTAAGTACTTTTGGGTCAAGGGTCGATGGATAGTTCCTAAGAAAGCAAATGAAAACTCTGTGTAAAGCAAACTAGTTTAACAATAAGCAAAAGCAAACTACTAAGCATAATAAGCAAATGACAAAAGAAAACTTCTTTAACTTGCCAACCTACATTCAATGAGCAACTACCCTATGAAAGAAAATAAATAAGAAAGTAAGAAAAAACACCTATCTAACCTATTAAAGAAAATAGACAATTAAGCAAAAACACCTAACTAACCTACTAAAGAAAAAGACAAGTAAGCAAAGGAAACTAACTAACCTACGAAATAAAAAGACAAGTAAGCAAATGCAACTAACGACTGCAAGAAAAACTTCTCATTGAACAACTATCTAGCCTAAGAGGCAAGTGGACTAAATGCCTAATGCAAAACTATTTCTCTTGCATGAAAGGAAATTTAAATTCTCAATGCAATGCATGAAAGTAAATCTAGTCTATTGAGAGCAAGAAAGACTAAAAACTAATTCTTGAGCAAACTGCTATCTAATATATCAAAGCAAAGTCTATCTATCCTACAACAGCAAATACGACTATTTCCTAAGCTATGAAAGCAAGAAACTATATCTATGAAAGAAGGAAAACTATTATTTTAACTTATGACAATTCAAATATAATGTTGGTGGTTGTGTGAATGCCTTCGGTGGTGATGGATGATATCTCGATGACACTTGACAACAAAAGACAATTCCAATGGTATAAGCTCAACACTAATCTCAATGGAAAAATGAAAGGTGTGGAGTAAAAAATCCAATGAAAACTTATCCATGATAAAAGTAATGTTAAATACCCTGCATATTCATGTATAAACCATCAAAAACATAATGTGATCATCATTATTTAACTAAGAAATTTAATTGCATTTTAATCTATGAAAGGAAATTGTGTAAAATAAAACTATGCTATGTCTACTCTAACCATTCAAACTACAATAAAGAAATAATTAAAAACAAAAATTAAAAACTGATATTAAAAAGTAAATTAACAATCTATATTAACCAACAACTAATTAAATGAAATCTATATAAAACTGAAGTAAGCAAGTTGTAACTAAAAACTGGAATTAAATATATCCATCCATCAATCCTTGTCAAAAGAAAACCCAAATTAAAACTATGCTCTGTTCAAATTAAAAATCTGTTCTAAACTTGACTGTAAAATTATAAAAGAAAGCATCATTTAACATCTACTTTGCACACGTGGTTAGTAGAGAGAGAGAGAGAGAGAGAGAGAGAGAGAGAGAGAGAGAGAGAGAGACTTTCTAATTGCACACAGGGTTAGTATAGAGACCTGCAAGCATGTTCCTAATCTATAAAATCAACACATGCTAACACATATCATCATCTAACCTGCAAAAGAGAAGTAAAACAGTAAGCTACAACAAACTAATTAATTAAATAAAAACATGCATATACAGGAAATAAGAAGGAGAAATTTGAATTAAGAAATGCATAAATAACATAAGAACAATCACCAGACTATTGGTGGGCCCCCCAGCAAGTCGTGGCTACCTCCTACAAGCACATCATGAACTTAACAAGGCGAATTCACCATGAAAGCTTGAAAACGTAGTTATGGCACAATTCTGGCAATGTAAAATACCAAAACAGAGAAAAACAAATCTGTCTCTAATATCATGGCTCTTCTACTGGGTTAACAATATTATGACCATCCTATCAGTATTTATAAGCTTACAACCCAAGTGGTCGGCCACAGGAGGGTCGAACCACTTCTAATTTCGGCAAAATACAATAAATGATGCCCTAACTAATAAACTGGAGCGAGCCAATAATCACCTTCTTTGGACAACTAAAACTGAGTTGTCTGGAGCTCAGTAGCTGGAGGGGATAAGGACAAACAAAACCCATGTTCCCGATTCGCCCAACACTGGCCGCCAATGCCATAACTACCAACTCGCCTTCCATTTTCGTGCAATACGGAGTGCCAGAACGAGTGTCGGATCAAGTGTCGGAACGAGTGCCGGATCAAGTGTCGGATCAAGTGCTGGAACTAGAAACATAGTGCATTTTTTCCCTATAACACCAAAAAACGTGAATTAGCTCTTGGAAACCATAAAACATGATGAATTACACTTGATTCAATCATTAAACATGAATTACACATACCTTATGGTGATCATACCATTTTATCATGAAATTCTTCAAAACGCTCTCTTAAAAGATGAAAAATGCATATGTACATGTAGCAAAAATGTATAATAACCATCATGAAAGTGATCATATCTCGGGCCCAACATTACCCCCACACTTACGATTTTGCAAGTCCCACTACAAACAAAAATAAGTTACCCCTCGGAACTAGGTTTGCTGAGGAGGATCAGCTTTGGAAGCCTCTCCTTCTTGTTGTGTAGGCTTAGCCTTGTGCCTCTTGTGTTGCTTTAATTGTGCTCTAAGGCTCCGGTTATATTTAGTCATTTCATCAACCAACCATTCAAGGGAGTTGACCTTTGCCTGAAGGACTGCATTGTCATGATGAAGGTGTACATCTACTGTCTTCCTCTCGTCCAACTGTTGAATAAGCTGATGGTTTTCTTTTTGTAGCTACTCTATGGTTGGAACAGAATCGGTGATCTCTGAGGAAGTCTTAGATCCTTTGAGGGATGTGGACAATCTATCAGTTTTAGGGTCTAAAATGGGTATGGGTGAAGTAGGAGTGATAAGAGATCGGTAAGCTGAGGTAGGTTATGATTTTGTTTTCCTTAGTGGCTCTAATCCATTTGCAGAGACTTCCCTAAGTTTCTTATGAGGGCTCTCAAGGTCGAAGGATACTCGGATCGGATCTAAAGCAGGTGGAGGTTTTGCATAAGGTTTGATTCTTATGTTATGGGCACTCTTCCGAAAGGGTTCTTTACCAAATTGATTAGCTCCCCTCTTGTTTGTAGGAATGATGGGAAAGTCTTGCTACATTACTTATTGGATCTTTTTAGGAGTAGGATCAAGAGAGAGTGAAGGCATTGGGGGGTCAACATTAGGCTTATTTTGGTCTTTGATCTTGGTCTTTTTACCTGATGAAGAAGTAGGGATATCAACAAGATTTTGGTATTGTTCCAGCAAAGAGAGGGTTTGTGCAAGGGATTTTGGAGTTCTTGGAGAGCAAGGCTTGAATGGAGAGATATTTTTTAGGCTAAGTGGCTTTTTGTCGGTCTTAACTGTCAAGTGAGGGTTTGCAAATTGGTATATAAAAGCATCCCAATTTTTCCCATCTTTTTCTAACTCGGCTAGAACAAGGAGCTTGATCAAGCCATGGTGGAAGAGACTGTTGTGGGGATTAGTCGCATTTTTCCTCACTTGAGAGGACATCTTCTCCAAGCTTTTGAGAAAATAGAAGGGAAATTTTAAGGGTTTGTTGAACAGAAAATGAGCGAGCAATCTAAAATGACAAGATTTGAAAGTAGAGTATCTACCTTCACATGTAATTAACCTTGTGATGACGATGAGGATATTGACCAATTTTGCCTTTATCCACTCCTTAGCATACCCTTTTGCTCCTAAAATTCACTTGAATTCGGGCTTAAACACCCTGTTGTAACTTGAGCACGACAATTGGTGGTTTTTGAACCATCTATCTCCCATTCTTGGGAGCTTTGTTGCAACAACAATGGACTCTTTTGTGACTTCGAAGGTGAGATACCCTACATGTGATTTCTTACCATCAAAACCAACTACAAATTTCATGGAGAAGCCATCATTGTGGCCTTGCAAGCTAGATAGAAATGACCCCCATCCTGTGCGCAAAAACGTCTCCCTGCACTATGCAAATTCGGGAATGAAAAACAAGTCTGCATAAGAGGAGGGTTTGTATCTCCTGGGCATTGTGATAGAGGTGAATTTAACCAAGAAAGGGCGTGAAAAAACCAAGAGATGGCATGAATTGGGCATAGTCTGAGTGCGACTTGAATAGGGGACGAATTGGTAGAGGTTGGGCATGATTCCTTAACGCAGGGTAGAGAAAATGGCAAGGTCAAGTGAGATAATAGAGTGTCTAGCCCAATTTTGGATGCACTTAAGGTGGAGTATGTTACCCACATGTGCGTGCGGGCTGCCATGTGTGAAGAATTCGAATTCAAAGGCTCAACTTGGAGCAATGTATTGGTGCGTAATTAGATCAATGTCCAAGTCTTTTGACTTGGACATTTGATCATAACCATATGAAGAATCTTTTAATCAATGCCTGCAACCAGTTTAATTGAATATAATTGAATTTTGGTTACCTGGAATCTAGGACAGTTACTAGTGTGTATGACACTTTGTTCGACACTTCAAATGACATCTCATACGGCACCTCATCTAGTACCTCATACGGTACTTCATCTAGTACTTTTGTGTTAAGTGCACCTCTTATAATGGATACCCTGCAAATTTAAAGTGTTTTTGACAACCACAGTGGTTAATGAACAGAGGCAGAATGCTCCATGCTCACCCAATCTTCTTGTATATGACATGTAATGTCAAAAACCTATAATGAACAGGTTATAGCAAGCATGAAATTTATTGTCAAACCTACAACATGCAGCTTGTAATGAATGATAAACCGATAAAGAGTGGCCTGTTAAGTATGTGTTCAGTAATTTATAGCACAGAGGAGTTTAAGCATTTCAAAATTAACGTGAATATCAATGTAATAACCTGTATCATAGAAATAATAAAAAAATTCTTGCAAAGACTTACTTCTCAAGGCAATGATCATTTGTCAGTTCATGAACCCCTCCCCCACACCTAAGTATTGTGACACCTCACAATCAAAAGTATAGGAAACTAGTTAGTATCCCCCAATAGTCGAATATTTATAGTATGTCAAGTGTAAAGATAAAATTTCACAGCTTGGTCTGACGAGACAGTTAGGAGATGGCCCCACCTATAGGATAAGAGATCCTATATATAGATAAGAAGAGGTAGGCAAGAGAGTTTCAAGATAGTCTTAGAGTCATTTCCCAATGGCAAGTTGATTAGATTCATTAACCTTATCTTAACCACACATACTCCATGTCAGCTTTGTCTGCAAGTAATGTCGTACATCAGGACAAGTTTAAATTTATTATTTATTTTTGTCAGATTATCATCCTCGCTAGGTAGAATGCCCCGCTATCAGCAAGCCTGTTCAGTACTCTGGTGGGTTTACCTAGTCATACCACAGGCTGGTACCTACTGCTAGTAGACCTGTTTAGTATCCCGGTGGGTTAGCATCTTAAACCCTCAGAGACTGGCCCTCCATCCTTTAAGATTTTAGTATAATATTACTTATGCAAGAAGATGGGGGAACAGCTCTGAAACAACTTTTTCTTTCTTTTTCTTTTTAATTGGGATGGTATTTATGTTAGATGATGACTTTCCATTATATTATTAGTGATTGTCCTGATGTAAGGGGTACTTAAGAGGACATGGCCTATCTAAAGATATGATATAATCAAGCTATTTAGTGTGTAGTGGATGGTACCATTGAGAAAGAACATAAAGGTATCTCTAGGTTCAACTTACTTTCTTCTTTTGTAATTATTATGATGTTTCCATGACTAACTGCTAATTAGACCTCCTTGTTACTCTTTGATAAAGACACTTGACTCACTTACTCAGGTTTCTTGAAAAAAACTGTATGAGAGACCTCTAGGCTTGATAGTTATGGTATCACTTCCTTATACAGTGGTGAAGAGTTTCAAGAGAAACTACTTTCGAATGCCTAAAAAAATGAGAATTTTTGCAAAAATAAGGCTAACTACAGTAAGTCAATATTCATTTGATGCTTTAGCAACACAAAATTGAAGTATAACAATGTTTTGAAGAAATATCCTTGAAACTGTGTACTCCCGGTGAAATAATTACTTACAGAAATATCTAGAATTGCCTTATTAACAAAATGCAAAAACTATTTGTATATATATAGTAGGAAACTCAGAAAAGTTTTCAAGAACAAGGGGGGACTTCCCCATCAACTAAGGCCAATGCCTTGTTAGTTGTCATGACTTGTAGAAAATCTTCTCTGGAAATGGGCTCATGATAAAATTTAAGTCGGTGTTTGTTTACCACAAAGGAGACTTGTCCATCCTCAATTGTTTTAATTTTTATAGATCCATTGTCATATACAATGTCTACCTCGTAAGGGCCCAACCACTGGGTGGTGATATTTCCTTTGAAGGTTTTGAAATGGGAATCAAACAACAAGGCCCAATCACCAAGTTGGAAGTGCTTCTTCTTAATAAACTTGTCATGCCACTTGCTCCTTTGGTTCTGGACTAATACCGTCTGTTGGATGGCATCTTGCCTGATTTCATCCAACTCATTTAGTTGTAGGGCTCATTGCTTTTAATCCTCATCTAGGTTCAATCCTAACTCTGCGGAAATATGAAAGGTCCTTACTTGGAATTCTATAGGTAAAAGTACTTGTTTCTCGTACACTATCTCATAAGGGGTATGCCCAGTGGTATTCCTCCAGGTAGTCTCGTATGCCCACAAATCCTTTGGGAGCCTATCATCCCAATCCTGGTGATGTAACTGAATGGTCTTGGTCAAGATGAATTCCAGAACTTTGTTTGTGGATTCTACCTAACCATTGGCTTGCGGGTGGTATGGAGAAGATTTACGATGTTTAATCCCATATTTCTCTGTTATCTCTTTCATCATCTTGCAAGTAAATTGAGCTCCTTGGTCGATAAAAATTTCACGAGGGACACCAAAGTGGGTAAATATGTCTTCATACATAAATTCGACAACAGACTTCTTTGTGGCCCTGAATAGGGATTTTTCCTCTACCCATTTGGTGACATAGTCCGTACAAACCAAAATATAGTTCTTCCTATGGGAAATGGGTGAAATTGGTCCTACAAAGTCAAGGGCCCATTTTTCAAAGGATTCTATCATAACTTGGGTCTGTAAAGGCATTTCGTCAGATGACGTAGGTCTTCCTATCCTTTGGCAACTATTACAACTTCTCACATTCTCGACAGCATCTTTGAAAATGCTAGGCCAATAGTAACCTGAATGTAATACCTTACATGTTGTGCGTTTGTCAGAGAAATGGCCACCACATGGTCCATCATGACGACTTCGTAGTATATCAGGTACCTTGTCCTCTCGGAAACATCTACGAATAATCAAATCAGGACCTATGCGGAAAATATCATGACCAACCCAAGAGTAATTAGCACTTTGTGTAATAATTTTCCGCTTTTCATGAGGTGACAAATGAGACGGTAACTTCCTAGTGGCTAGATAGTTTTCCATATCCGCAAACCATGGGGTATTGACAAAAAGGGAAAAGCGGTGCTCATCTGGGAAACTATCATCTACAGGGATATCATCATCCTCATTTTTTACTCGAGAAAGAAAGTCAGCTACTACATTATCTTTCTCAGGTCGGTCAAGCACAGTAATATTAAATTCTTGCAATAACAAGAGACACCTAGTCACTCGGCCATTAGTTATAGGTTTGTTCATGAGGAACCTAATGGCGGAATGATCACTGTGTACAAATACTTCATAACCTGTAATGTAATGACGAAACTTGTTAATAGCATGAACAACTGCCAAGAACTCTTTCTCAGTGACTGTGTAGTTTAACTCGACAGGGGACAAGTTCTTTCTTACAAAATAAATGGCATAGGACTATTGGTCTTCTTTCTGCCCTAATACCCCTCCTATTGTTGTGTTAGAGGCATCAGTGGATATATGAAATGGGAGAGTCCAATTGGGCCCCCTAGGAACTGGTGCCACAGGCAACTTAGCTTTCAGGGTTTTGAAGGTAGTTTGGCACTGCTCATTCCAAACACAATCAACATATTTTATCAATAATCCAAACATAGGTGCAGCAATCTTTGTAAAATTTTCAATAAACCACCGGTAATATCCAGCATGTCCAAGAAAGCTTCTCACCTCTTTCTGAGTCTTGGGGGGTGGACGTCTAATAATGACCTCAATCTTTGCAGGATCGACTTTTATTCCTTCAGATGAAACATGATGTCCTAGAACCACTCCTTTAGTTAACAACATTTTTCATTTTTCATGACTTAGGGATAGCTTCATTTCCTGGCATCTGATGAGGACTTTTTCTAAGTTGTCTAAGGCTTCATGGTAAGTTTTTCCATAGACTGTGAAGTCATCCATGTAGACCTCCACACAATCATGAATAAGATCGGCAAATATCCCTAATACTTCTCGTTGAAATGTGGTAGGAGCATTACACAATCCAAATGGTAAGACCCTATAGGCATAGGTGCCCCACGGACAAGTAAAGGCAGTATTTTCCTGGTCTTCGAGTGCTATAAGAATCTAGTTGTGCCCGTTGTACCCATCTAGAAAGGAGAAATACTTCTTTTCAGACAAGGTATCTAGAACTTGGTCAATGAAAGGAAGAGGAAAGTAGTCTTTCAGAGTGGCCTTGTTGAGTTCCTGAAAATCAACATAGATTCTCCATTTCCTGGTCACTTTCTTTAGAACCACTAAAAGCGAGGATACCCACTTACTATCAGAGATGGGATAGATAAATCTGACATTTAGCAACTTTTGAATCTCCTCCTTGACTATATCTTTATGTGTTGGGTTCATCCTTCTCTGGGGTTGCCTAACAGGTGTCACTTCCCCCTGGGTATATATGTGATGGATGCATGTGTCAGGGTGTATACCCTTCATGTAAGTGTATTCCCAGGCAAATGCTCATGATTTTTGTTTAAGGATATCTACTAGTTGTTTTTGTTGGTCTGTATCTAGCCCGAAGTTTATGTGTAAAAATTTCCCTAGACTAATCTCGTAGGGAATAATATAAGACATGGCAGACTCATCTATTTCGAAAATAAAATATGTTGAAGACAAAATGGATGGGTCTAATTGTTCTTGAAATTCTTCCCCAAACATGTACTCAAATTGGGGAAATGACTATGGAAAATCCACACATGTAATAGCATAAATGAATTGGTTTAGCACATTTTTTGTTGTGTGCTCTTGAAGTGCCCATGCTTGATCACTTGGCAATATGGGTTCTTCCCAGTATTTGTTCTTATATGGACATTCAAGACACCATATATTCTCCATAATAGGTTGAGCTAGAGAGTAAATGGTGAGCTTTTGGATAGAGAGACTATTTGAGATGGTCATTTCTCCTTCTCTATAGCCAATAAATGCATTAGTTATGGCTAGCCAAGGTCTTCCCAAAATAACGGGATAGCCTCTGGCAGGATCCTTTGAGTGAATAACAAGAAAATCTATGGGGTACTCCCATGAGGCTAAAGTAACGATGACATCATCTAAAATCCCTTCAGGTATAACCCTAGTCTTATCTGCTAATTCCAAAATGGTTGGGGTAGGCCAAAGAAGAGGTTGCAACTGTAATTGTTCCAAGGTAGTAGCGGTCATAACATTGATGGCTGCCCCTAGGTATATGATTGTATTTCCAATGGAGACCTCATTAATGGTTATGGTCACTACAAGGTTTTCTGGATTCCCATATTTTTCTATCTTTGGCTGTTCTTATATGTACTCAGAGATTCCTCCCACCAAATGTACCATGGGGGGTCCTTTCGCTTCCTACCTGGCTTCTTAATACACAATTCTTTAACTACCTTACTATAGATTGGAATGTCTTTAATGGCTTGAAGTAGGGGAATTTTGACACAAATATTTTTCAATTCATTCAAAATGTCAAATTCTGGTCGGGTGGTAGGTTTCTTGATTACCAATCAGTCTGGATAAGGAGGGACCTTCATAATTTGTGAAGGTTCATTTTGGGGAATCTTGGGTTCTTGATTCTTCGAGATAATAACATCTTCCCACCTAGTGTCATCCATGGGTTGTATAGTGATTTATTCTTCTTCTTCTTCCTAGATGACTACTCAAGGTCTCTGCCTATCTAGAACATTTCTCGATCTTAGTTGAATTTCCTGTAATGGAACAGGAGTAATAATATATGTCAGGAAGGCCTACATCTCGACATTGTTAATAGGTTGAGGGGGATTATTATTAGGATTCGACACTGGTTGTGTCGGTAATAGTGTCGATTTCGGGGAGCTTGAATTTTGAAATTGTAGCGGTTATTTTTGTGGGATAGGAGGTAAAGGTGGTGGAACAAAACCTGGCAAAAGTTGCGGAGTGTTCGATGAGAACTGAGGATAAGGATGGTTTTACATAGGGATAGGTGGAGTTTGAGGTTTTCCTTGGTTGTGCCCTCCCCTCCATCCTTGAATCCAAGGGTATTGGTGCTGAGTAGACCAGTTTTTTCAACCTGGTGAGTTCCACTGTTGTTGTTGATAATAGGGTGGAACTTGAGACTATAGATCTGGGTATGTGGGTTGATTCCTAGGCTGCCATGGCCTCCTAGGTGCATAAGAAAACTCCCCAAGATCCCCACTCCTATATATGGCTAATAAACTGGGCAATGATGGACATTTTTCAGTCACATGGTCTTCTGTACAAAATCCACAAACTGAAATGTTATCTAATGGGCACTCTCTTGAGGAATGTTTCCTCCTGCATCTTGGGCAATATATGCTCATTGCTGCATTTTCCTCCTCCTGTTTCTTTTTGAGTTTAAGGGTATCCAAATGGGAACCTATTATGCTTAAGATGTCAATATTAAAGTTTTCTAAAAGGTTCCCTATCTATGCTCCCATGATACCACCTGAACTAACTGGTTTTAAGCTTCTATTGTAAGGGTCCCGAACATTCTTCCTTGTTTTGGCTCTACTCCTTGAGTATTTTTTACACATTTCACATATTTCAGCAAATGGTTTATGAGAGATGTCACCTGATGCCATCAGGTTAAGAATCTCTAAATATTCTTCTGAAATTCCCTTAAGGAAAAGAGCCCTAATTGCATCCTCTGGGAGGTCATGGTATTTTGACTTCTGGGAGATATAACCAACTCTTTCCATATAATATTCAAGGGTCTCGTCTTCTAATTGTTGGATTTTAAAAATGTCATTACGAGACTCTTTGGTCTTGCAATAGTCTTGGTACTTCTTGAGAAATATGTCTTTCATGGCTTCCCAAGACCTAATACTAGATTCTCCCAACCCCATGAACCATCTTAGTGCAAAGTCTTTGAGGGTGGCAGGAAAGAGTTTTAATTTATGGGCATCTTGTACGTAGTTGTAGCTCCTACACAAGATGTCAAATTCAAATAGGAAGGTTTCTAGATATTCATTGTTTTTACCATAAAAGTAGGCAGTGCTGAGAGAGGAATATTCTTCATGTTGACATTCGGAGTGGTGTCTAAAATCAGAAACCCAAAGGTAGTTTCGGTTTGGTTTCCAGTTTCTTCTTCCTCTCTATGTCTTACATTGTTATGGTCCTTCTGATCATCCATATTGGCTTGATTTTCGAAAAGAGAGTACCTAGGTGGTTTTATCTTTGAAGAAAACAAGGTTTCCCTTTGATGGAAGGGTCTTCCTACGGATTGGATGTCTGGGACTCTACTCGAGCTAGTTGAGACTATTGGTGCCAAAGTTTATGTGTCAATTTGAGAGATTATTACATTGGTTGAACTACCAAACAAAAGATTCACATGTTCAGGGTCTATGATGTCCTTAAAATTAGGGTCCTCTAGTGGTGGTGTAAAAGAAAAGTTTGTATTATTTGGTTCTGTGGAAGACTCGAGTGGTCTGGCCTCTTGTCCTAATATGATTGATGCTTCAGTTTCTTTTTCTATAGTGCTCCTTGTGTTAGTCCCTTTAGAGACTATTTTATCTCTTTGAGTTGAGCTAGCTTCTGTTTTTCAGTATCAGTCTGCAGATTTTATAAGCAGAACGTTCCTTCCCCCAAAGAGACCGAAAGGAACCTTGGTTGAAAGGTATGATTTTGATTTAATGTATCTACCTTGTGGGTCTCTAGGCCTATTCATGAAAGAATGAAAAAACAAAAAGAAAAAACTACCATTTGATTCCTAGGTCTATTCATGAAAAAAAAAAAAAACTACCATTGGGTTTGGGGGAACCTTCTATAGCATATGTGCAGGTTCTTACCTCTTGTCTTAAAGTTGCCCCGCCACCAAACTAATGCTAAGGTCTAGAAATGGTATGATTCCTAATTATTTCTTACCTTGAGAAACGTCCCTGGCAGCGGCGCCAAAAATTATGGGTGTTCTATATGCACTAAAAAGACACTTAAAACCCCTAAATTAAACTTTCAACCCAAGGTAAGTAAACTTAGAGTTGTAGCAAAATATATTCCAAAGGTAGAAGGATGGTAGGAGTATAGTCTAACTAAGGAAGGCAGATATCTAAGGCTAATCTACTCAAGCAAAACTATCTAATGAGCAAACCCTACTAAGCAAAATGAAACTAGGTAACCTAAGTACTTTTGGGTCAAGGGTTGATGGATAGTTCCTAAAAAAGAAAATGAAAACTCTGTGTAAAGAAAACTAGTTTAACAATAAGCAAAAACAAACTACTAAGCATAATAAGCAAATGACAAAAGAAAACTTCTTTAACTTGCCAACCTACATTCAATGAGAAACTACCCTATGAAAGCAAATAAATAAGAAAGTAAGAAAACGCACCTATCTAACCTATTAAAGCAAATAGACAAGTAAGCAAAGACACCTAACTAACCTACTAAAGAAAAAAACAAATAAGAAAAAGCAACTAACTAACCTACGAAAGCAAAAGACAAGTAAGCAAAGGCAACTAACTACTGCAAGCAAAACTTCTCATTGAACAACTATCTAGCCTAAGAGGCAAGTGGACTAAATGCCTAATGCAAAACTATTTCTCTTGCATGAAAGGAAATTTAAATGCTCAATGCAATGCATGAAAGGAAATCTAGTCTATTGAGAGCAAGAAAGACTAACAACTACTTCTTGAGCAAAGTGCTATCTAATCTATCAAAGCAAAGTCTATCTGTTCTACAACAACAAATAAGACTATTTCCTAAGCTATGAAAGAACGAAACTATATCTATGAAAGAAGGAAAACTATTCTTTTAACTTATGACAATTCAAATATAATGTTGGTGGTTGTGTGAATGCCTTAGACGGTGACGGATGATATCTCGATGACACTTGACAACAAAGGACAATTCCAATGGTATAAGATCAACACTAATCTCGATGGAAAAATGAAAGGTGTGGAGTAAACAATCCAATGAAAACTTAGCCATGATAAAAGTAATGTTAAATACCCTGCATATTCATGTATAAACCATCAACAACAGAACGAGATCATCATTATTTAACTAAGAAATTTAATTTCATTTTAATCTATGAAAGGAAATTGCGTAAAAGAAAACTATGCTATGTCTACTCTAACCATTCAAACTAAAATAAATAAATAATTAAAAAGTGATATTAAAAAGTAAATTAACAATATATATTAACCAAAAACTAATTAAATGAAATCTATATAAAACTGAAGTAAGAAAACTGTAACTAAAAACTGGAATTAAATCTATCCATCCATCAATCCTTGTCAAAAGAAAACCCAAATTAAAACTATGCTCTGTTCAAATTAAAAATCTGTTCTAAACTTGACTGTAAAATTATAAAAGAAAACATCATTTAACATCTACTTTGCACACGGGGTTAGTAGAGAGAGAGAGAGAGAGAGAGAGAGAGAGAGAGAGAGAGACTTTCTAATTTCACACAGGGTTAGTATAGAGACTTGCAAGCTTGTTCCTAATCTATAAAATCAACACATGCTAACACATATCATCATCTAACCTGCAAAAGAGAAGTAAAACAGTAAGCTACAACAAACTAATTAATTAAATAAAAACATGCATATACAGAAAATAAGAAAGAGCAATTTGAATTAAGAAATGCATAAATAACATAAGAACAATCACCAGACTGTTGGTGGGACCCCCAGCAAGTCGTGGCTACCTCCTACAAGCACACCATGAACTTAACAAGGTGAATTCACCATGAAAGCTTGAAAACGCAGTTCTGGCACAATTTTGGCAATGTAAAATACCAAAACAGAGAAAAACGAATTTGTCTCTAATCTAATGGCTCTTCTACTGGGTTAACAATCTTATGACCATCCTATAACTATTTATAATCTTACAACCCAAGTGGTCAGCCATAGGAGGGTCGAACCACTTCTAATTTCGGAAAAATACAATAAATGATGCCCTAACTGATAAAACAAAGTGAGCCAATAATCGCCTTCTTTGGACAACTGAAACTGAGTTGTCTGGAGCTCAATAGCTGGAGGGGATAAGGACAAACAAAACCCATGTTCCTGATTCACCCAACACTGGCCGCCAATGCAATAATCACCAACTCACCTTCCATTTCTATGCAATACGAAGTGCTAGAATGAGTGTCGGATCGAGTGCCGGATCAAGTGTCAGAACTAGAAACATAGTGCGTTTTTGCCCTGTAACACCAAAAAAATGTGAATTAGCTCTTGGAAACCATAAAACATGATGAATTATACTTGATTCAATCATTAAACATGAATTACATGTACCTTATGGAGATCATACCATTTTATCATGAAATTATTCAAAAAGCTCCTTTAAAATATGAAAAATGCATATGTACATGTAGCAAAAATGTATAATAACCATCATGAAAGTGATCATATCTTGGGCCCAACAATGAGCCAACCTTCTCATTTCCACAAGGTACTTGTGAGTAATATTGTCATTATCTAGACACCACTCCAAGACAATGGCCTTCAACTCGTTCCTTAAAACAAGAAAGAAACAAATAATGAAAAGAATATGGGCTTGGAAAAAATGCTTTTAAGACGAAGGAGCCACACACCCTCTACAAAGCAACCCATGAATGAGACAATATGATCCCTTGTATGTCATGAAACTCAACGACCTACAAATTCTAAACCCCTTCCAACTCATCATCCTTTACATAACCTTGAGAGTCCATCCTTGGGAGCATCCCCTACTTGAGTGCTTTGGTTTCCCCAATAGGACTCCTATGACACCCCTTCCATACTTAAACTTGGTCAATTGTATAGGGTTTGAGCTTATGTTTAAATTGATGAGGTAGTTTTGATGCACATGTTTAGGTGCCTTGCTTATTAGAGTTTAGATGTGGTTTACACTTGTCATCATATCTTTGACTTGAGATATTTGGAGAGCATGCCTTTTTGTCTTGCAGGACCTTGTTGGTGGGCGTTTTTGGAGGAGCAAGCCTAGCTTGGGCTTCTATGGAGATTCAAGCCCACAGGTTGGACGCCAAGGGCCTTCATGCTGGATGACAGAGACGTACCTTTGGAGGCCTAGAAGACATCATGGATGGCATCACCTAGCCCTCGCATGCCAAATGTTTTAACTAGGAAAGGAAAAACGTCATCTTTGGAGGCTTGACATCACCTAGAGGGCTATGGTTTGGTAGTGATGGTGTTGCTTGATGACATGTGGAACATTTTGAAGGAAGGAATCTTCAAGACCATAAATAGAGGACTTGGATGAGTGACACGTTGTATTTTGAGTCCTATCCTTTCATCTACCTACCCAACAACTTCTTCAAAGTGCCAAACCATCCCCTAAAGGGGCGACGTCACTGTATTCTACGGTTTCTTTTGTGTAAAAATGAAACTAAAAGTGAATTGTTTAATATTATTTTGTTGCAAGGGGTAAGATAAGGGTTGTGGACCCCTTATCTTATTTTTTACCCTTGCTAATGTGGACAAACTATGTGAATGACATTTTGTATAAATATAGATCATAAGATCTCATTTTAAGTCATAACTCTCCCATTGTGAGAAGTAGAGGACTAAAATTTTCACTAACCTTGAGGCGTTTTTCTATCGTGTGCTATGATATGGTGTATTTTTGGTTATGGATTTGATGATGATGATGTGCTAGCTCTTGGAGGTCATTTTCTTGCTATTGTGGTGGTTTATCTTGGCATCTTATGGTTTATCTTGTTGCTATTGGATTGGTAAGGATTTTTACTTGTTGCTATCATTTGTAATTCAAGCTCAAGATTGATTTTCCTAAGGCTAGGTAGGGAGTATAAGTGCATACAC
This sequence comes from Picea engelmannii, assembly GCA_009831015.1. Taxonomy (NCBI): domain Eukaryota; kingdom Viridiplantae; phylum Streptophyta; class Pinopsida; order Pinales; family Pinaceae; genus Picea; species Picea engelmannii. The sequence continues at coordinate 137,581 of ML793637.1, read as the reverse complement.
CCCTACTTTATCTCAATCATAATTTTAAGCATAGAATTATTGTTTGCAAGGGTTTGCTAAGGAAGTATAAGTTCATACACCCCTTAGTTTTAAACCCTAGATAGGTTGCCTTGAGGAATAAGAGTATTTATACCCCTGAGGAGGTAGTAGCTTTAGCTCTTTTCTTTTGACCCCATTAACCCATAATTAAAGGCACTAGTAATTTCATTAGAGAAATAATAAGTTACATTGGTAAACATGAAAAGTTGATGTTTTGAAGTTCTTCCACTTGGAGATTGTTTCTTGATCTCTAGGACATCTTGCCTCATTGAGGCGTCCTCTTTCATCCACTACCACTTGCGGTTGTTAAAAAAATAATATACATACATTAGGGCTGCATAAATCTAACCCTCTAACCCTAGCTAACTCCTAAACTAACCCTAGAAATCAGCTATAACTTTTCCCTAACAAACTACTAACCCTAGCACACCTTTTGAGATAGTTTTAAGTGATTTTCATTGGCTGATTTTTATTCTATAAATCTTGGTTTTCTACAGACATAAGGATGATAAATATAAATGTAGTTAGCTTTTTGTTACAACCTTAATCTTGTGCTAAAGTATTACTATATCATTATAGTTGAGTTAAACTAGTCTTTACTAGCTTGTCTTGTGCTTATTCAATTGGAATTTTAGCACTCATATTGCAGCTCTTGTTATCTTTTATATGTTGATATATATGATTGATTATTTATGCAAGTAGGGACACAAATCTTAACTTGATTTTCCACCTAACATATTACAAGTATACTTTATTTTCATTGTGTCTCGAGCAGGTATCTTACTCTCAGAAGGTCACTCAAATCATTTGGCAACCCTAAGCCTTTCCCAAGAATCTCTTCGAAGTTCCTTATACCATTTAGAATTGACCTTTAGGGGAATCCAACCATGCATTTCTTTTTTCATCTCAATCCCCTCTATGGTCACCGAGATTCCCCCCTTGAGGTGACTACCTCACTTCTAAAGTGACGGGAACACCTGCCTAAGGTGACAGTGGTTAGATGCTCTCCTATTTGTCGCCATTTTTGTGGTTGGGTCAAGCTTTTCCCAACCTACAACTTGTGCGATAATAGTCTCTACATTCAATAATATTGTTGACTAATTGTAGGGAAGATATGGAGGAAGGAGACACACACATGGAAAGGAAAAAGTGTGTGGATGTGCAACAATGATGGTCTTGTATGATTGGGTTGTTTTTGGGTATGGGGTATATGGGTTTCGGGGTAGGAATCCATTCTCCTTGCAATTCAAGTGACAGTGGCCTAGGATTTGGACTTAATGGAAAGTATTCACTGACAATTGTAGGCTATCTTGCTTCAAGGCCATGATTTCACATGTAGACATTGCTTCTACGGAGGGTGAAGAAGAGAGACATACATTGAAGAAGAAGGGAAATAGATAAGGAATTGGTACGGTCTCTTCCTTAGTCCAAATGGATGGCATTTATTATGCCTATTATAAAAATAATAATGATTACTAAAAATAATTTAAAGATATTGTCCTATAATTTAATACATTTATCCTAATACATATATTCTTGATGCATTTAAACCTATATGTACATATTAATTATGAATTAGGTATAGTGGGGAGGTTGAATAGGTGGTTTTCGATATTGAAAAAGAATAAACAAAACCATAAGAAAGAGACAAACCTATATGAAATGTGCAACATTGAGGGAGGTTGTCGATCACACGGAGCAAGGTTATGCTGAAAAACACAAAAAGTTGCATGAAAGTAACCATTTGTAATGGACCAAAAAAAAAAAAATTCATGTGGAAAATGAGAATACCCTAAACAAAGGAACCCTACCAACACCCTAAACAAAGGAAACCTACCAATAACATAAACAACATATAAATATTCAACTCTTCCTAAAACCCTTTGGTGACTTGTTAAATATTCAAGATTATCTCATTTGTTATCTTTCTCCTTCACCTTCCATATGTTATTTGTGAGTATCATACAAATTTAAATCCTATGATGGATGCTTAACCATGTTGAATGAAAAACTATAATATTTATAATATCCATTTACAATGGAAAATTTCACAATAGAAATTCAAGAATCACAATTCCTTCAAACAGTATCTAATGTGTTGTACTTTTCACCTAATGGTGTAAATTTTATTTAATGATGTGGATACATGTAAAATCTATACATTTTGGAATTATTCATGTGCCATAAACACCTCCCATATAAAACCTTCACTAGGTGGTCAACCAAATAGAAAAGTTGTGCTAGTAGTGTTGTACATCTTCTAAGGGTTTAAGAAGAAGAAATGTGCAACCATGTTCCTCATTTGACAACTAGTCAACATGAAGACCTTATCTCTATTATGAAAGGTGCATTAGACAATAGTGGTCTTTCACCAATAAATAATGTAGTTAAATAATGGGCAAAATATGGCAATGTTCAGTGTTGTAGTATTCTTGGTCATGGAAGTATGGATATTTCTCATCAAGGTATAATAGATGTGCATCATATATAATCATTTTCTCTTGTTCAAACAAGATTTCAATTGAAACACCATAGGCAACAATAGTAACACCAACCACTTATGAAACATTTAATGTCACTACCCTCTAGAAATCTCTCTAGTGGAATGTCATTGGAACAATTTTTCCCTATAGCTTTAAATTTAATTCAAAAGTAGTATCAACATCAACTATTATTTTCTCATTTTCAATCACATTCTCAAGCTTCATTGCCATCTCAAGGGTATATGTTGGATCACATTTTGATGGTTCATCAATGAAAACAATAACAACAATAGGAGCAACAAAAAAACTAATACCTCAAGTTCTCTTGGCATAGTTATCTAATCAACATCTTTAGGAAACATCTTATGAATGGACAAATGAATTTGGATCCTTAGGAAATTCATCTATAGATAATCTCATATTTAGGAAAACTCGTGATCCATTTATAATGAATGTTAAGCCAATGCAACAAATTCCTTCACCTAAAGGTTCAATGGTGGAAAATATATTACACTAGAAAAATCAACAAGCTCTAATAGCATAAAATTTACCCTAGTATATCCAATTAGATGAAATCTCAAACATAGTCGCATGGTTGCACTTGTGCCCCAAAAATTTGTAGTTGGGGAAATTCAGTCATCTCATGTTTAGGCAGTTTCCAATAAAAACGTATTGTCCAAAGTTCAAACATCATTTATTTCCTCTCCATATGAACATTTAGAGAAGGCATCAATGGAAAAACATATGCCCCATCAGTTTGGTGATGATGTCTACAATGATCCAGTTTTGAATTCCTTATAACTAAGATTATATGATTTAGAAGCCCCACTACAAGTGGAGCTTATCCTTGGAGTTCCAACGTCTCCATCTACTGCAATTGTAGTTTTACTAGAAAAATATATTCAAACATTGGACTATGGATATGTTCAATAGCTAATTCGCTAGTTCACTATACTCTAGAAAAGGTTAGTCTTGATAAGGATATGTATCATAGTGATTTTATGGTATCAACATTTGTGCATGTTGAATAGGATAAAATCCACAAGAAATAGGTCAATAATGACATATCAATACTAAGGGAAATGGACATAGCTGAAACACGTGAGGTAAGGAAAATTAGAGAAAAAGTCTAGAAAACAAAAGAATTCTAATATGTCATCTGCGCATAATAAAGGGAATTTGGAAGTAACCAATAATCAATAGGTGAAGCAAGAAAATAAAACTACTGGAGAAGTTAATTAAATTCTACCTTGAAAATATGTTAACTCTTTTTGTTTTGGTCCAAATCCCAAATTTACATTCAACAACATCGAAAAATATTCTTTCTCGTGTAGACTAGATGTCAATGACAAGTTTAGCTGATGTGGTTTCTTTGGGTGATACTAAGTCTCTGCCTAGAAGCTCTATGGAATCCTTTGTATCTTATTGATATTATCATATTTCTCCATGTCCAAAACCAAAATCCTTGTTGCAAATGCAATTGGAAGATAAAAAACAAAATAAAAATCATAGAAAGGTTCTTTTGAAGTTCTTATTTTGGCAACACCAACTAGTCTACGAAATGTGAGAATAGTTCCTTAGACTAGAGTTGTGGTTTGTTAGAATTCAAATCTTCAAGAGATGTTCAACATGATGTGAAATATGTTGTGAGTGTTACACTCTCTAGTTCTATAATTTTGAAAGTGGGTCTTCCACCAAATCCAAGAAGAGGCATTTGCATGATTTGCTAGCATAAGAAGTTTTAGAAAAAATAGGCCAAGATATTGAAGTTCTTGTCACTGCCAATGCCAAGAAGACTCTTGGACTATTTATCACATTTGTAGGCTCACCCTCTATTGAGATCACCAAGTATGAAAACGATTGTGATTTGTTTTAGGCCAAAGATACAAATAAGAGCCGAAAGAGGGTAACAAAAGGAAAGAGTTCCATAGGTAAAATTCCTACAATTGTTTCTTTGGAGCCTCCTATGGCATCTATTCAAGTTGAGAAAATAAAAATATTTCATCTACTTCAACAAGAAGAGAAAGTATTACCTACTCCACCTGTTGGTCGATCTCTAGGAGATTTCCTACCATTGAAAGAAGAATATTCAAGCTCCCCACCAACTCCAACTTGGTCAGTTGATACATTTAAGAAGATGAAAACAAGGAAAAACAAGGGAAATAAACTGCTCAATGCCAAAACAAGGGAAAACAATGTCAAAATAACACTTAAAACATGCCTTCATTCACTTACAACTTTGGCACTCACAACACTTCCAACAAGCCTTCATTAGCACTTACAACATTTACATCAACCCTTCATTCAATGTTAAAAAAATGGAAAAAAAAAACACTCTGTAGTCTTTTTATGCCAACATCAACCAACACTATGTATTTCTATTACACATAGCTCACTAAATTTTTTAAGACAACTGCATAACACACCTCGGAGGTTTGCAATATCCAATCCTACAGATGATTCAATCACAAATATATATGAATAAGTTTTAAGTAATGACCCAAATCCATGGCCTTAATGGTGAATTGGTTCATTGTATACTTGCTAGATAGTGTTGGAATAGACCACACACAAACAACTCTCAACAAGTGAGAATTAGAAAATCCCACACTCAACAAACCATGCCAACTACTCAATCAAATTGTGAATGGAGATGTGGATACTAGCCAACCATGCAATTAAAAGGGAAACTAGCCTATGGAATGGTTATATAAAATTGTAACAACACAAAAGGATCATTGTAGGTGTAAGGATACCTTGATTTCCATATGTTCAAACCTAACACTGTATCAATACCCCATCTACTCAAAATAAATATATATATATATATATATATATATATATATATATATATATATATATATAATGCTCTTCGGTTGGAGTGATTTAAAGGGTGGATGAAGGAACCTCCATATAGTGCTCTAAAATATGTTGTGACAACAAGGCACCAATCAACATTTAATTAATCACAAATAGGAGTCTATAATCATAGAAAATATATAATACATAACTTGCACAACATTAAAACGCGTTCCTTATGCTAGTGGTTTATTGGGAAATTTAGGATCACCCTATATGCTAACAAATTTGGACATGATTTTCCAATAGATGGAGACAAAGTACATTTGGATATGAGCTTTAAATTTAGCATGTGAGTAATTTATTCTTCTTCACTCGTAGTTCGTTTTTAAGTTCTTAGTTCTTGTTCTTAGTACTTAAAATTGGAAGTCAAGTAACCCACGCGGTGGTTAAATTTACTATGTTTGGTGATTAACTCAAATGTAGAGAAAACTTTAATGACATAGTAACCTATCACCTCAATGTTTTGGGAGTCTCTAACTTGTCATTTTAGCATTATGGATAAGTTCATTGAATTTTGAATTTTAAAATCCAACTCAATCACTATATTTAGTGTTAAGCCTGTGTGTATGATAATTTATTGGCTCTAAAACAAGGTAAGAAGATCCATGGAAATTTATGTCCATGGAATAAATCTCAACTTAATCATTATGTTTAGTTTTTGTCCCATGTATGTTGATTTATTGGCTTAGAACAAGGTAATCAAATCCACAAAAATGAAAGACTAAGTCACAATTTGATAATTTGTATTATAAATAGTCAGATCAAGTTGGTTGTATAAGTTTAGATATTTAAGTTATTTGGAAGAAATCATTTATTTGTGATCTAATCGTAATGTTTGGAATTGGTGATTTGAGTGCAAGTATTGGATAATGATGATATATACAGACTACCATGGAGGGCTCGTTTTGATCTCTTTTTCAGTACTTTGTACTCTATTGGTGATTATCTTGTGATTTTTAATTGATAGCTCAATAGTCTCTACAGTTTCTAATCTACATTGCTAAGAAACTACCATGAATATATCGAGAATACAATATTTTATTTGATTCAATTTAAAAAACAAAATGGATTTACTTTGAGTCAAATTCTTTCTACAAAAATGTGTGTCTAGAAAAGAAAACTTTAAGTATAATAAATGAAAATGACAAATTGTGTCCTCATCCACTACAATTTCTAGGCAAATGCATTGCAGACGAAAAGTAGGGAGTTTGGAGACCTTATTACTATTGGTAACATTACTTTAAACTCTATAACATTCTTGTTTCCATTTAGTACACATGTTTTCATTTACCTTAAGATGCTTCAAGTGTCCATATTAAATTAAAAATATGAACATATTTTACCAATAGTGAGGTGCATAGATCAGTTTAGGGATATGCTATTGATAATTTTGATTTTATGACTCATGAGGCATACCTTGTAAAGAAAGGGAGGGATTAATTAAATCACATGAACTAAAGTGAAGGCATGCAAAAAAATGAGAAAACATAGAGCATTTCCATTTATCCCTTCTCTACAAATCCTTCGATATCCTGCTATGCATTTCCTTTGGCTTCTACTCTACATTATTTGCTGCACCAACTTTACATCTCCTTCAAACCCTATTGTGCATGATTTTTGGACCCTACTCTGCATTTCCTTTCGGAAGCATTTGAACCTGCATTCCACCCTTAAGCTTGCACCTTCTCATCATTTTACCTTTGACAAGATGAAACAAAGTAAGGTATTTGACTTGTGAAAAGGGATGAGTATTAATTTTTAAATTGATCTACTTGGTTTGTTTTTTAATGGAAAACTTGCAATTTTCTTTTTCTTTATTTATTTATTTTATTCACATGGCATCATGGTCATCACAAAGATACATGCTAGCTAAGTTCTATTTTTCAAGAAAAACCCTAAAATATTTCAAATCTTGTTTGGTTCTTCCCTAGTTAGATTATGTTTGAATAGATTTTTGGGTGCAAACAATATTTTCTATTACTTGAAATCCCATAATAGAGTGTAGGTGGTGTTTTTTTTTTAAGTGAAAACTGAGAATTGTGTATTATTTTTAAATAATTCATGTCATGATAGTCATATATATAATATATATATATATATATATATATATATATATATATATATATATATATATATATATATATATATATATATTATGGGGAAAACCTCCTAGATACTTCCCCTCATTGCGAGGATGGTAGCTAGAGTAAACCCTAGATTCATCATGACACAAAGCTAGGTCAACAATCAATGAGTAGATCATATATAAATCATCAACAAATGGTTCGCTAAGAGAAACCATGTCACAAAGTGGGATTTGAATTCGATTGGGGAGAGTAACAATTTGTTCTCACAATTAACTAAGTACACCCAATTGACACACACACACACACACACATGCTTTCTAGGTTTGTTTTTAATATGAAAACTTCCACACACAAAACAATGTTGTAGTGTATGCCATTCTCATCATTCTGTAAAAACTTGCATTGTGTGTGTGTGTGTGTGTGTGTTTACATGTTGGTTCTTTCATTTATGATACACTTGTTTTGTTCCAATAATAAATCAATTCATTATGGACTAGAGCTATATAATGGAATTTATGACCAATATAATCTACCTTTTTTGCATAATTCATTGTTCAAATTAATCCTTAACTATTTCTTACCATGTCCATGCAATGAGATATACCACATGAACATCTGGGCAACCTTCATTACCCTTTCCCTAAGAACTCATAACATCATGGAAGCCTTGGCTATTAGGTTAAGGGAAAAGGGGGCCTGAAACACAGGTTGGGTTCCTAATCACTATAAATTGTTTTTCTTCCACCCAAACATACAAGAAAAAATAAAATATGATCATGCATGTTGATAGATGGTTTATAATTTAGTTTAGAAATATTGTTTTCTCTTAGGCATTGATATGCATTATTAGTTGGACAATTTGGCTGATAAATTTGGGGAAAAAATCGAAATGAAAAAGGAAAAATGGGATAAAAATAATTCATGTATAGTACATGTGGACAATGAGGCTTAGGGGTCTCCATCTAAGGTTTAAAAAAAATGTTAAATACTTTTCATTTTTCTAATCTTTGATTTTTTCTATTACTCACAATCTTTGCATGTGATTGGGAAGAAAATAACTTTAAAACAACATCTTCCTTTGGAGGACCCCATCTAAGGACCCTACACCCAATACAAAAGGTCAATTAATAAAAATAAGTTAAAAAATGGTTTCTTCTTTTGAAGGACCCCCAGTTTAGCCATAGACCGGGAAGAAAAATAAATGTAAAAAGTGATGGCTTCTTCTAGTAAAAACCCTAGTTGAGGACTCCTCATTCAATCCACATGTAAAGAACATATATTATGATTTTTTTGTGATGTGTGCATGTGTAATATTTGTATGTTTTAATCATCATTTTTATTAAACACTAGAATTGTGTGATCTTCCAGGTTTTGAAAAAATAAAAGAAAATATGTACTCCCGTGGACACAAAGGATACTCTGCAAGTTGTTGTAGGTGGTTTTCATTTTGTTTTAATTTTTTTTTGTGGAATTGTACATAAACATTATAAGTATCTTGTAGCCAATATTATAACTACCTTGCAATTGGTTTTATACGTACACTGAAACTAGTGGTGTACCTACTATGCTAGTGTTGTCACTTTTTAAACCTGGCTTTATGAAAACCTATTTGCAAGAGACACTACATCACATTAGGTTTTCTTATATTAATGCCAATGAATCTAATAGGTTTTCTTATATTAATGCCAATGAATCTATTAATGATCCTACAATTGAGACTCCTAGAGGAAGAACAACCCATTTGACCATTCAAAACAAATTATAGATAACATTTTTGCAGTAATGTTGTGGGTTTTGATTGTTTTGATTTCTATTTAGGCTAAGAAATTAGTCCTTTCACTTCCATGTTGTCCCTACTACCCCACAGTGAATTTAAAAAAGACTCTAATATTCCTTTCACATCATTGAAGACAATCTCAAGAGTATAATATCATTCACAAATTCATTCTAGAGAGTCCCCTTTGTCTTGTCAATTACAAAGAGGAAGATGAAAATATACCTAATGAAGTCATAGTGGATCCATTGATGGTAAGTTTTCATATGTATTTGATTCCCTATTTATACTTATTCAATATATTTCAATTTGATGCCCTGTTTCAATTTGATGTTTCTAAATTTTGGTTTCTATGGATGTGTCAATGTTATAACTTATGTATTATTCATCCTTTGTAGGATGACAAAAATTTTGGTCAAATTGAATCATAAAAAGGAACTAGAGGGAAAAATATATAAGGTTGTAAGTTGCTAAAGTTATAAATTTTTGCAAGTCACAATGGTGTTATTTTGACTTGAATTATGGTTGTCCATATCATATGTTTTCGGAGTTACAACTTGTATTTTTTCTTCTTGAGCGGGAATTTGATATAGTCATGGTCAATGTGTTTTATAGAGAAAATGTTGTGCAAACAAACATTGATTATCATATGATAAGTCAAGAGATGGCGAGGATAAATTTGAATTTGATGATTAGTTTTTTGTTTTTCCTATTTTAAAATGTTGATGTTATTCTAAAACCTTGTATGTTCAAGAAGGAGCCAATGATAAGTTAGTTGTTGGTGATGTTGCTTCCCAAGTGAAGCTAGGAAATGGAGCCAAGGAACAAGATCTATATGGCCATGATGTGGATCTTGAAAAATGATTTATGTATTATGATCACAACCTACCATGTTATAAATGAAAGAAGTTCCCTATAATGCACATCATGTCCTAGGAAGTGTGGGAGGAAAGGAGTGGAAAGTTGGTGGAGTGGCACAAGGATATGGAAATGGGAACCATTTCCACAAGTAAGAGACCATACACCACAACATTATATAGAAAATTTTCTTGCATGTGCCCCTATACCACAAACAAGCATGACAAGTCCAAAGTTTCTTTCGAGAGAAAACATAGTTCATAGGGATAAATCTTTTTAATAACTTGTTATCAATTCCTTCAATTATTGGATGAGGAATTTTCTTAAAATTGGCTAATCTAAAATATTATGATAATATTTCTTTGATTTTATGCTAGCATTATGTTTGCTTGTGTCTTCACTGATTCATCTTCTTATTATTACTAAAGACATAACTAAATGTGCTTAATTAAGAAGAATGATGTTTCTAGTATATTTCAACATGTTTCCTAAATAAATCCTCCCATTATGATGTCGACATTATCGACTATAGTGATGATGATGTTATTACTTGTAGCTATTGTTGTCAATACTTGTGTTAAATGAAATATACCAGTAAGTTTTATTAGAATGACATAATGTGTTAAGGGTAGTAGGTGTGAGGGGAAGTCTCTACGATCATGAGGGAAGGATGAAAATTAACTATGTTTGGGGGACTAGGACAAGCAGCAAAAACCCAAGTACAAGAATACACTCTTTTACGAGATCTCATCCTTGCTAAGGAAGCCAATGTTAAATCTTTCATAGTGATTGGAGATTCAAGTGTGGTCATTAAAGAAATGATATGAAAGTCATATCCCTTGGATAAAAAAATAATAGTGATCATCACTTGAACAAAAAAGGAAGTAAGCAATAACATCAAAATTTCCATGTGTTGCAAGCCCTCAACTCGGAAGCAAATTATTAGGCTAAGAAATACACCTCATTAAATTTAGGAGAATTGTAAATAAATGGGGGGAGATCGTATTGTCACATCCCTTGAGTCATCAAGGTATGGAAGGGTTACGTAGTATTTTCATTAAAGCTCTCACAAATCCTCATCTAATTCATTGATTTTTGTGCAAAGAGAAGGGATATGCAAGGACACACTCCCGTCATTGTATCATTGTAAGATTAATCCTATTCATTTCCCTTGAATTTGTTGTTGTGGTTATCCATTTTCAAGATGGGATAATGGCCCAAATTTGTCTTGGAATTTGCAGCGTCTGCACGAATGGAATGAACTCAATATTCTATCTATTGTTAAGATACTTATCAAACCCAAGGTCACCTATTTGGAATAAGAACTTGTATATTCCTAGACCTAAAGTCATTTAGCAAGCAGTTGTTAGTGTGTATGGTGTGCTAAAGCATTTTTGGACTTTGTTATTTGGTTATGGATTATGTGTATTGGAATTGGATCATGAAAAAGCACATAGACATGGTATATTTTTTATCTATTTCCATCTCTTCCTTAGAACCAAGAGCAATTTCATTGTTTTGTGTTTTTAAAATCTTGGATATATATATATGTTTGGTTATTTATGGGGTTATCTGTGTTAAAGGGATTAATTCAAGCCCCCCTTTTTTGGAATACCAGTGTGCCAATCATTTCTATGTTAGGTCTATGGAATAGGTGTTTTCTGGTTGGTTTTAGTTTCCTTAATTTGGATCATCTCTCAATGAAATTTTGTTTAATTCAACCAATTATGGATCATAGAGATATTTTGAAACTCAAAAGAGCATTGAGAAGGAATGATGAATATATCTAGTCCAATCTAAGCTCTTTGTTCTCAATTACATCAAAAGTTCATGAAAATGAAATTCATTGTGTCTTCCAATGTGTGACAATTATGAACCTATTATTCCAACAATGATAGAGAATAGACATATTGGAAGATGAAGGTAGCATGATAAGGAACTTTGCTATCAATCTCCACAAAGACTCTCTTTCTTTAACCTTAAACAATGGGGTGTATGTCAACTCTACATAAGTAGAATTTAAATAAGAAGAAATAATTTAGCAGCTAAAATAAGCCATAGACATTGAGTAATAGAAATCGCTCCCATATGATCTTGGTTAGGAAGAGGAAAATACTCAACGTGTATTTTGTTAGTTTTTATGTTATTCAAAGTTATTAGATTACTAGGAGTTTTTGTTAAGCAGGTTACTTGCAAGAAAACATGGGATGCAATAATTATAGTATGTAGCAAACTATCTTATGTAGTGTTAAAGAATTATCCTCTAACAAGAGCTTCAAAAAATAGTATTTTTGTATGGTTGTTGTAGCTTGGCTAACTTTTTTTAATATAATATTTCCCTATTTTGGTTTTTAAAAAATGACATAACGTGTTTCTATTCTTGATGGGTTAACAAGTGTTTTTATTAATTCACAACATGATATTCTCTTTTGTTTCTTTCCTTAATAGGTAATTCCCAACATGATATGTAGGCCATATTGATCATGTTGTTACAAGATTGATTTGATCATTTCATTGCAAACTCTTCCTATGAGTTCTTATTATTAAACAATTCAATCTATAAGTATAATTATATTCTTCTGTTTATGGTTTAGTGTATGCTTTGGCTTGTGGCTCTGAGTGTCATCCTCGCATATAACCTACATTTTTCATTGAATTGTAGACTAGTTAGTGAATGATGGTTTAGTAGCCTTCTTGTTTTTTATTAAATCATTTTGTTACTCTTTAAGAAATAAACAACACCTAATGATGACATTATTGAGTACAATGATGTCAACGTTATTCGCTATCCTCCGACAATAATATTGATTTACATAATATTTCTTTACTAATTCACAACATGATAGGTCAAAAAGTTTCTTTAAATAAAAACAATCATTTTCAAACTTATTATAATTAAAAAGTTTGGTTCTTGAGTAATTCACATGTTTATTTACTAATTCATAGCATGAAAAGAAACGAGTTTATTTAGATGACAACAATTATTTTCATACTTCTTATAATTAAACAATTTGATTCTTCCATTGTACTTATGTTGTTTACTATTCATGTAATCCTACTAGGTGTAAATGTTGTTATTAAATGAGATAATGAATAACATTCATGTTTTTAAAGAATTATTTTCAGATTTAACGTTATCTTGTCATGTTGAGTTTATCTAACTATAAACAATGAAATAATCTAACTATATTTTGATAATAGATTAAAAGGCTTATTATATTTCATTTATGAGTATAATCATAGATTTGTTAGCCTATTGAATTCAAGGATAAATATCGTTCTCCGTATGCATGAAGCAATAGGGGATATCATTCTATCCATATAGTATACATATGTAGTTTGTACCATTTCCTATATAGGATAGACTACAATGAACTAGATAAACTATGTTGGGAATTAATGTTAGCATAAGCAATTAGTAACTCCATGAGAGCCAATATAATATTTAGGACATCTCTTGTGATTTGTTCCAAGAAGCAGTATTTTATTGGGTTTCTTACACTAGATACCATGTCTCATATTCTCTACATATGTGACATGTATGGTAGGTTGAGGAAATCAAAGTTGTGGACATGCCTACTTCTTGGAAAATATTTTGAAATGTATTTTGATAAAGTTTCTTATATGCATGTGGGAATACCCTATTCCAACATTATACCTTTTCATAATCCATATTGAAATTTGATGAAGACCAATTATGGGGGTCACAAAGATTGGTTTCTATGAGTTTTGATCCTCAGACCTGTGGGTTATGGGCCCATGAAATGGATTGTAATGCGTCCATGGCAGTAAGAAATCCACAACATCCTTTCAAATATACACCCTAGAGTACAATGACGCTCTTCTTTAATTCGACTCTCGTGAAGTTCATAGGAACTGTTATCCCCTATCCTAGGGACTAATAAGGAGACAATCTCTCAATGCCCATAGATCCTAGACAAGGAGTGTTGAGAGCCAGATGACTTGAGCATGGCCTTGGAGGGCCCATATTTTCTTCAGTGCAGCCCACCTATCAGTAGCAGCAGCATCCATCCCACCAGCCTAGTTCTGAGATATCAGTAAGTCTCGCTCCATGAGGTAATGAGTTTGAGTATAATGGTATGTGTCAGTCTGATTTTTGAAGCACTTGAATATGTTTCATTGAAGTCTCCTTCATTTGTTTTCTTTGAAATTATTCTCTTTAACTTGTTCATACTTGGGAGGGTGACATAATTCCCTAATAAGTTGATTCCCCTTTAGGATGAGTTTCCACTGGGCGGGTCTGTGAAAGATCATAGTCCATTCCCTCTGTACTTACCACTTTCCATCATTATTCCTCTCATCTCCCCCCACCTTGGTTCAGGCATTGGGTTTTCCACGCTAGGAAGGGTTGTACCTTGCCTTGTGGGAAGAAGGGGATAAAGGCCCAGGGGGTAAAAGTAGTTGGAAATAGTTAAAATCCAAAATTAAACCTTTGAGATGCTTCGCCCAGGGATTCCCGATAAAGAAATAAAAATATTCTCAGTAATAAAAGGGGACCCATAAGATATATCAAAACTCAAGGTTCTAGTTGGTGGATGGGAGGTCTCATCATGAGACATCCTATTAGGTCCATGGGCATGTAGAAGTATGGCATTACCATCTATCTAGTCACCAAACTAGGGTAGTGTCTCTTGGTGGCATAGACAAGAGAAAGGGGGTCTCATCATGAGCCAACCTTTTCATTTCCATGAAATGCTTGTGGGTAACACTGTCACCTCTAGTCACCATGCCAGGACAGTGTCCCCCAGTTGTTCCCTTGAAAAGTAAAAAAGACCAAAACCAATAAGACTAAGAGTAAAAGGAATTGAATGGGCTAGGAAACAATGGCATCTATGATAAGGTGTAGCTCCCCTGTACAGAGGCACCCACAGGAAATACCTACATTTCCCTATTATCGTTGCACCCTCTGCCTAAACATTTCCCCTATGCCACATCACACACACTTACATGACCTTATATTAGTTCTCACTTGGGAAACACCCCAAAATTAAGGAAGATTATCCCAATAGGGAATCCTTAGACCTTCTCCAAACCTGACTTGTTAAACTGCATAACGTCTTTGAGAATTAGTCTGGGTAAAGGGGGGTTTGATGCACATGTTTGGGTAATTTGATTATTAGATGTGATTGACATTGCTATGATCCCTGTGACTTATGATCCCATGGAGGGAATACTTGTGGCTGCTACAGGACTTTGCCCGATGGATAGGTACATATGGGGGATGATTAGGTTGGACCTCCATGGGGCTGAAAGCCCAACAGATGGATGTTATGACCCCACCAGGGGGAAAGAGAAGCCAAAGGCTAGCACCAAGAAGAAGGAAGGATGTTGCACTAGGGACACTCCAACAGACCTAGACCCGAGGGGGTTTTTCCTTTCCTCAAGGACATTGAACCTTGAGAGTCATCGACGTCATCATTTTGACCCTAGACGTCATCCAGTCAGGGATTGCATTTATGAGGATGGTTTGGTACTAGTTAGCACATGTGCCAGCATTTGGGGCCTTTGGAGGCCGAACGTTTTCCATTTAAGGACTAGCGTTCCACCTTATGGGCCTAACGTCACCCTAGAAGGGCATGATGTCACCCTTGAAGATGAAATTAGGGTTTAATTGTTGACATTTATGTAAAAAGTGGATCTTTGATGAAATTTGGCCATGTCAACCTTTTGATGACCTAATTTTAATTAAAGGTCATAATTATTGTGTAAATAGAGATAAATTTATCTCATTTTTTCATCATGACTCATCACACAAGTGGTGAAGTTTGAAATTTGC
Organism: Picea engelmannii; assembly: GCA_009831015.1. Classification (NCBI taxonomy): domain Eukaryota; kingdom Viridiplantae; phylum Streptophyta; class Pinopsida; order Pinales; family Pinaceae; genus Picea; species Picea engelmannii. The sequence continues at coordinate 121,681 of ML793637.1, read as the reverse complement.
ACCCTTTTCAAGGGTTATTGGCTGAAATTTTAGGTGCACTTCTTAGAGAAGGCTATTCTTGGTATTTCTTAGCTATTTTCATGGTGGATGATCTTCAACTAGGGTTTAAGCTTGATTATTATTGGTGAAGTAAGTAGAAAATATGCATTTCTTTATTGTGAATGAATTCTTATGGTGAATTTACTCTTTTCATATCAAAGATTATGAAATTGCTTGATTGAAACCCTAGGAGAAAGATATATGTTATTATCTTTTTCTCTAAAATTTTCCACTTGTTTAAATTTCTCAATAAAGAACCTTATCAAAGAAGTATATACTAGAGACCTACAATTGTAGCACTCTAGTAACCCTACTTCATTTCCTATTGCATATTTTATTTCAAATTTTCTAAGGAAAAGAGAAATCGCTAGGGCCTAAGTTTCCTTACTTTCTAGCGATTATCTCTAGGACTTGGATGTTTGAGGCCTTGGGATACCAACAACTCTCTTATATTCTCCATCTCCTTTGACTAAGTATTATCATTGATATTTTCCTCTAAGAGTTGTTGCTATTATCATTGACTCCATTACCCTAAAAGGGACTAGTCTACTCACTACAAGTGATTGGTTGATCAAACAACTTTCAAACCATATTCCTTGGATCATTTACTAACTTATACTAACCCTAGATGATCAAAATTCACTAACTAACTTGTTGTTGTTGAAAAATATTTCTAAAACCATCTAACAACAACAAATTGACCCTAAAAGTGACATTTTATTCTAGCCAGACATTGCTAAAATTGCTTGTGACTATCTAATATCAATTTTCCTAGTTAAAGCTATTATTTCAAGTCTTTTCTCAAGCATTTTGAAGCATAATTATTGTGGCGGTTACAAATTTATAATTTCTTTTATAAACTGTTGTAGTGTTGCAATTGTATATCAGCTAGTCTATTTTTTAAGAGTTCATTGTCTTATGAAGCATTGATATCATTTTGGTACTTGGAAAGTGCCCTTTTTTCTCTTTGTTGTCTTGTTCTGGGCAGGTACACAACATTACTCTTTTGCTTCACCTCTAATAAGACACAAAGAACCTTTTGAATTGAGTGACCTGTAATAGGGGAGGAACTTTCTTTTATCATTTTCCCTCAGGTCACTCGGGATGTCTCCCCTAGGGTATTGTGACATACTCCTAAATAGAAAGGGGTTTCCTATTAAGGTGACACTAACAAGTCACTACCATTTACACTAGGGATGATTTTAGGGGCTAAATTTTTCTCATGGGCTAATTTTCCATGGTTTTTCTCAAAAAAAGATTCACTATTCTAAAAATGATTCATCCAAATTCTATAGGATAAAATTATTTTACCTTAAAAACCGCCAAAATGTTTTACAAACTATATAAAATCCTTAGAAATTTGAATATTTTAACAAAAATATCGCCAAACATTTATAGTTGGCATATGAAGGATTACTAAGATTTGCCAAGTTTTCTACATTTTAAAATAAATTTCCATCTTTAAAATCATCCGTGATTTACATCGATTTTGTATGCACTTGCCTTGGGCTTTGGGAAAGTACAAATTGTGCGATAACAAGAACTTCACCATAATCTCGTTATACACTCCAAGTATCCATCACTTGGCTTGATCCTCATCCATACTTCAGAACCAAGCACTAAAACTTAACCCAATCATGACTTTATTTTGTTCTAGGACTAAAAATTAGTTCTCCACATGACCTAGTGTCAAATCCTCAGACTAAACAGTGGTTTACCACTTACTGAAAGTGGTATCTATTATCACTTTCAAAAGGCGATGACATGGGTTTCAAACCCACTTTATTCTAGAGTCGAAATCAATCTTGGAACGTTTATCCTAAAGTTGATCAATGATCAAACTGCAACACAATACTACGACCTTGTGTACAAATATGGAATCCGATAGTTCCCAATTAGCCTTGAATATTTGAGCTTGCAATTCACACTGACGCTGCGATATCAGAAGTCACTTCTCACACATGCATTTGGACTCCAATTTTTAGATTCATCATGATTTCTACACAAGATTTAATGTACATAAAACGAAACTCATGGTTAGATAAAATACACAAATTTCATTTGATAATCGAGCTCGATGTTACAGATAGGGGCGCTTTCAGGCCCTAATCATTCTCAGCCTAATTTACATTTTGGTGGCCTCTTCCTTCAACTCTTGCATGTTACAAATAATAGAATAGAATATGGGGATTAGATAATATCATATCCAATCCAAAATCCTTTCCTAAAATATCAAATTACAACAATTAAATAAAAACAAACCCTATCAATTTTACATGAATTTTGAGGTAAAATCAACTCTTCTTGCCACACTTGTCTTCTGAAAGCTTCAAGATTCAATTTTTATTGGGAGGGGGGGGGGGGGGGGGTGTGGGGGGGTCAATGCATCTACATCACACTCCCAAGGTAGAAAATATTCATGATATCTTGATCATGTGTCTTCATTGCTTCTTTCCATCATCAACCTATGGTCTTCTTCTTCCTCATTCATCACTCAATAATGGCGTTAGGTTTCTCCTCATGCTCAACAATGAGATGCAATGAAGCCTCTCTCTATAGAAAACCTCTGCACCTTATACCCAATACATCATCAAGCTTTCTCCTGAGCTTGAACTTTGGGTATCACGTGTTCTTTCCTCTTAGAACCTCTCTGAGATTCACTGCTCTAAGCTTTTGCAGTCATGCTCACCTCCTCTCGCCGCAATATTTTCTCCATCTCTGATACCACTTGATGAAGACCAATCATGGGGGTCATGAATATCATTTTTTCTATGAGTTTTGATCGTTGGACCTGTGGGTTATGGGCCCTCGAAATGGACTGTAATGTGTCCATGGCAATAAGAACTCCACAACGTCCTTTCAAATATACACCCTGGAGTACAATGGGGCTCTTCTTTAATTCGACTCCTATGAAGTTCATAAGAATTGCACCATAATCTCGTTATACACTCCAAGTATCCATCACTTGGCTTGATCCTCATCCATACTTTAGAACCAGACACTCAAACTTAACCCAATCCCAGATTTAGTTTGTTTTGGCACTAAACCTTCATTCTCCACATGACCTAGCACCAAATCCTCAAACTAAACAATGGTTTACCACTTAATAAAAGTGGTATCACATATCACTTTCAGAAGGCAATGAGATGGGTTTCAAACCTGCTTTATTTTGGAGGAGAAATAAATCTTGGATCGTTGATCCCAAAGTTGATCAATGATCAACCTGCAACACGATCTTATGGGCTTGTGTATACACATGGAATACGATGGTCCCCAATTGGCCTCTAATCTTTGAGCTTCCAATTCACACTCATGCTGTGATATCAGAACTCACTCCTCACACACGCATTTGGATGCCAAATTTTAGATTCATCATGATTTGAACACATTATTAAATGTACAGAAAACAAAACTCATAGTTACATAAAATACACAAATTTTATTTGATAATCAAGATTGATGTTACAAACAAGGGCACTTTCAGTCCCTGATCGTTCCCGACCTAGTTTACATTTTGGCGGCCTCTTCCTTCAACACCTGCATGTTACAAATAATATAATGGAATAGGGGGATCAGATCATCTCATATCTGATCCACAATCCTTTCCTAAAATATCAAATTACAACAATTAAATAAAAACCAACCCTATCAGTTTTACACAAATTTCGAGGTAAAATCACCTCTTCTTGCCACGCTTGTCTTCTAGAACCTTCAAGATTCAATTTTGATTGGGGGGCTCAATGTGCCTACATCAAAATTGATAAGTTTAAATATCCCCCAAACTTCCATTATTGTTGTGCACCTTGTTGTATTCAATTTAAACATTTTTGTTTTCATTTTGTAAAAATACAATGATCAGTATCCTTGTTTCTCTTGAATCACCCATTACTTATTATGTTCAGCCAAGATATTATGGTTTTCCTCTTCATTCCCTTTTTCTAAGAAGCTTGGCATTGCACCCACCTTTAAAAGTGTTGTAGTTTGGTAATAATGGCAATGACAATATAGAGTGGGGAAATAGTGTTGACGATTATGCACAGTCTAGAATAATGTTGGGGCCACTATAGGAGCCATGTGTGGCACACTAGGTGGAATGGAATGGGATGCTACCTTAATGTATATATATGTTTTGCAACATGTTTTCATAAATTTCCCCTCTTTGCATCTAGGCAGTCACAAAAGCTATCTCTTGACTAGGATTTCACATAGTGTAGAACATATTTGGCTACCTAGATTATGGCTTGATGCTCATAATATCAAGGTTGGCAAGGTCATAAAGGATTTTGATGTCTAGGATATTAAGTGCAATATCCAATGAAGTCTTTTGTATGTGATATGCCACAAAATTTTGAGAAAGTTTTTTTTTCTTTTAGAAATGCAACAAAAAATTAGTAAGAGTGTACTTGTGTTGGAAGTAGGTCAAAGTGGAAAGAAAGACGATTTTGAGAAAGAAGGCATGCATGAGGAAAGTGATAGTTGGAAGGAAAAACAACACGCGAGCATGCAGGGAAGACCAAACAACGTTAGGGTTAGGTTTTTTGCAGCATCTTGTAATGGCCGAAGAGCTAGAAACATATAAATATCGCTACTTAGGTATCATAGGAAGTTTGGTTTGGGATTCAAAAGATTATCGAGTTTAGCTAGTTATCTATGAGTTGTTGTGATATGTAATATTTTGTTGTATGATCTATTTTGTATAAGTTGTTGATCTAGAGAGGACGAAGGGGGGTAGATCTTGAGGGTTAGATTGCAGGCTGAGAAGCTTGGTGAGATCTAGTCCGCCTCATATAAATCTTACTCGACTGAGAATAATTGTAACGTGTACGGCGCTGTAAATGTGGAAATACTATAATAAAATAGACAAGATCCAGATCTTTGTGGATGTAGCCCAGGAGGGGGTGAACCACGGTAACATCTGTGTTATGTGATTGAATGCATGTATTCCTTTATTGTCTTTCAGTAGTTACTATTATGCTTAATGACTGAGTTGCTATATTTCCTGCTTATCCGCAATTAACAGTATATCGTGGTTACAATTTATAATAAGTAGTTCAATATACAATTATCATATCTCACACTCAATCCTATGTTGTAAACACATGAGTATTACAACCACCCATTAAATTTATCTCTGGTGAGACTACACAGCACACCTTGTGTGTTGTGTTGCCTTTTGGTTTACCAAGAGGGCCAATAGTTTTAGAGGCTTTGTTGGAAACCCAAACAGACATGAACCCTGGGTCAATAAAATCAGACAGAATAGACAAAGATTAGCAAGTTAACCAACAAATGGTTATGTTGTCATTGGTAGGAACAAGAGAGGATTGAGTAGATGAGATAAGTTGAGCAAGATAAGAGTAAAGAAAATAAGAGAGGAATGAGTTGCTAGAAGGGGATGTTGAGATCGTGGAATCCCACAAAATCAGAGATCGAAACTTGGCTAAGAACAAAAGAGTTGGATTTTGCACAAAAAGATAACAAAACCCCTAGAATAACACCTCACAAATATCTTGAGAAATATGTGTTTATTGATCTACATGAAGTCTTTTTCTGCTATTTTCCACACTTATTGCAGGAGTGGATACTAAGGTTGAAGGATAACCACGCAATGAACCAGATTTGACAATTAGAGTGGAATCTAGTATAGATTGAGTAGTTACAGCAGGTGAACAAAAAATCCGCTCGCGCAGTAGATTTTTGGCTTGATAGTATTGTGGTAAGCCTTATAACAGAGTTTGCAGTAGACACAACGAAGTCGTACAACGCAGTGGAGAGCGATTTTATACAAGGACCTCGAGAAAGGTACATTAGATCGTTGTATACTTCCATTAAGATACTGCTATACAACAAAGGTGTAATGACAATGGGTTCAGACAACTAAACTGTTAATATTATGGTAGCTTCGGGAGGTATGAACCTCTATTATGACCTATGACGAGACTAGAATCCTCCACAAGGAAGCAAAGAATTGAAGGAAACCCTAGAAAAGTTGTCGACTGAACAAATATATTTATATTGAATTTATTGATGCCCAGAAGGATAAGTCGGCCCAGTTAGACAGGCCAGGTCGGCCCCAGTTAAAATGGCCAATCCACTATAAATATAGGGCACTAGTTTCATTATTTGTCATCTCAGTAGTTGCAGTGAGAGCAATATATGCGCAGACAGTTGCAGGCAGCAGCAGTTTGGTGCACAGGTTTTCTGGGAGAGCTAGGAAAGTGGTGCGCTAGCTTCTGGGTGGGATCATCTATTCAGTTTAGTTTCTATTCTTTTGCCTGGTGCATTTAGCCTTTCTTGGCTATTGATTGCAGCCAGAATTCTCTTCTTAGTCAAGGTTAAGGTGCTTGGAGGGTGTCTTAAGGCCTGTGGTTGGGTGACAAGGGTATCGTCAATGGTTAAATGAGCACAATCCTCTATATTCTAACAGGTTATGGGTCCACACCCCCGTCAGTCAGCCTAAAACGCTGGAAGGAAACATAACCACTAGGTATTGAGCTCATTGAGGAACTGCCGCTAGGGTTACTAGCAGGAGCAGCTTCCAAAGAACTACAACTAGGGTTACTAGCAGTAGCAGTTGTAGAAACCCTAATTCTCATATCCGACACCTTGTGATGGAGCATCTTTCTCAAGGAGAAGATATCCAGATGTTCCCTAACTCAGCGCACCTATCGAATTTCTCAGAAGAGAGAAAAGATGCAGTTGAAGTTTTGGATCAAGGCATGACCAATTATCAGTCAACCTAAGACATGTGTGAAACAATCAGTCTCTTACATTACTCAGCACTTACCGGGACAATTGAAGATGATATGTGGATAATCGACAGTGGAGCTTCCAGGCACATGATAGGAGATCAAGCTAGACTCTCAGATCTAAATGAGAGAATGACATCGTACAAAGTGGAGCTTGGAGACAAAA
>ML793637.1:27154-111544 GCA_009831015.1 Picea engelmannii | reverse complement strand
ACTCTCCAGTTAGGAGGGAGAATTGAAAATGTTATTTATTTTTGTAAGAGTCCAGATTGGACAGATGCTTTCCTGTTCGGAAAGTGGATTGAGATTTATGATGGACAGTGGCTTCCCATTGTAGTTAACATGGGAGGCAGACTAATTGTTGATGTATCATAGACATCGACTTCCCATTACGAGGAGTGGTATAGGACAGTCATTCTTCTTGGCAGTCACTTTGAGTAGTGGTAAAGTAGAATGGTCCGCCTCACCGGGCAGTCATTCTTTCGAAGTTCACAGTTGTGAGCAGTTTCGAAGAATCGTCCATTTGGAGGTTGATGTAGGACAGACATTCCTCGAGGGAAGACTCATTCTTTCCAGGTTACACTTTTTTAGTGTCGGAGGAATGGCCTAGGGTGGGGAATGGTCCGGACAGTTACTCCTCGAGGGCAGACTCATTCTCTCCAGGTTACACCTTGTTTGGTGTCGGAGGAATGGCCCAGGGTGGGGAGTAGTCCAGGCTTAGCAATCAGGGACAATTATTCCTCGAGGGCAGACTCATTCTCTCCAGGTTACACTTTGTTTAGTGTCAGAAGAATGGCCTAGGGTGGGGAATAGTCCAGGACAGTCATTCCTTAGGGAAGACTCATTCCCTCCAGGTTACACTTTGTTTAGTGTCGAAGGAATGGCCCAGGGTAAGGAATGGTCCAAGCATTTCTCGAGGGCAGACTCATTCTCTCTAGGTTACACTTTGTTTAGTGTCGGAAGAATGGCCCAGGGTGGGAAATGGTCCAGGTTTAGAAATCAGAAACAATCCTTCTTCCTTGGTTGAGAAGAATGGGGCAGATAGCCCAGTGTTGATATTCTATACTGAGGGCAGATATTCTTTTAGATCTCACAGACATGAGTGAAAGACTAGCCTAGATGATTCAGTTTTATCATAACCTTGTTTCTATGCAGATGAAGACTACTGTGGTGGCAGAAATTCTTTCAGATCTCACAGATGTGAGTGAAATATTGGCCCAGATGATACAGTTTTTATCATAACATTGTTTATATGTAGGTTGCTATTTGTTATGAAGGACAGTTTGTGATTTTGTTTCACAAATTCTGAGTAGTTGTGTACTACTGGAATAGACACAGGTCTGTTCTATAAATTGATATTGTACCAGTTGTCATAGGAGATTATCCAGATGGATAATAATGACAGGTGCTCGTAGTGCTACCAGTTGAATGGTCTGTTGTGCTCAAGACCATACCTCCCTAGCTAGGAGGGAGTGTTAATATTATGGTAGCTTTGAGAGGTATGAACCTCTATTATGACCTATGACGAGACTAGAATCCTCCGCATGGAAGCAAAGAATTGAAGGAAACCCTAGACAAGTTGTTGACTGAACAAATATATTTATATTGAATTTATTGATGCCCAGAAGGAGAAGTCGACCCAGTTAGACTGGCCAGGTCAACCCCAGTTAGACTGGCCAGTCCACTATAAATACAGGGCATCAGTTTCATTATTTGTCATCTCAGCAGTTGCAGTGAGAGCAATATCTGCGCAGGCAGTTGCAGGCAGCAGCAGTTTGGTACGCAGGTTTTCTGGGAGAGCTAGGAAAGTGGTGCGCTATCTTCTGGGTGGGATCATATGTTTAGTTTAGTTTCTATTCTTTTGCTTGGTGCATTTATCCTCTCTTGTCTATTGATTTCAGCCAGAATTCTCTTCTTGGTCAAGGTCAAGGTGCTCGGAGGGTGGCTTAAGGCCTGTGTTTGGGTGACGAGGGTATTTTCAATGGTTAATCGAGCACAATACTCTATATTCTAACATAAAATTCCCTGCGTGCATGGGGGAAGTGGGGAAGAACTGAAAAAAATAGGAGAAATGGAAGGAGGAAAGGATAAGGGAAAGAAGGAGGAACCCTTGGACCCGATCATGATGGATGACAACCAAATCAAGTGGATCTTGGTGACAGCTGGAAAGCTGCGTAGCGGATTACCCTACCAATACAAGGTGAATACCAAGAAGAGAGTCATAGCCGCGAGGGAAGTGTTGATACTGAGAGGGGGGTGAATCAATATCAAGTAAAATTTAAAAAAAAAATCAACTTATACTTAAACCATTCAATTATATCCAATGAACAATGAACAATAGTATAAGAGTTACACCGATACACCATAATACACCATTCACAATATATGAGAAATAATCAATAATTATTGTTCAAGGGAAGTAATGACTTCCAAAGGTAGCTCCAGCTTCCAAGTGTAAAGGGAGGGATAAACTTCCAAGAGGAAGATACAATCCTCCAATATCAAGAGAGAGTTGAACTCTCCATCCTTGACCCTTCCTTCCGCCCAATAACATACGAGAGATAATAAAAATTCACATTAAATCATCACCATCAACCAACCATCACATAGAACCTGATAATGCTTCCTGAGACTTCTTCAATTTCTACAATTATTCAATTCTTGGAATAATCTGATCCTATAGATAATATCATTCAGTTTATTCTCTGAAACTTCTCCAAGTTTCACTCCTTGAATCCTCCCCAAAAAGAAGTTATAGAGAGAATGGTAGACCTTGTTCAATTCTGGTTTATTCAGGAGACCACACTTGTACAGAATGCCCCGTGCTCAATATTTAACATCCAATTATGAAACTCTCACACAAGAAACTATATTCCGTACTATTTTCAATTCAATTTGTCCCATGTCATTTGGATTCTCTATGAATAATTTATGACTGTTTTACCCAGAACACATGTTTATTGACTAGCTTCAGGACTAGTCAAAAACCCTATCTTCCACAAAGTGTATCTCCATAATTTTAGTGAATCAAGAGCTGAAAATTTTTCCACAGGTACCTTGATATATCTTCTCAATACCATAGAAATTTCACCATATGAATCATTCTAGAAAAAATGTTATAGTAAAAATGGTAAGATGACCTGAAAATAAATACCTTACAACACATCACCAAAAGACTTCATCCTCCCTTGAAATCCAGCCTTCTTTACTTCTAATTTCCTCTGAAATTCGACTTGTGTATCAAATGAATGTATAATGATATTTATTTATACCATTTATATCACTTCCTTTTAACATTAGGGTCGACCTGACACTTTCTTATTTTGTAATTCTTTTCTTTAATTATCTTCAGGGCCTACATGTACTTCCTTCTTCAATTCACTTTGTCATCTTCAAAAATTCATTTCTCCTCAACCATGAGGATCCACGTGACCTGACACATACCACTGGAAACAACATGGTGTATACTATTCATCCATGGATGTTGTATATGCATGTGCATTGTCTTTCATGTCTAAATACCTTCATCAATATTGTGGTTCAAAACCCATGACTAGGGTTGACATCAATGGCAACAACCAATATTCCAACAATCTCCCCCTTTGTCATTGATGGAAACACTCATTCTCCCCCTATCATCATGATCCCAATTTCTCTACCCCTTTGAAATCAATGGCAAAGGGTAGGGCTTCTCCCCTTGTGTTTAATGGCAAAAGGTAACTCTCTTCTTTGGGGATGCTCCCCCTGAACATGTGGCACTCAATAATACTTCATCCTTATTTTTGGTCTTTGGGAATTTTTCTTCCTTGGAATCCTTTTCTGTGGCTTCTATATTCTCTCTCTTCTTCGTGTCTAGGATGTATATGTTGTTCGTTCTTCTTGTTGCAATTGCAACTAATCCTCCTGAGTTATTTTCTCTGATTTTACATTTTCGGGAGTCAAACGTAAGAGTGTATCCTTGATCACACATTTTACTAACACTGAGTAGATTATGCTTCAGGTCTTCAACCAATAAGACTTTTCCTGCTTTTACATTTTCACTTCCAAGCTTTACAATTCCTTTTCTAAGTATTTTGGTAGATGATTCATCTCCAAATGCAACATTTTCACCCTTTTTCTCCAAGTTGACAAATTTTCTTTGATCTCCGGTCATATGAGATGAGTACCCACTGTCTATGAACCATTCATCTTCTTCTTTGCATTCTTTAGTGACCAATGCTATTCAACAATTTTCATTGTGTAGAATTTATTTCCTTTTCCATGTTGTAGTTGGTATGCATACTTTTGGCATACGATTATCTTCCTTCATCTTTGTGCAATCTCGTGTTTTGTGACCAAGATTATTGCACTTGTAACATACAATATTTTGATCCATTAATGGGTCAAATGGATTATAATTTATGTTGACAGGTCTACGAACATTTCCATATCTACTATTTTAACCATTCATGTATCTTGCATAGTTATTCCTTTCATTGATTCTACAATTGATTTCCTTGTGTCCAAAATTTCTACAAGTATAACAATGTCCAAGAAAGAAATTTTGATACATGGGCGTAAGTGATCTTCTTTGTGGTGTGGTCCATCTGGGTTCACGATCTATTCTTCTGTAGTTTCCTTCATAATGATTGCTTTCATACCTGATGGGAGAGGATCTTCTTGATGTCTCATTCCTTCTGAATTCTAGTCTTCTATCTTATTGTTCAACTTGTTCTGGAATGTTGGTTTCATCATTTTCAACTTCCTTTTCTTGTTTTGTTGTCTTCAAACTGTCATTGTATCCTAGTCTTGTCTTGTCGTTTGGAGATCTTTGACTGCTAAGGATCTCATCTAATTTTTCATTTCTTTTTTCAAACTTCTTCAACTTTTTTGTTGTCAATAGGATCTCCCCTTTTGTGTGATCCAATTTTGCTTTCAGTTTCTCATAATCTTCTAATTGTTTCTTCAAGTTATTAATGGTCTTTTCAAGCTTGTAATTCTATTCTTCACAACTACTCAATTCAACTTTTAGTATTGTTTTTGTGTTTCTAAGGTTTCTATTTTCAGTTTCAACATACTTCAACTTTTCAAGATTCTCATATTCTTATTCACTCTCTGCATTGTCTTTGTATCCCCAAAAGGAATCAAGGTTGGTTTCTTCATCTGGATCTTCTTCACAAATGATTTCTTCTTCTTTAGAATTCATGTGATCATCATCCTGGGTTTCTTGCATTATGAAGAGGACTTATCCTACATCATTATCTTCTTCATCACTCTCATCTGAGGAGATGTCATCATCCTTGGAGTAGAAGATCTTTTTATTGTTCAGAATTCTCTTTTTATAGTAGAAGTTTTCAAAAATATGTCATATTCTACCATAGTTAAAGCATTTGAGAGGAGACTTACCTTTGTATCTTCCACTTCCCTTCTGAAACCTTCTCAGGAAATTTTCTATTTCTTCATCAAGGTCGTTATCTTTGTCTTTTGTCTTATTTATGGATTTAAAGGCCGCTTCATTATTTGTCTGATCACTTTCTGTACCTGTTCTCATTTCATATGCTATAAGAGACCCATGTAATTCATCCATTGTCATTTTGGTCAAGTCCCTAGTTTCTTCAATGGCGGAGACCTTAGCATCATACTTCAAGAGAAGTGATCTCAACACTTTTTGTACAACCAAGAATTCATTGATCTCTTCACCTAATCCTCTGATAGCATTAAAAACTTCATCAACTCTAAGAAAATAGGTTGCAATAGCTTCCTTTTCATTCATCTTCAAATTTTCAAATTCTGCTCTATAGCGTTGAAGCTTGACCCGCTTAACTTTTGGATCACCTTCGTAGATGCTCTTGAGTTTGTCCCATACATCCTTAGCAGTGCTACAACCCATCACTTTGCTAGCAATGGTTGGTGGCAATGCTGCTAGAATAACATGTCTGGCTTTTGAATTACAACTCATAAGCTTCTTCTCATTTAGATCGGTTGGAGCATTATTCAGGATTATATAGCCATTTACAACTGAGTACCAAATGTCTACTCCCAAAGTCGTTAGGTAAGTTTTCACTCTATCAATCCAGTATGCATAATTTATTCCATCAAATTTTTGAATCCCATTCATGGTCATCCATCTCTACTCAGGATTTTCCTTCCAGTGGTTAAATTGTTCTGAAGGCAACCTGCTCTGATACCAATTGTTGATACTGAGAGGGGGGTGAATTAGTATCAAGTACAATTTAAAACCTTTTTTAACTTATACTTAAACCATTCAATTATATCCAATGAGAAATGAACAATAGTATAAGAGTTACACCAATACACCACAATACACCATGCACAATATATGAGAAATAATAAATAGTTATTGTTCAAGGGAAGTAATGACTTCCAAAGGTAGCTACAGCTTCCAAGTGTAAAGGGAGGGATAAACCTCCAAGAGGAATATACAATACTCCAATATCAAGAGATATTTGAACTCTTGATCCTTTCCCCTTCCTTCCACCCAAGAATATACGAGAGATAATAAAACTTCACATTAAATCATCACCATCAACCAACCATCACATAGAACCTGATAATGTTTCTTGAGACTTCTTCAATCTATACAATTATTCAATTCTTGGAATAATCTGACCCTATAGATAATATTATTCAGTTTCTTCTCTAAAACTTCTCCAAGTTTCACTCATTGAATCCTCCCCAAAAAGAAGTTATAGAGAGAATGGTAGACCTTGTTCAATTCTGGTTTATTCAAGAGACCGAACTTGTACAGAATGCCCCGTGCTCAATATTTAACATCTGATTATGAAACTCACACACAAGAAACTAAAGTTTGTACTCTTTCCAATTCAATTCATCCCACATCATTTGTATTCTCTATGAATACGTTATGACTAGTTTACCCGGAACACTTGTTTATTGACTAGCTTCAGGACTGGTCAAAAACCCTATCTTCCAAAGAGTGTATCTCCATAATTGTAGTGAATCAAGAGCTGAAATTTTTACCACAGGTACCTTGATATGTCTTCTCAATACCATAGAAATTTCACCATCTGAAGCGTTCTAGAAAAAAAGTTAGAGCAAAAATGGTAAGATGACCTAAAAATAACATACCTTAGAACACATCACCAAAAGACTTCATCCTCCCTTGAAATCTGGCCTTCTTTACTTCTGATTTTCTCTGAAATTCGACTTGTGTATCAAATGAATGTATAATGATATTTATTTATACCATTTATGTCACTTCCTTTTAACATTAGGGCCGACCTGACACTTTATTATTTTGTAATTATTTTCTTTAATTATCTTCAGGGCCTACATGTACTTCCTTCTTCAATTCACTTTGTCATCTTCAAAAATTCATTTCTCCTCAACCATGAGGATCCACGTGGTGTACCACATATCACCGGAAAGAAAATGATGTATACTATCCATCCATGGGTTTTTTATATGCATGTGCATTGTCCTTCATGTCTAAATACCTTCATCAATCTTGCGGTCCAAAACCCATGACTAGGGACGACATCAATGACAACAACCAAGATTCCAACAGGAAGGGTTGGTGAGTGATGAGGAAGAGGTAGAGGATCTTCAGGCTGTGGAGAATATTGAGGAAATCCTGCGCGCAACATATGAGAGGAAGACGTGAGGTCCAAGAACATGAAGAGAAGGAAACAATCCTATCCATAATAATGTCAGTGTGGAACCCATAAACCCATGTGCGACTAATACACAAACGAGAACACAACCATTTAGAAAACCGAAGTTCAGAAGTAGTTAGACAACAAGAAGAACATATACACAAGGAACAACAACTAGAGGAGCCAATTTAGGCAACACTAGTCAAGGATTTACACCACGTGAAGGTAGTAGTTTGACATTCAGAATGGCAGGACATGATCCCACCATCAGGTTACCATAATTTCAAGGAGAAGCAACAGACGACCCTGAGAAACACTTGTTTATTTGTGCAAATATTTGGGAATAAAAACAGATCACTAATGAAGATACCAAACTTGCGCGGTTAGCTATTACGCTAAGAGACTGTGCACTAGACTGGTACATGAGTCTAGATGCAAACAATGCACCTGGGATGACAAGGACACTGAAAGACATTAAGAAGTTATTGATAAATGAGTTCCAGAAGCCAAGCTCATAGGATTAATACATGAATGAGATGATTGAAATCCGATAGAAACCAGGAGAATTTGTTTTGGAAATTGACCAACGATTCAAGCGGTTAAAAGGAAAGTTGAAGTATCTCATGACCGATATGCAGCATAGACACCTGCTCACCAATTCACTACTACAACACTTAAAATTCCCATTGCAACAACAGAATTTTCAGACGCGGGCATAATCTCTGTAGGCAGCCCTGCAACTGGAAGAAAACCAATATCAGCAGAGGGACCTAGCTATCGAAGAACTAAAGGAGGATTTGAAGAACTGGACGTTTCAACTAAATCAGAATAAGAATAAGGATAAACGAGAAGTCATTTGGTGTACTACATGCAGGATGGAAGGACACCACAAGAACGAATTTCCAACATTCCCGTAGTATATGGAAGCAGGAATGCTAAATATTTTATCAACAGGAGGATTATGGTGCGAAATCTGCAAGAAACCGGGTCATGATCCTTATCACTGCACGATGATGCAGAAATATCAGACAATCCCAAAGAGTTCATATTGTAATATTTGCAATTCAATGGGCCATGACGAAAAGGATTGTAGAACCATGGAGCTGATGAGAGAGATAACATCAAATGCATATAGAGTGCAGGCATAAATGATGATTTGGCAAGCCGCACCACAGTTTAATCAAGTTCCATCTCCATACAACACTACACAGCAGCAATATAATATTATGCATCAACCATATAATAACGCGCAGCCACAGTACAACACAACACAACCTCAGTACAATACTGCGCAGTACAATCAAGCACCTCGGTACAATGTGCTGAGAGGAGATCGAGCAGGCTCCATAGGTGGAGGACGAGCGAGAGGAGTTTTCGGACGAGCTAGAGGACCGATGGTATGTCACAATTGTAAAAATTCAGGACATTATGCAAGGGAATGTCCACTTCCACCAACAACATGCATGTATTGTCATGCATCGGACCATGATACATAGGAATGTTTGACACTACTAGTAAAGATTCAGGAAAAAAGGAATCAAAACAATGAGAATGTTCATTGGATTTCAGATGAAGCAAGGGATGAAGGAAGGAACATCAACATCGTCACTCGTGGAGGAGATAAAATAGGAAATGACACAGTACGAAAATAGCCAGTACAAAACCAATGGGTGAAGAAGAACACCGAACCAAGGAAACAGTTCGACACACCGAATGAGAAGGAAATATTTAAGGAAGCTAGACAAGAATTTCAAAAATAAGACATGGCGTCGACTTCAACTGAGTCACAAAACAAGGAATCATTGGAGTACAATATTCCTCTGCTATTGGATCATACAATATAAATGCAACCCATGGGACTATTGGACACACCTACCACACTTAGAGGGGGGGTGAATGAGTGTGGGGCTCTTTTTCCAAAACTTCCCTCTTGCAGTAAAACTCATCAATTATCATTCAACATTTATTCATTACCCATTGTTGTCATTTATAACCAGTTAGATGTAGGCACATATCAGCAAGATACATCATAAATATATCATCAACAAGTCATCATCATAATGAACACAAAGAACACAAGATGTATGTACAATTTTCTTTTTATTACGGACTACAATCCTTGGTTTTATCAGCAACAATTGAATAGAGTACAACTCTACAAGAGCACCAGCTCTATATGCAAGACTCAGCTTACATTCTCAGCACCAACTGAGATGAGGCAATAATCCTCAACAGATATCAATCTATCAATAGGTACGTGACCTGTCAGTAGTGCAGCCTACGTGTGAACACACCCTGGATCACTACAACCCATGTGTGAACGCGGCCAGTGTATAATGCAACAAGCATCTGCTTCTAAGAAACTACGGTTTTGCTTTTCTTCATATGCTTAGAACCCTTTTGTCTTCCACTATCCAAACTAACCCACAACCAATCACAACACATCCAAGCTCTCTCCAATATCTTGCTCATGCTCCATATGAAATCAATATGAATGATATCTCAATCATGTATAAATAGCTAGTATACCATAGCAATCATGTCACTACTGAATCACAAGAGTGTTGCTCACTCCATCAACCAAATCAACCAAACTAAGCCATATCATAGGATCCATACCAAGAATTCCCTAAGCATTCACACATATCAAACAATAGTATCTCAGTGATAGATCTGAGGCCATAGAATGCAGATCTAGAACCTACCTCATCATCCAAGAGCTTGGCACCAGCTCAAACACAAATCTCCATGAGGTTATTCAGTCCACGCTCCCTGTACACAGTCATCCCGCGTGTACACTCACCCTATACATGGCCAACCTGTGTGTACATGCACCCTATTCACATACAACCTGTGTGGGCATCAGAAAATAGGGTTTTCTGTGAATCTGAGACTTTTTCCGTCAAGATCTCCGACATTGCCAAAACTTTGATGCATCCATGAGATCCTCCTCTTGCTCTCTTCCTCAAAATATATCTTCAATCATGCTCAAGAGATCCATACCAATAATATTCTTTCACAAGAAGCTCTCCATCAATACTCCAAAAGATATTACCAAGAAGCTCTCCATTGATCCACAAAAAGGATTCTCACCAAAAATACATTTTACAAGAGATCCTAGCTTCTTATTTATACTTTCATCTTCTGGGTCACTTAACCCATTTTTAGGTTACTTAACCCATTTCTAGGTCACTTAACCTATTTTCCTTATTTTAGGGTTAACCACTTTCCATGAATAGAAAGTTATCCAATACTTTATCATTTAAATATTTCTTCTTTATTTTGTCACTTTACTTTATCATTTAAATAATCCATCTTGATTTTGTCACTTTACTTTATCATTTAAATAATGATTTCTTCTTTTCAAGCACTTTTACTTCTTTGACCTTTTGGGGCTTCAAGCCATCATATAGGGGTCCTTCAACTTCATAGAGCCGTAACTCTCAAACCGTGAGGAGTTATGTGACATTCCACATACCACCAGAAATGGCATGACAAGCATTATCCATCTAGGATAGTTTCACCAACAACTTCATTGATCTTCATCTCATTAATCCGCATATAAGCATGGGTCCTCCAACCATTCTTCTAGAATAACTCATTCCATAAAGCGTCTTCCCGTGAGGGCTTTCACCATAAGGGGACCACTTTGGAGTTCATCCATTTGTGCACCTTATCAACCATGATAAGACACTAATGATTCATCTTTTCATCGATTGGTTTCCACTTGGACATATATCATTCTCATCAAGGGAATCATATCAATCAATTACTTGACATCAATCAATGACATCAATCAAACCAAATCATTTACATCAATGACATATGATCCAACAATCTCCCAAAGAATCAAAACATTGGCATCAATTACAACATGATCCAACAATATCCCCCTTTGGCATTGATGGCAATACCAACATTGATGTCAACTTCCAATTACCAATTATTGATGTCAACATGTAGACAAGGCAGGATCTTCATCAATAGTCAATGTGACTATCTCTCCACATCAATCTCTCCCATCAATAGACATCAATCACATCAATGTGATTATCTCTCTTTCTTTCTTTTTTTATTATACCATTGTGTGATCTCACCATGAGAATACATCAATGTGATTATCTCTCCCCCTTTGACATCAATGGAAAAGGGTCATTCTCCTCTTGGGGATGCTCCCCCTGTCTTGTTGTCATTGTATAATCTCTCCCCTTTTGTACAAGGGATATCAATCTGATCTAATGCTGAAAATACATCGAACATACTCCCCCTGTGACCATCGCTCCCCCTGGAATTATGCCTCTGTGCTCTTTCTTCAAATATAGGTCTCTTTTCTAGGTATGTATTTGATAAATATCTCCTCCTAGAATCATGGGAAAAAGAATGACTCCCCCTAAGGTTATGTCTCCCCCTATCTTCTCTGCAAGATGAACAATATGCTACCATATGATGATCCTTGGACCTGTTCATGCATCAAACTTCTGCCATACCATACATCATGAAACAAAAGATATGTTATCAATGAAATAGAGAATCATGAACAATATGTCCACCAAGTACATCATGAACCAAAATGTGCCCACCTTGCACAACACCCATGTACATCAACAATGTGCCAAAAGATATCATCCATGAAATGTATCGACCATATACCAACATGTGCATCTACCAATATGCCAACATGTGCATCTACCAACATGCCAAACAAATACCATCCATGAGTGTACCATCATGCATCATTACTTGCACCCAACAAGTATATCAACAATGCGTCAATAAGCTAAGACTCCCCAATGATGTACAACATGACTATCAACTACATGTCTCAATGTGTAGCCCATCCACATGAAAAATGCATGCACCATGATATCCAACAATACCATATGCTTCCAATAATACATCATAAGATTTATCAATGAAACTTCAAAAAGTAACAGCCATGTACTCCAACAAATCAACATCAAACCATACTCATGGGTTAGTGCCATGCACCCAATATTTATTTTATATCATAACCTTGCGTGATCTCACTTAGAACCATGAAAACCTGCAGCAAACAGTGTCAGAACCTGCAATAAACAATGTCAGACTTTGCAGTACAGAGTTATACCATCACATCAAACTCCAAGCCATGTGCATTTCCTTTTTCCCAAGGCTTTACAATAGACACGCGGCCTGCTGCACAACTGAGTGCATGTGTACACGACCTATACAAGGTCAGCACGTGTGTACACGTGAATGTCACCATTGTTACCCGCGTGTGCCTTAGTAGATGACACATTTGAACTTCCCTTCAATCTTTCATTCTGATCTGGCTGCTCTGTCTTCTTCACCCACTTCTGTAGATGACCCTTATCTTCAGAACTTGAGCTCTAAGTATCCATCTTTTCAAATATGTCTCCCTTTCTTACTTCACTCCTTCTTCTAGCCATGCTATGTGAAGTCCTCATCATGGACTTTCTTCTTGTGTTCCAACACTCCTGGGATTTGTGGTCAAATCCACTACAACTGTAGCATCTCATAGAGTTACAGTGAACAACAATATGTCCTATTTGATCACATCTCCAACACCTTATGGTGTTATAGAATCTTCCATTATATCTCCTTTCATAAGATCTACATTCAAAATTCTTGTGACCATATCCATTACATGAATAACAATTCCCATGAAAAATACTTTCATACCTTTACTTTGGTGTCCCAAAAATGGCTTCTTGCTTTGTACTTTTGAAATTTACTTTGCCTTGTGTAGATGGTTTCTTTGCAATATTATCTTCTTTCTTTGATGGACTTACCTCATGCTTCTTTGAGGTGCTTGCTTCAGCTTTTGTATCTTCTCCTTTGTATCCAAGACCTGATTTATCACATGATGGTCTTTGACTTTCCAAGATCTCATCCAAGATTCGTGAGCTACTCAAGAATTTGTTTGACTTTTCCACCTTATTTCTAAGGTCAACAATTTCAGCTTCTAACTTGCAACATGAATCTTCCTTTTCATTTATTTGAATCTTCAATAGTTCCTCTATTCTTTTGGATTCTTCAATTTGGGTCTTGAGATAGACAATAGTTTCAAAACTTTTACTAATCTCATCATCTATATTCATGTCTTATTTTCCATTCTTTAGTCTTGTGATCTCTTCTTCCTTTTCTTCTAATTTAGAACTCTCTTCTTCTTCTTTGAGCATTCCCTTTAACTTCAAGATGTGCCTTTGACTCCGCCTAAGAAACTTCTTAGTGTTATCCGAAAGATAGTTATAGTGTGTATAAAAATGATCACTCCTATACATATATAAACCCTCTTCAATTTCATTTTGAAGTTTTAATAGATTTCCTTTTATTCTTTTCATGGGATAAATACCATCAAACTTTACATAAACTATATCTACATCTTCGTCTTCACTTGTAGAGAACAATTCATCATCATCATCATTGCATTCAAGGGCTTTAGAGTGTTCTTTACCTTCATTTGAAATATCCTCATGATCTTCCTTTTTGCCAATATCAACACATACTTCTTTCCTTTCATTTGAAATGTCTTCAAGATCTTCCTTTGTGCTATTATCACTTGATTCTTTATATTCACTTGAAATGTTTTCAAAATCACATTTAGAAATAATGCATTCAAGATATTTTGATGATTCTTTACCTTTGATAATCTTCATGGCGTGGTCTTCAATTTCTTCTTTCTCTTCCTTGCTTTGATATGTCTCCTCTAGCTTTAGCCATAGATCCTTGGCAGAAGTGCATTGTCCCATGTTCTCTTTGATAGGGCTTGAGAGTCCACTAAGAATTGTCTTGAGAGCCAATGCATCATTCTTCTTTCCTTCCCTTTGAGCTCCAAGCTTTGACTTGTTCTTCAACGGAACATATCCATCGATGGTTGCCTTCCAAATAGCTGCTCTCATTGTCATCAAATACACTCTCATCTCTATTCTCCAAGTAGAATATTTTTCCTCATCAAGTCTTGTAGTGAAGGCCTGCTCTGATACCAATTGTTGGACACACCTACCACACTTAGAGGGGGGGTGAATGAGTGTGGGGCTCTTTTTCCAAAACTTCCCTCTTGCACTAAAACTCATCAATTAGCATTCAACATTTATTCATTACCCATTGCTGTCATTTATAACCAGTTAGATGTAGGCACATATCAGCAACATATATCAGAAATATATCATCAACAAGTCATCATCACAATGAACACAAAGAACACAAGATGTATGTACAATTTTCTTTTTATTACGGACTACAATCCTTGGGTTTATCAGCAACAACTGAATAGAGTACAACTCTACAATAACACCAGCTCTATATGCAAGACTCATCTTACATTCTCAACACCAACTGAGATGAGGCAACAATCCTCAACAGATATCAATCTGTCAACAGGTACGCGACCTGTCAGTAGTGCAGCCTGCGTGTGAACGCGCCCTGGATCACTACAACCCGTGTGTGAACACGACCAGTGTATAATGCAGCAAGTGTTTGCTTCTAAGCAACTAGGGTTTTTCTTTTCTTCATATGCTTAGAACCCTTATGTATTCCACTGTCCAAAATGACCCACAACCAGTCACAACACATCCAAGCTCTCTCCAATAGCTTGCTCAAGCTCCACACCAAATCAATATGAATGCCATCTCAATCATGTATAAATAGATAATATACCATAGCAATCATGTCACTACTGAATCACAAGAGTGTTGCTTACTCCATCAACCAAATCAACCAAACTGAGCCATATCATAGGAGCCATACCAAGAATTCCCTAAGCATTCACACATATCAATTAATAGTATTTATCAAGACAATAATGTAACCATACCAGTGTCTCAGTGATAGATCTGAGGCCATAGAATGCAGATCTAGAACCTGCCTCATCATCCAAGAGCTTGGCACCAGCTCAAACACAAATCTCCATGAGGTTATTCAGCCCACGCTCCCTCTACACAGTCATCCCATGTGTACACTCACCCTATACATGGCCAGCCCGCATGTACACGCACCCTATACACAGACAGCCCGCGTGGGCATCAGAAAATAGGGTTTTCTGTGAATCTGAGACTTTTGTCGTCAAGATCTCCGACATTGCCGAAACTTTGATGCATCCATGAGATCCTCCTCTTGATCTCTTCCTCAGAATAGATATTCAATCATGCTCAAGAGATCCATACCAATAATATCCTCTCACAAGAATCTCTCCATCAATACTCCAAAAGATATTACCAAGAAGCTCTCCATTGATCCACAAAAAGGATTCTCACCAAAAATACATTTTACAAGAGATCCTAGCTTCTTATTTATACTTTCATCTTCTAGGTCACTTAACCCATTTTTAGGTTACTTAACCCATTTCTAGGTCACTTAACCTATTTTCCTTATTTTAGGGTTAACCACTTTCCATGAATAGAAAGTTCTCCAATACTTTATCATTTAAATATTCCTTCTTTATTTTGTCACTTTAATTTATCATTTAAATAATCCATCTTGATTTTGTCACCTTACTTTATCATTTAAATAATGATTTCTTCTTTTCAAGCACTTTTACTTCTTTGACCTTTTGGGGATTCAAGCCATCATATAGGGGTCCTTCAACTTCATAGAGCCATAACTCTCAAAACGTGAGGAGTTATGTGACATTCCACATACCACCGGAAATGGCATGACAAGCACTATCCATCTAAGATAGTTTCACCAACAACTTCATTGATCTTCATCTCATTAATCCACATATAAGCATGGGTCCTCCAACCATTCTTCTAGAATAACTCATTCCATAAAGCATCTTCCCGTGAGAGATTTCACCATAAGGGGACCACTTTGGAGTTCATCCATTTGTGCACCTTATCAACCATGATAAGACACTAATGATTCATCTTTGCATCGATTGGTTTCCACTTGGACATATATCATTCTCATCAAGGGAATCATATCAATCAATTACTTGACATCAATCAATGACATCAATCAAACCAAATCATTTACATCAATGACATATGATCCAACAATCTCCCAAAGAATCAAACCATTGGCATCAATGACAACATGATCCAACAGGGACAAGTAAGTACAATCAAAGGATTTTTGCAATCATGTGTAAAATTATTGAAAGATCCATCCTCTGTCAAAATATTGCAAACCATATTAGAAAAATGTAGCATCGAGATGGAAGGCAAACTAGAACAAAAAAAAATCAATCACCTACATACAAGAAGAAGAACCAGTAGGGAGTTCAGACTAAATGCCAACATCGGAGATTTCAATATGGGAGATATCATACTAGATCGAGGATCTGAAGTTAATGTATTACCAAAGAAGACATGGCAATGCATGGAAGAGCCCACAATAGGATATTCACCTGTTCAATTGAAACTAGTAAACCAACATAGAGTCCTACCAATTGGTATATTAAAAGGAGTGACAATAGACCTGGATGGAGTGCACACTAAAGCAGATTTTGAAGTCATTGAAATAGTGGAAGACACAACACCATATCCAACGTTACTTGGTTTTGATTGGGAATTTGACAACCAGGACATAATCAATCTCAAGATGAGGAAAATGAAATTTGAGTCAGGAGAATACAGGGTCATCGCACCATTAGACCCATCATAAGGGGAGAGGTTTGTAGAACCTACTTGCTTAGACTTAGAGGGAATCAACCAGTTGTACAAAACAACTATGCGCAATGAGGATTACGTAAACCCAACTACAGATGGGATATTCAGTTGGTGGAGCATTACTTCATGTGCAACAGACTCAGATACCAGTTTAGAGAACTAGAAACAAAGGCTACATGAAGTTTCCACGAGAATATGTGCACGAATAGACCATGCAGTAAGATGGGTAGGCACGGAGATAAGGGAACCACCTAGTTTCCACAGAATAAATGATTTAGAACCATTCTTGGCATAGTATGAAGATGAAGTTTTAGAGAATCAAAGATTGTTAGCACTTGATATAGCACTCAAGGCCACACCTACAAGATTTTTGGGCACACACAAAGAGACAATCATAGATTGGTACCAATGTAAGCAGTTATTGCGCATAAGGTTCGGTACAGAAGAAAAAAACAACGAGCAGCAGAAGTATGAAGGACAAGGGGCATCGGCAGAACACTTGGAGGAGTGCAGAACGTTGTGGAAAATGACACCCCTAGAGGAATGGCCTCACCATTTTATACATACCCTAGATGGCATACCAGTGAACTAGTATACAGACTAGGAATTGCGCAAAGGAACTGGGACTTGGACGACATTACAACAAAATTTTACATTCACTTTCTCATTTGAGCATGAGAACCCCAACATAGATGCCTCTCTTAAACAGATAAGAGAAGTGTTATTCATCAAAGAACCAGAAGTAGAACTTATCACAGAAGAACAACAATGGAACAAATATACAATCAAAGAATTGTTGTCATGTTACCATGTGCAAGAGGAAGCACCAGATGAAGAGGATTCGCGCGATATTCAGATCAAAGAAGCAGAAGGAGAAAGAGAAGTGGAGGGCCATGTATAGAATCAGAAGTTATTGTCACGTCGATCAAGGTAAAGAAAGTCAACATTGGGATAGTTGATAATCCCAAAACGGCCAGCATTAGATATTACTAGGATGAGCAAACAATAGAAATCATAATAGAGTTACTGCGTGAAAACAACGACTTGTTTCCCATAAAATTTATAGAAATGAAGGTTATAGCTGGATATCTAGGGGAAATGAAGATACCACTCAGACCTGAAGTGAGACCGATCAGACAACGACCATACAGATTGAACCCAGTATATAAGAAGAAAGTCAAAGATGAGATCGACAGGATGCTCGAAGCCGACATCATAGAACCAGTCTAAGAATCAGAATGGATAAGCCCGATGGTAGTGCAGGACAATAAACAAGGAGGGATAAGGATATGCATTGACTTGAGGAAGTTGAATGATGCATGCCTACATGACCCGTTCCCTACACCTTTCACGGACGAAGTGTTAGAGAACGTAGGCGGACATGAAGCTTACTCATTCACTGATGGATTCTCAGGCTACCATCAGATTAAGATAACATAGGAAGATAGATACAAAGCCACATTTGCGACCGAATGGGGATCCTACCAGTACACAGTCATGCCATTTGGACTGAAGAATGCACCAACAATATTCTCCAGAGTAGTCATTGTCGCGTCTAAGGAATTCATCCACCAATTTCTCGAAGTATACCTGGACGATTAGACAGTATATAGTTTGTTGAAGGACCATTTAGGAGTCTTACAACTAATTTTAGAGAGATGTAGGCAGTGCCAAATATCACTGAACATAAAGAAATGCATATTCGGAACACTGTCTGGGATACTATTGGGCCATATAGTATGAAAACAAGGTTTATTAGTAGATCCTACAAAGCTTGTAGTAATTATTAACTTACCGCCACCAAAAATTGTCTGTTAGCTAAGAGCGACATTGGGACACACAGGATACTACATGAAACTTATCAAAGGGTATGCACAGATTACCACCCCAATGGAAAAAATGTTAAGAAAATATACAAAGTTTCAGTGGAACAATGAGTGTCAACACGGTCTGGATACCCATAAGGAAAATATGGTCACCACACCAATATTAGTATTTCCATACTTGGAGAAGACATTCCACGTGCATGTAGATGCATCTACCATAACACTTGGAGCTATCTTGGCGTATCCATGAGAGGGGGATTTGGATCACCCCATAGCCTTTGCAAGCAGAAAACAATCAGAATTAGAACATAACTACAACACCATGGAGATAGGAGGCCTAGCTATGGTCTACGCACTGCAAAATTTCAGACACTACTTATTGGGAAAACACTTTAATATGTTCACAGATCACTCAGCCTTGAAATACCTAGTCAACAAGCTAGTGTTGGGGGGGAGAATTTGTCGATGGTTACTGTTATTTCAAGAATTTGACTTTGAATTAATAGTCAAGCTAGGAAAATTGAATGCAGGACCTGACCACCTGTCAAGAGTCATAAATGGAGAAGAACCTACGAATTTAGAAGACAACTTCCCAAATGCACATTTATTCTCAGTCCAAATCACAGATGAATACTTCGTAGATATTATTCAGTACTTGAGCACAGGAACTACGCCACATGAATACAACACCACGCAGAAGAAAAATCTCATAGTCTGGGCTGCAAACTATCAACTGATCGCAGGAAACTTATTCAAAATGGGCGTAGATAGCATCTTGCACAGGTACGTGTTAGAGCACGAAAGACCAAGAGTCTTAACAGAATCCCATGAGGGAATAGCAGGAGGACATTACTTAGGCAAAGCTACTGCGCAGAAGGTATTGCATGCAGGACTATGGTGGTCGACGATTCCCAGAGATTCGAAGGAGTACTATCAAAGATGTGATGTTTGTCAAAGGGTAGGTAAACCCAACATAAGGGACAAGATGCCATTACTACCAAAAGTAATTTTGCAGGCATTTTATAAGTGGGAAATAGACTTTGTGGGGCCAATCAACCCACCAGAAAAAAGAATAGGAGCTAGGTGCATTATCACCGCAACATAGTACCTAACAAGATGGGCGGAAGCCACACTAGTGAAGGATTGCAGTGCAGAAACAACATCACACTTTCTATTTGAGCAAGTAATCACTTGATTTGGATGCCCAAGATTTTTGATGAGTGACCAAGGCACGCACTTCATAAACAAAACCATCAACATTATGACTGAAGAGTTTTAATTCCATCATCAGAAGAGCACACCATATCACCCACGAGCAAATGGCACAGTGGAAGCATTTAACAAAATCCTAGAGAATGTGCTGACAAATATCTGTAACGTCAACAGGGACAGCTGGGACCTCAAAGTACAATAGTATTATGGGCCTATAGGACTACGTGCAAAACTTTGACAGGGCACACGCCATTTAAACTGGTCTACGACCAAGAAGCAGTGGTGCAATTAGAATTTTTAGTACGAAGCTTGCGCATAGCAGCAATCACACATATGACAGAACGAGGTGCAGTATAGGAGCAGCTAAATCGGTTAATGACCATGGAGGAAGACCGAATCTTAGCAGGGTTTCACCAACAATTTCAGAAAGCAAGGGACAAATATTGGCATGATAGACACATCAAGAAGAAAAGCTTCAAGGAAGGAGATCTAGTACTGATGTATGACATCAAATCATTTCAACACCCAGGAAATCTTTGAATGCACTGGCTAGGAGCATATGAAGTAAAAATTGTTATAGATGGAGGAGTTGTACGTTTGAAAGACTTATTAGGCACAGAAATTAGATGGATGATCAACGAAATCTGACTGAAGTTGTACAAGGATAGTTGACTACCCACCGCGCAGTAAAAAAAATAAAAAAATAAAAAAACAAAAAAAATGATGCCAACAGGATAATTAAAATGATACCAACATAGGCACAGTGCACCGAAAGAAGAAAGAGCACACATACTTAGAAAAACAAACTCGGCGAGGATCAGGATAACGGTTGAGGGAAAAGGGAAACAAGTGGGAAACAGAAAGACGACAAAAGCAGTACGAAAAGACGAAGGTATATGGGATTAAATGATGGAAAGGACCAATGGGACACCACATTAATCATGCCAAATGGAATCAACAAGGCAGATTAATGGCAAGTATGAAAGAGTT
Source organism: Picea engelmannii (assembly GCA_009831015.1). Classification (NCBI taxonomy): domain Eukaryota; kingdom Viridiplantae; phylum Streptophyta; class Pinopsida; order Pinales; family Pinaceae; genus Picea; species Picea engelmannii. The sequence continues at coordinate 90,502 of ML793637.1, read as the reverse complement.
GGAGGTGCATTGAACCCATAATTAAAGAAGCGTCCTCGACAAGATTCATACGAAACCCATACAATACATGGACGCAAGAGCAAAGAGTTCATTTGCGAAAGGAGAACAGACAAAGAGCGATAGAGGCTAAGGAGCACAGAACTGAGTTCACAGAGGTCATAGAGACCAGCCAAACTCAACAAACGTTGGACATACACCACCATGGCACCACCAAAGAAAGAATAAGAAAGCCAGAGTGCTAGACAACCCAGAGTTAGAACGAGGTCATGGGTACAATTGGAATAAGATGAACAACAACCATCAAAGATCGTCAATGTCGATGAAATCCCATCCCCATAAACAATACCGGTGAACCCCGCACCTATAGTGGAATAAACCCAACAACCAACATTGGAGGGAACAAATATAGATAGACCGACAGAGGTATAGGAGAAACATAACTAGGATGCAGAAACCCTGAAGGAGGTGCAACTAGAGAACATCGAAGCATCTCTGAGAGGCAATGGAACGATGACGAATCAGGAAGCAGCAGTCGAGCCAGATGAGTCTCAAACCACCGTATCAGACCACCCACTAGAAGGAACAGTAGAGGATGTCACAGGTTGGCCAGAATGGTATTCTGAGGGACAAATGGGAGCCACTGAAACGTTGAGACAACCACCACCGAAGAAAGACAAGAAGCAAGTACCTAGGTCACCTTGCAAGCAACCCATCGCAACCCTCATTCTACTGCATATACCAGATGGGGTATGAGTGGAATCAGGCTTTCTAAGGTAGATTGACAAGCTAAAATACTCATACCACGATGTAGCAGACCCAGATTGACGCAGGCGCGCCAACCAAGCACGTCCACTCATAGGACCTTTCTCCTTCCTCGACCCGAAGAACTTGGATTTCTTCTATTTCCCTATCGGGAAATTTTCCTCCCAGAGGAAACTCTTCAAGAGATCTCCCCTTGCTCTATCGGCAAATTAACACTAGCCTTTTTGTTATCGGGCTTTCCCCTATCGGGATTTCGGTATTCGTAATATCCAAATAATTTGGGTTGTTGATCCCCGATATGCTCCTTTGTTGCCTAAGCCCTCGGACTAAGCCTCTAGTCCCACGCGACCATTCTTCACAAGACCACAACCCTATATGACCACAGTTATAACTCTTGTCAGGGTTTCGGGATTTCTAATGCCAAAGTGCACTCGCCCTCAAGATTCGCGATTTCTCGAATCCCAACGCACCTTTTTCACGCTAGCCTCCTGGCTATAGGCCTTGACCCATATGACCGTTAACCCGTGACCATGGTCTTATCCCCGTTGGGGCTATGGGGTTTCCAATGCTGCAAAAAACTTACCCGTGGGATCCTCGATTCCTCGAACCCTGATTCTCTTTCAGGCTGACAACTGGCTTCCACTACGGCGCCTTCCTCCTTTCTCACGTGTTGAAAGCTAGCCGCACGGTTACACCTTCCTCCCCATCGGGGTTTCAGGCTTCGCGAAACCAAAGTGCATAGACACTTTGTCACCAGGATCCCCGATATCCCAATGGCCCTAAACACCGATGGATGATTCCTTGTCGGGACTTCACCGATGGCACCGATTTCTTCCATGAATCCTCTCTGATGAACAGTCCCGATTTCTCCGGGATTTTGGGACTTGTAATGTTCCAACTTTCCTGTCCTCGGGAACTCCAATTCCCTGATGCCTTCGATCTTCACCACATGTCCAACTAACAGACAGCTCCGATCTTCTCGGGGCTTCGGGTTTCAAATCTCGAAAAACATTTGACCACAGTATTTTCAATCCTTCGAATCCCGACGGTAAACCTCGTGCAACTCCTGTCAGATCCGACGGCTGACGGGTAACTGACCCAAGATCCAACGGCTCACGACCCCTGGAGCTTGAACTCTGAACGTGACCGTAACCTCCTTTGTTCTTTGGTAGATCCAATGGCTGATGGGATTTTACGAATCTCCTCCACAAGATCCTAACCGTCTACCTTCCTTTGGGATATCTTCTACGAGTGAATCCAGTATTTCTTTATGAAAGTTGGTCCTCCTGCACGTAACTTTGTAGAACTTTTTCAAACACTCCATGGTACAGACTCTCTGTGCTTCTCTTCAGTGAACTTGGAAGCCTTATGCCTCCTAATCTTTCTCACTCTTTCAATCCTCAAAGAAGGTCCTTGCGCGCACTCCTTGCAGCAGTTCTCAAGCACCTCTAAGTGTTGAGTTCTTTTGACTCTGCGCACACCTGCAGTAGCAGTCCTTCAATACTTCGCTCAGATTCGTGATTGAGACTCTCCTTAGCCTGTGCACTCCTTGCACAGCTCGTATAACCCAATTTCACTCCTTGGTACAAGAGTTAAACTATCTGAGCCTTTTGTCAACGCACTCCTTGCAGACGACTTCAATTGCACTCCTTGCAGGAATCCTTGCTCAGATAAAGAAACAATTGAAACTCATTCCTTCTACTTCCCCTCAGACTTCAATCTCAACACATGAAATCATATACATAGAATAATAGCAAATGCATAATAGGAAGTAAATACTCATGAGCATTGCATTCAACACACATACACAGAGAATAACATGACAGCCATGAATCTGAATCAACTTCTTCTATTAATTCAAGATCTGTACATGGGTGTTCTTCTACAGTTCTCTACTTCTCTCCTATGCTCTGGATTCTTCTAACTCTTCCTGAACTATGTTACAATGCACAATGAGGGTGTCTATATCCGTTCTCCCTCTTTCTTCTAAAACTGTCTAATCTAATATTAAATTCTACCTACTTACATTTACTGCTATAAATGCCTCTATCTACTTTCAGATGAGAGCGGGGTGCTCAAGGTCTAATTACATTTTACCAAGGTGCCTTCATTAAATGACCTCATTTATGTTTGGTGCATCAGCTTCAAGGGAAAATTCAAAAATTTGTGCCGGCGTGTGCCCAACTATCCTTTGTCTTCTGCGTTGGCTCGCTTGTCTCGGGAGATGCTCCTGCATCATACTCCCCCACTTGAAAATTTGCATGGGCTCTTGTCCATGAGCTCCTGCATGGTCTGTCCATGCTTCTGTATCTTTGTTTTAGTCTCCCAGCTGGCATCTTCAACTGGATGACCCTTCCACTTGACCAAATATTCAAAGTATTATTTCCTCCTGGTATTCTTACCCACTCGTTTATCCAGTATCTGTTCCATCTATGGCTTCTCTGCAACTGGCATATGCTTCTGCCACTGAACCTCTGGTTGTTCATCACTTGCAGTCTCTGTTTCACCAGCTCTGTATGGGTATAAATCCGAGACATTGAATATCATATAAATTCTGATCCCATCGGGTAACTCAATCTCATAAGCATTTTCTCCCATTTTCTTCAAGACATTGCATGGTCCGATTTTCTTCATTTTTAATTTATTATACGTTCCTCTCGAGAACCTTTCTTTCCTCAGATGTTCCAGAACCAAATCACCAACCTCAAACTGAAGTTTTCTTCTATGATGATCGGCTCTGCGTTTATATTCTTGGCTTGATTTCCGCAATCGCTCCTTCACCTGGCTGTGAAGTGCTTTCATTGCCTCAGCAAATTCTTCTGCACTAGCGCTCCTAGTAGCAGTCTACTCTGAATCTCTCAATTCAGAAACACCTCTTGGTGGTATGCCATATACAATCTGGAATGGACTCTAGCCTGTGCTCCTGTTAATAGAGTCATTGTAAGCAAACTCTGCCTGCGGCAATACATTTTCCCAACTGCTGTGGTGCTCCATCACCAAGCTTCTTAGCAAGCCTCCCAGACTTCTGTTCACCACTTCTGTCTGTCCATCCATTTGTGGATGATAGACAGAACTAAACATTAAGTTGGTTCCCATCTTCTTCCATAATGTCCTCCAAAAGTGACCTAAGAACTTTGTATCTCTGTCTGAAATAATACTCCTTGGTAAGCCATGAAGTCGAACGACTTCTTTGAAAAACAGATTTGCGATGTGATTCGCATCACTGGTTTTCTGACATGGGATAAAATGTGCCATCTTGGAAAATCTATCCACTACCACAAACATTGAATCAAATCCTCATTGCATCCTTGGCAATCCCAATATGAAATCCATGCTAATTTCATCCCACGGCCTCTCAGGTACGGGCAATGGTTGATAGAAACTCGCATTCTTCTTTCTTCCTTTTGAATGCTGGCAAATTATGCATCGGTCTACAAACCGCTTGACCTCTGACCGCATCCCTGGCCAAAAGTATGACTCACTTAACTTTGTGAATGTCTTGTCGTGACCAAAATGTCCTGCTAATCCTCCACTATGTTTCTCCTTCAGCAGATTCTCCCTCATGGAACAATTTGGAATACACAACCGATTGCCTCTGAACAATAATCCATCTTGGATCATATAGTCTATCCACGTGGTTCTATCTCTGAAAACTGGATTCTCAGCTGCTTCATACGCTTCCTTAAATTCTGGATCATGTTTATACATGTCCCTGAGATCATCAAAACCCAAAGTGCAGACTCTGAACTCCTGCAACAGCAAACACTTCCTGCTCAAAGCATCAGCAACTTTGTTAGCAGTACCAAAAATATGTTTTATCACAAAAGTAAAATTCTGCATGTATTCAACCCATTTAACATGCCTCTGATTCAACTTTTCATGTTGAGTCACAAACTGTAATGCATGGTTATCACTGTACAATACAAATTCTTTTGGGATCAAGTAATGCCTCCACTTCTTCAGTGCCTGTATGATAGCATAGAATTCTTTATCATACATGGAGTATTTCAATTTCACCTCATTCAGCTTCTCGCTGAAATATGAAATTGGTCTGTCCTCCTGACTCAAGACCGCTCCTATTGCAAACCCGCTTGCATCACATTTTACCTGAAATGTCTTTTGAAAATCCAGCAACACCAAAGTTGGTTGTTCTGTAATCTTCCGTTTCAATAAATTGAAAGTTTCCTCCGCCTCTTCGGTCCAGTGAAAAGATTTGTGTCTTTTCTTCACTATGTCCATCATTGTTGCACTAATTCCACTGAAATTCCTGATGAATTTTCAGTAGAAACTAGCCAATCCATGAAAACTCCTCACCTCAAATATGTTCCTCGGTGATGGCCAATTCTTGATTACCTCCACCTTATCTGGATCCATCCTCAACTCATTTGCAGATATAACAAAACCCAGATAAATGAGCTCTGTCTTCATAAACGAGGACTTTTTCATGTTTATCAACAGCTTCTCCTGCTGTAGTTTTTTTATCACAATGGCTAAATGCTTCAGATGTTCATCCTTTGTCTTGCTGAAAATCAATATGTCATCCAGATACACGATGACAAATTTCTCGATGAACTCCTTCAGGACTTCATTCATCAACCTCATAAAGGTACTCGACGCATTTGTCAAACCAAATGGAATGACAAGCCATTCATACAAACCTTTGTTTGTCTTGAATGTTGTTTTCCATTCATCACCTTCCCTCATGCAAATCTGGTGATATCCACTCTTCAAATCTATCTTTGAAAAAAAATTTGCTCCACTTAAGCAATCCATCAAATCATCCATTCTTGGCAATGGGAATCTATACCTGATAGTTATCTTGTTAATGGCTCTTGAATCAGTGCACATCCTCTAGCCTCCGTCTTTCTTCGGACTGAGTACTGTCCGAACAACACACGGACTCAAGCTTTCTCTGACCAAACCTTTGTCCAATAAATCCTGGACCTACCTTTTAACTTCTTCATTCTCTTGCGGCGTCAATCTATACGGGACTTTGTTTGGCAAACTGGCTCCTGGTATGAGATCTATATGATGGCTCACACTCCTGATCGGTGGCAACGAACGAGGTAATTCATCCACTACAATATCAGCGAACTCTTCCAGCAGTCCCTGAACTTATTCTGGCAAATCATCCACTCTTGTGCTAGTCAGAAAAATTCTCGGTTTTCTGACCACAAAGAATTGTGGATCCTCCTTCTTCTTAACTTCTGTAAGAAGTTCCTTCCCACTCATGAGAAGTACTGTATTGCTTACTTCCGGCTTCACCTCTTTATCCTCAATTGGATGCAACATATGGGTTCTCCCATTCTTCTATAGAATATACGTATTCATCTTCCCATCATGAATTACATTTCTATTGTATTTCCATGGTCTACCCAGCAATAGATGACAAACATCCATAGGAATAACATCACATAAAATCTTGTCATTATATCCTCCTATCTTAATGTCAACTAAGAACTGTTTAGTGAAATTTACCTGATGTCCCTTCTGTAGCCATGAAACTTTGTATGGACTCGGGTGATCAGTTGTCTCCAGCTCCATCTTTTCTACCATCTCGGTTGAAACAAGATTATCTGTGCTTCCACTGTCCACAATGACCTTGCACACTCTATCCTTGGTCTTGCAAGCAGTCCTAAAAAGACTATTCCTCTGCGCTGAATTCTCCATCTCCTTCTTTGGCGTCAAAAGGACTTTCCGTATCACCAACGATCTTCCGCCTTCTGCGTATTTTGTCTCAACATCTCGCCTCTGTGCCTCGGCGATGTGAGTCTCTCCAGTTTCTTTCTTTTTCTTTGGACACTCAAACGAACTATGCCCATTCTTTCCACATGTGAAGCATGTGATTACTCCACCTCTTCCTCTTCCTCTACCTCTGGTATGAGGAAAAGTGTTATTATCAGCATACCCTCCTTTCTGCTCAGTATGTTGTTCTCTTTGCTCAGCATATCGCCCTCGCTGTGAACTTCCACCTCTCTCTATCCGAGTCTGAGGTTTTTTCCAGTCATCTCTGGGCTTTTGGTTTCTTTCCTGGGCAACTGCCTTGCCTCTAGGATGACTTCTGCCTCGGCCTCTTTGACTCTTCTTTCGGCTCAACTTCTCCTCTGCCTTCAAAGCCATTTGATAAGCATCCTCTACCGTTTGAATGGTTTCCATACTCATTTCATCCTGAATCTCATATCTCAGGCCATTCATATACTTGGCCACTTTTTCGTCATTGCTTTCGCGATGACCTGCCCTAATATTTAGTATGTAAAATTCCTCAGTATATTCCTTCACTGTCATCAGCTTCTGTCTTAGGTTCTGCATCCTCCTGAACAGAGAAATTTGATAATCCCTGGGAATGAATTTTTCCTTCATCTTTGCAATCATCCTGTCCCAGCTCTTAATTTTCTGCTTGCCTTGGCAATGCCTGTCAGCTTGTAGTTCATCCCACCACAAGGCTGCATGTCCCTTTAATCTCATGATGGCATGCCTGACCTTATTATCCTCCTCGATATCTTCATAGTCGAAGAAAGTATCTAGAGCTCTAATCCAATCTAGCAGCTCTTCCCCATCTAGATTTCCCTCATAAACTAGAATGTCCATTTTTACCTTTGTACTCATTCTTGCAATAGCTTTAAGTAATCATTCACTCGCATCATCTTCCGCTGAGATTTCTTCTCCTCCATGTCTAGCATCATCTCCATCTTCGGATTCACTGATATCTCCTACATCAGCTTTGCGCTTTTCTCTTATCTCCATGTCCTCCATTCTGGCACGAAGATTTCGCATTTCTCTCTCCATGTCTGGATTCTGCACTTGCCTGCCTCTTTCTCTGGACATTTCCCTTTCCTCCTCTAGATCGGGTGATTGTCTAACCCTTCTCCTTGGCGGCATGGTGAATTTCCTTCTTCTTTGCTACAGAAAGCAAAGAAATTTTCTAGCTCTGATACCACTTGACGTGTATCAGAGTACTCTCTTATCCCCTGCTTCTCTTGCCTGAAATATACAGACAAGAATTTATCTCTGATACCACTTGACGTAGGCGCGCCAACCAGGCACGTCCACTCACAGGACCTTTCTCCTTCCTCGGCCCAAAGAACTTGGAGTTCTTCTATTTCCCTATCGGGAAATTTTCCTCCCACGGGAAACTCTTCATGGGATCTCCCCTTGCTCTATCGGCAAATCAACACTGGCCTTTTTGTTATCGGGCTTTCCCCTATCGGGATTTCGGTATTCGCAATATCCAAACAATTTGGGTTGTTGATCCCTGATATGCTCCTTTTTTGCCTAAGCCCTCAGACTAAGCCTCTAGTCCCACGCGACCATTCTTCACAAGACCACAACCCTATATGACCATAGTTATAACTCTCGTCGGGGTTTCAGGATTTCTAATGTGAAAGTGCACTCGCCCTCAGGATTCATGATTTCTCGAATCCCGACGCACCTTTTTCACGCTAGCCTCCTGGCTATAGGCCTTGACCCATATGACCGTTAACCCGTGACCACGGTCTTATCCCCGTCGGGGCTACGGGGTTTCCAATGCTGCAAAACACTTACCCGTGGGATCCCCAATTCCTTGAACCCCGATTCTCCATCAGGATGACCACTGGCTTTCACGACGGTGCCTTCCTCCTTTCTGATGTGCTGACAGCTGGTCGCACGGTTACACCTTCCTCCCCGTCAGGGTTTTGGGCTACGCAAAACCAAAGTACATAGACACTTTGTCTCCGGGATCCCCGATATCCCGATGGCCCCAAACACCGATGGATGATTCCTTGTCGGGACTTCACCGATGGCGCCGATTTCTTCCATGCATCCTCTCTGATGAACGGTCCTGATTTCTCCAGGATTTCGAGACTTGTAATGTTCCAAATTTCCTGTCGTCGGGAACTCCGATTCCCTGATGCCTTCAATCTCCACCACGTGTCCAACAAACAAACGACTCCGATCTTCCCGGGGCTTCGGGTTTCAAATTTTGAAAAACATTTGACCACGGGATTTTCGATCCTTCGAATCCCGATGGTAACCCTCGTGCAACTCCTGTCAGATCCTACGGCTGACGGGTAACTGATCCAAGATCCAACGGCTCACGACCCCTAGAGCTTGAACTCCGAATGCGACCATAACCTCCTTGCTTCTTTGGTAGATCCAACAGCTGACGAGATTTTACCAATCTCCTCCATAAGATCCTAACCGTCTACCTTCCTCTGGGATATCTTCTACGAGTGAATCCAGTATTTCTTTATGAAAGTTGGTCCTCCTGCACGTAACTTTGCAGCGCTTGTTCAAACACTCCATGGTACAGACTCTCTGTGCTTCTCTTCAGTGAACTTGGAAGCCTTATCCCTCCTGAGATTTCTCACTCTTTCAATCCTCAAAGAGGTTCCTTGCACGCACTCCTTGCAGCAGTTCTCAAGCACCTCTAAGTGTTGAGTTCTTTTGACTCTGCGCACACCTGTAGCAGCAGTCCTTCAATACTTCACTCAGATTCATGACTGAGACTCTCCTTAGCCTGCACACTCCTTGGACGGCTCGTATAACCCAATTCCACTCCTGGGTACAAGATTTAAACTATCTGAGCCTTCTGTCAACGCACTCCTTGCGGACGACTTCAACTGCACTCCTTGCAGGAATCCTTGCTCAGATAGAGAAACAATTGAAACTCATTCCTTCTACTTCCTCTCAAACTTCAATCTCAACACATGAAATCATATACATAGCATAATAGCAAATGCATAACAGGAAGTAAATACTCATGAGCATAGCATTCAACACACATACACAGAGAATAACATGACAGCCATGAATCTGAATCAACTTCTTCTATTAATTCAAGATCTGTACATGGGTGTTCTTCTATAGTTCTCTGCTTCTCTCCTATGCTCTAGATTCTTCTAACTCTTCCTGAACTATGTTACAATGCACAATGAGGGTGTCTATATCCGTTCTCCCTCTTTCTTCTAAAACTGTCTAATCTAATATTAAATTCTACCTACTTACATTTACTGCTATAAATGCCTCTATCTACTTTCAGACGAGAGTGGGGCGCTCAAGGTCTGATTACATTTTACCAAGGCGCCTTCATTAAATGACCTCATATATGTTTGGCACATCAGATTCAAGGGAAAATTCAAATATTTGTGTTGGCGTGTGCCCAGCTATCCTTTGTCTTCTGCGCTGGCTCACTTGTCTCGGGAGATGCTCCTGCATCACAGATAAGTTTTCATAATTTGTAAAGAGAGTATACTTAGAGACTGTGGGCGTAACTCTAGTTGGGGAACTGATTGATCATCCACTCCTATGGGCAACAGGGTTGGAGAAAACAGGGATTTTAGGTCTGTTGGACCTACCACATTTTGGCAGAGGTCAGTATGCAAGCGCGTGCGTCAAAGAGTTGTTAGCAGTCACACATGGCGGGGACATATGGTTGGACAAGATCATCTCGATAGACATAGATATTATTGTGAACATAACAAGGTTTTCATCCCGGGGCATGGATCCCACACAATTTATTGACGAAAAAGCCAAGGAGAAAGCACTAGAGGAAGAGATGAAGAACAAGTATGGTACAAACAGGGGGACATAAGGAATCATTATTAAGAGGATCAACAACGTCGCAACACAAATGGGCGCAAAAATATTAGCATGTAAGATGCTAACAAAATTCCATAGGGAGGAAGTTCTAGTTGGGGTTGTCGCAATTGCAATTCAATGCACTGAGGAAACCATAGTGAGTTGAGAACCCTATCTCTTGAACTTATTCTTGGATGAATACAAGGATGCGCAGGATCTAGGAACATATCTTCACTATTCATGGCTAATCATCTTAATAGGCTTTATGGGATGGAGGGAACCAAGATATGTAACTTTAAGTACCATACCCAAACCGAATCAGGTAGCGAGATATTTATTGTTGAAAGCTAGGTCGGATGCTAGGCACAAAAGGATGAACGGGTCCATATTTGAAGGATACCTACACGACCTGCAAGAACCATATCCAACATGTGGAGGATCACACCACAGGCTGTCATGTAGTATCGGGACATCTCCAACTTCAACGCCACACAACATACGATGTGGATACAAGCATGGAAGGATCCCGATAAGAAGTGGTTACAAATGCGCTATTGCGTCACAGAGAGCGACATTGACATGGTTATCAAATACTGGGAGGATGAATGGAAGATTCTAGTCCTCACCCAAGAATTGTCGGAAAGGAGAGCATAAGAAGAGGCAGGGCGGGGAGAAACACAACCTCCAGAATCCCCAGTGCCTAAGCAAAGGAGTACGGGCCAGAAGAAGACAAAGAAAAAAATGAAGGGGTAGCTAAGATAGGGACCTAGAAGGGGAAAAAGAACACTACGCAGCTGACTCAAGTGCAACAGAAACAGGCTGCGGTAGTGCAGGGGACCACACCAAGTCCCAACCCATAGGAACTAGGTGGGAATAAGAGGCTAGCCATGTAGACAAGAGGAGTGTGCAAGAAGATTAAGGTGAAAAGAACACCTACAGAGTATACGATCACGTAGGACGATGGAGAAATGATAGCCCAAATGGTCCAGGATTATCTAGCCAAGGATTTTGACAATGTTGTGCACCACAAAGACAGGATTCAAGAGGAGCTGGAAGACATGCAGCAATTCCTCAAGCAAATCAGGGAAGTAGAGATAGCAGGTAGAAGCAGGGGAACAAAGCCATCAACACCGCAGATAGAGGAAAGATTGGAAGAAGGAGAGAGATATCCATTCCATACGATACTTTAGCCGAACACAACATTCCACATTTCACCCAGTATGTTTCACATGGATGAGATCATGGGGAAGACACCCCTGCAGGAATTAAGCCAAATCCAATTGGTATTGCTACGGATACCATCCAGAGTGCTACACAAGTTGCATATTAGCATGAACCACGAGGTACAGTCTCAATCACGCTCAGACTTAGTCGAATTGCAACAGGAAACAGAGAAGCAGGACACGTTGGAAATATTATGTGAGCAGGCTAAGTTCGAGACCCAAGAGGAAAGGGAGTGCATAAATGGATTGGAGTAGAAAGTCACAGGAACATACGAGAAAATTCCAAAGACTGCGCAGATGGAGGAACTTACAACAGTAAAAAAGATTGATCAGATTACACAAGAAATCAATCAATATGAGAAGGAGATCAAGAATCTTCATGAACAATTCACACTCACTACTCCACCAACAGTAAAGGAGAAAAGGAAGCAGGAAGCAGTAGAACAACTACAGGAGATAGAGTGATAGGTTAGCACAACAACTGACTTGTTCAAGAGTGCAACACAACTTTGGAAAAAACTAGAAGAGGATCAGAAAGTCCAGAAGTGGGACAAGGAAGAAGAAAGGATAAGCATAGCTATCCAAGACCTCAAGTAGAGGCAGAAGACAATGACCATCATAGAGTGCATCAAAGGGACACTAGACATGAAGAAACTACAAGCAGAACTCACCATTGTGCAAACACAAAAAAAGGAGCATCAGGTTCAAATGAAACCATTTCAAGAGAAGTTAGCATAAGTCTTGGCACGGGCAGAGGGAGACAAGACACATATAGCATAGACCCAGGCAGAGTGCGCATAATTGATCAATGACAAAATCGCAGTCCATATAGTGGACACCCTCAAGGAGAAAACTGCGCAAGCACAAACACAGGAAGTTGAGCTCAAAGAGAAGCTCCAGGCAGTCACTAGGGAGATCGAAGAATTGTGTTAGGTGGTTTGGGGTGAGACACATGTCAGTTTTGGGGGCATGTTGGAAGCAGGCCAAAGCGGAAAGAAATTCGATTTTGGGAAAGAAAGCATGCACAAGGAAAGCGACAGCTGGAAGGAAGAACAACACACACGCATTTAGGGAAGACCTAACGACATTAGGGTTAGGTTTTTTGCAATGTATTGTAATGGCTGAAGAGCCAAAAACATATAAATATCGATACTTAGGTATCATAGGCAGTTCGGTTCGAGATTCAGAAGATTATCGAGTTTAGCTAATTATCTATGAGTTGTTGCAATATGCAATATATATATATATATATATATATATATATATATATATATATATATTGTTGTATGATCTATTTTGTATAAGTTGTTGAGATAGAGAGGATGAAGGGGGGTAGATCTTGAGGGTTAGATCACAGGCTGAGGAGCCTGGTGCGATCTAGTCCGCCTCATATAGATCTTACCCAACTGAGAAGAATTGTAACATGCGCGGCGCTGTAGATGCAGAAATACTATAATAAAAGAGCCAAGATCCAGATCTTTGTGGACATAGACCAGGAGGGGTGAACCATGGTAACATCTATGTTATTTGATTGAATTCATGTATTCCTTTATTGTATTTCAGTAGTTACTTTTATGCTTAATGAATGAGTTTCTATATTTCCTTCTTATCCACAATTAATAGTATATCGTGGTTACAAGTTATAATATGTGGTTCAATATACAGTTCTCATATCTCACACTCAATCCTAGGCTATAAACACATGAGTATTACAACCACCCATTAAAGCTATCTCGAGTGAGACTGCACAACACACCCTATGTGTTGTGTTGCCTTCTGGTTTACCAGGAGGGTCGATAGTTTTAGAGGCTTTGTTGGAAACTCGAACAGACATGAACCCTAGGTCAATAAACTCAGACAGAATAGAATAATATTAGTAACTTAACCAACAACTTGTATTGTAAGTAAATCCCAATAAGTCAATTCATTTTATGGGAAGAGGCATTGCAGACCTAACATAATCATGACATCAAATAAGTAACGTTTGTTTACAATTTACATAACATCATATTAACATATAATTGTTTTTATTTTGGTTTTACATCTATTGTCGGCACATAAAAACATTGAACTGACATTGAACACTTGCCTAAATTAATTAATTGTTGTTTGAAGTGAATCTGGTATGACTCAATGGAAGAATTTATTTCCTAGTTTGAATGTTGGAAGTTCTGACATGCTTTGACCCACATACTTGCAATGTTTCACATAACATATTAGCACATGTAATAATTTCTAAACAATCTTGAACAACCATGAACAAATAGTGTGACAAATTTACTCGCTTAGTTGTGAATCCCATTGATCCTTGAAGTAGTTGATGAAATTAATTTTCTCATAGAACTTCCAATAGAACTCAAGCAATATGTTCACAACATCCTTGATTGAAAATGAAAAATGTATTATTTTTCCTATAATGTTGGACATTTGTATATCTCTTTTAGTGCCACAAACAAACTTAGTCATTTATTTTAGCCAACATCGATGCACATGCTATATGCAAATATTATTGGATAGTGAAACATGTCACTGTGGATGAACAATATTTAGGTGAAATAAAGTTGACAATACATACACAATGAAATGAAGGAATAAAAAAATGAATATATCTGTGCACCTTATTGCTAGGATATCTGTAAGAGAATCATCAACAAGTTAAGAAAGGATGAATATTTCCACGTGGGACTAGAAGACAAAACATGTTGGAGAAATGCTTTCAACCGCATAATTTTTTTTTTCCACATTTCATTCTTTGATATGATCCAATCAACATGAATTCCATTTTGATGCATGTTGAAAACTAGAATGGTGTACAAAGGACACTATTGTGCACAAGATTTTATGAAAACAATATTACAAAAAAATAATGATAGTTTGGTCAATAAGGCCACTAGAAACAAGCATTTCATTTAGTAAATACATATTTTAGAAAAATATACTAGCTTGGTAAATAATTCCCCTATACAAGAACTTCATGACTTCAAATTATAACACAATTTTAGAAAATAACATCGATACTTGAAACAAGCATTTTTTGAATTCATACTATAGAAAAAAAAACATTGGTGTGGAAAATTTTAAGGCCACTTGAATTAAGTATTTCATGAATTCATATCATAGAGAAATGATGTAGACCGGGTAAATAAGGTTTCTATAAATAAGAATTTCATAAATTCTTACCAAGGAAGAATAATGCCACCCTAGTAAAGAAAGAGAGGATAAAACCATAATACCTTGTATTTGTTTATGGAAAAAGTTGAATCCATATCAAGGATATTGTTGTTCCCATACCTAATAGATTGGTCCACTTGTCATCTTATCATTATCCTTAGTGTCAACGCTTTATGATTTAATAGGAACTTATCTACCTTGTTCCTTTCTACTCAGTATCATATAGTAAGGGAGTCATCCTCATGAATATGATACTAAAAGTCATCATGTTGTTTTTTTGGTTTAGGATGTCTCCTTTTTATAGGAATGCCTCCCTCCCCATTGTGAATAAAATGTCACTAGTTTGTTGTGTAGTAAGCATTTGAACACATTGTATATCTCAGTTGGAGAAACACCACAAAAGGGAGAGATCAAACCAATTGTGATATAGTTCCAATAAGTGCATATTGTGAAACCATAGTTGGTGTGTGGATGTAGGATCGACATGACTATGGAAACAAAAACCATTTCTTTCCACATTCCAAGACTGAATGTAAATCATGAGCACTAGGTGTGGTCTATCTAGAATATTTTTAACAATGTAATGCAATTGGCATCCTCTCTTCCTCCTCTCTTGATTGAAATGCTTTTTATTTTTTAACCGATCTTTAACAATGCCTTTGTAATCCTCTTGGCCATAGAACACCATTTCTTGAAAGAATAAAAGAATGGGTTAGATCTTGTCATTGAAATAACACAAAATATTCCACGATTTTCTATAGAACAATGAGAATGACAAAATCCAAAGTCAACATATAATTTTAACATGATGGACATTACATGCATTATATAAAAGGAAACATAGTTGCAAATATTCATTTTAAAATCAAACCTAGCTGACATACAATTCTTTATAATGTTGGCATGACCACCATGACAAATGAAAGAAACATAAAAGATGATAACACAATATATAATGCATATTCCTACATAATGATGAGAATGACAAAAACTAGTTCCAAGATATGGTGTTGACATGACATCCATTACATATAATACATAAAATAAAAAGTATTTGTGGGTTTTCAATTTAAAAGACATACCTAGTTGTTGTATCATGACTGTTTCGAAAAATGAAAAGAAACATGAAGGATAATAACACAATATATAATATGGGTTTCTACAAAATGATGAGAATGTAAAAACTAGATTGACATATAATGTCGACGTGACTATATTACATGCAATTCATAAAATGAAAAATATTTGTAAGTTTTAAAAGACAAACCTAGCCTATGTATATCTCTCTATAACAACGACATAACCACCAACAAATGAAGAGAAACATGTGAGATAATGCCATAATATATAATGTCAATTTCTACATAACAATGAGAATAACAAAAACCATATATGACATATATCTCTCTATAATGTCAACATGATGTGCATTACATGGATTCCCAAAAAAAACATATTTGTAGGTTTTCAATTAAAATAAATATAGTCGATTGCACGCATTTTTGGGTTTTTAAATAGAAAAAAAAAAACCATTTTAGGGGATGTTGGTTTTTCAGTTAAAACAAAATATTGTTACATCTATTAAAAAAAATAATAAATCAAACCCGAAATTGGGTGGAACGAAACAAAATTTGAATGAATTCATGGTTTTCCTTTAAAACTGAATCTATCTAACATATATCTTACTATAATGTGGGAGTGACTACCATGGCATGCACTACACAAAAAAAAAAAAAATTACATATGAGTATACTGACTTAAAATATTGCAAGAAACACAAAGATTGTGCATTCCCTAGATTCTTTATATTTATATTGACATTGTACATGGCCCTCAGTTTTTTCTTTAAAACAATAGAAAGCTTTATTTCGCTATAATGTACCCCAAATTTCACAATATGAAAAAAATTTGATCAGGGAACTAAAGCCTATAAAATAAATTGTTCATGACACATGAAAAATATTTCACACACACACACACACACACACACACACACACACACACACACACACACACACACACACATATATATATATATATATATATATATATATATATATATATATATAAGACATTATTTATAGACATAAATGTCTTACTCTGTTGGACTATCCATACTAATAATTTGTCGGAGGTTTACGGTCCAACAAAAGAACTTATTGTTGCTAGTATTAAAATAAACAAGGCAACTCCATTAGATTAACTCATAATCAAAATTTGTCCTACTATTGAACTTAAAGTCATACATTTAACTGCATTATAAAAAGGGTAACTATGACTATCAAGGTCCATAACATAGAGTTCATCTCATAGAATATTAGGGTTACCTCCTAGCTATGTTATCTATACTTGGCATGTTGTAAACCTATTTTATAGTTTCTTACATGAATTTCTTTAACATAGTAATACTGACATATATTATAACATAGTTGATGACCCTAGCAGACTAGGAGACATCACGGTGATAGTTTACAGTCAACACGCGAGGGTATTAATGTATCCAAACCATAACTCTTACCACAATATAACATTTTTTTATTAAAATCTTCCCATAGTATTAAGGGCTACGTTTGAAGTTGCATATGATTTACATACTACATATGGAGTTAACACCCAGCGCACAAGTTAACATGAATCCACCCGACTCCTGGTTTTAAACCTATCACTCAACATTTAAGTGATTCGAACACGAAGGTTAGGTGGATGACAGGTTAGGAATGAACCTAGGTTATTCTAGCATGTTTTCATTTATGCCATGGCCAACCCATTAATGGTGATGGGTCTATCTAGTACCCTCCATAACTGTCACGACAGGGAAACACCCAATGTGGGATTGCCACTTCCGTCGATTCAAATGGTAGAGGTGTGGGGCATACAATCACTCTTACTCCACTGGTGAGGGGCTCGAGGTATCAATCGTTCTTCATAGTTGCCTCTTCATTTTTGTAAAACACTTTGTCTCTACATTGCATGCAATTGACATTTGTATTTGGCTCTGTAATGGCGTTCGACCCTCGTGTCAAGGCACTCCATCGGTGCGGTAAGTGACTTGTTATCTCTGTAATACTGTTTTGAACAATTTTTCTGGAGTTATGCATTTTTCCTTGCACTTGTGCTCTGTACCACTCCTTATTCTTGTAATCTATTATGTCCTCTGTATCAAAATTTATTGGTCTATGCAATGCATGCTCTCTGTAGAATAGTTCTATGTCAATGAAAACACGTGTTCTCTGTGGAAATATTACTCTATTTATAAAAGCACATGTTCTCTGTGGAAATATTTCTCTGTCTATGCAAACACGTGTTCTCTATGGAAATATTTCTTTGTCTATGCAAACGCGTGTTCTCTATGGAAATATTTCTCTGTCTATGCAAATGTGTTTCTCTATGGAAATGTTTCTCTGTCTATGCAATGCATTTCTTTGTGGAAATGTTTCTATGTCTATGAAAATGCATGTTCTTTGTGGAAATATTTCTTTGTCTATGCAAATGTGTGTTCTCTGTGGAAATATTTCTCTATCTACGCAAATACGTTTCTCTATGGAAATGTTTCTCTGTCTATGAAAATACGTTTCTCTGTGGAAAAATACCCATACAATATTGTGCCTTTGGCTTTGCTCGTTTCAGTTTCCATGGTGATAGCTATGATAGGTAAATCCCTTTGAAATTTAACTCTCGGGTTGTTGTTTTGTTTACTCCTCTGTTGGATATCTTTCATTAAACCTGCATCTTAGGGTTCCTCCCCTATCAAACTGTGATCAAAAGGTTATAAGTTAAACTCTCTGCAATCTTCTCATGAGAGGTTTTAAGTCTGTACAAAGTCATCATAACCCATTGCCTTCGTTTTGGGAGGTTACTGTGTAAGAAAAATTAATCAACCGTTTTAAGGACCTATCAAGTAAACCCTATGTCAAAGTCGTGGCTGGATAATAATTACTTGCATTCTTAACTTTGGTCGTGCACTTCGAACTTCACACACTTAATGATTTGTTACATGCTTCATTTATTTAACCATGTTTGTAATTCTATAATTGCACTCTGTAATTTATAGGGCAAGATCAAAATCCCTTAATCGTTGAAGTTGATAGAAACACCTCTTTATATACAATCCCTAGTTAAAGAATATACTTGCCGAGAAAAAAATATCGTGCTCTGTCTCCGTTAAACACCCACGACCATTTCAACAATGCTCTTTAATACTAGCTCGATGATTATGGTTCAATTCGTCCACAAGTTTGAGGATCTTTTGTGCCTTTAACAACTTTGTTTAAAATGCACAAGGTCTTCTTGTTTGATTAAACCAAGGCTTTCATTCAAATTTAAATAAGGAATTAGGTCCTCACTGAAATCTTCATACACCCAGAATGCCTCCTCTACGCCTCTATGGTGTTTCACGATTTAAAGCTCTTTATATACAAGTGTATAAATGTGATGTTTAGATCACATTTTGTAAGTCTCTGTCCTTACTACAAATTTTAATGTTTCCTTTACTGTAGTATTATTCTCGTCTGTGCATAAAGGTAGCTATGTTTTGGAGTGTTAGTTCTCACAATATTCTTTATCCCTCTATATGAAGTTTGGGTATTCTTCTTCGAAGTAATACTTGTTGGTTATTATGACTCTACTCTTGATTCTGTTGGTATTCCTCTTGTATATATATCTACTCTCTGTATATTATATGCTACAAGATATAAAGGTTACTAGACTTAAAATAAAAGTTTACTTATGTTTTATTACTTGCGCGAGTAGTGATTTCCGAATGTATGTAAACTGATTATGGGTCCCTTTGTCTTGCAAGGGAACCCATTAGATGGATTACACACCCACTCCCCCTCCTGAGTCATGGATCAACTACTTTGCAAAGCAACACAGACCCTATGGAATTCAACATGCTCTCTGTTGTAGGAAAATCTCCCTGCGGACGGGTAGATCTCCTCTTGAGAGATAGACTCTTAACTCTTAAGACAGAAGGTGCTTAACATGGACACTGACTTCCTTTTAGATCTAGATAAACTAATGTGTTAGGAGGAAGGAGAAAAGAAGTACCTTTTTACCGGTGTTTGTTCCTGCACAGTCTGAGTTGAGCTCCAATCTTAAACTCCTCGATAAACCATGTAGACAAACAAAGATACAACCGGCTTCCTACTCTACTGAGATTAGCTTGAAGCAGATCTATCTATTAGAGACAAGTTCATGTGGGATCAAACACGGACTTGAAAGAAATAGGCCAAGCATTGATTGTATTCAAGAGAACAACAACGAAGAATACTTACAACCATATATGTGAGTGCAACAGCTTCGTCAAGCCCTCCTTGTCTGAACCCTTTCTCAAACAGTCCACACACAGAATGTTGATGCTCCAAATGACATCTTCTTCATGAGATCATAAGTTAGATGCTTCACAATTCTTTCCCTCTCCTTTCACCATGAGAAGTCCTACTTATATAGGCTTGGCGAGGCCCAACCACTTGAGATATCTTTGGGGTAAGTTGAGGATTTTCCTCCTTTAGTTATGGATCTTCCCTAAGATCATGGCTTGACCAAGGATTCGAAACCAACCACCTTCATATATTGAGGGGATCTTTCCCTCATTCTTCTCAACAAACCAAATTTCGCCCAGAAAAGGTATCACTCCTCCAAAAGGGGCATCAGAGCATTATAGCGCTACCCAAAAGAAGGACAACAGGCGCCAGCGCTCCTGATAGTGGTAGTTCTACTCAAAAGGGGCATTAGATAATTATAGCACTCCCTAAATAAGGACATGGAGCACCAGCGCTTCCTGACAGTGTATAGGGGAGTGCTCCCCTTTGAAACTCATTTTTTAGTGGTTCTTTCAATGGCAAGAAATTTGTACTTCTAGTAGACTGATTCCTCCTCTTCAAAACTAGTCTTTGAGGTGTCCTAAGTGTCCCTGTCATGTTGTTGGAGGCATGACATAGGAAAGAAGGTAGTATGATGTTAGCAACACTTATAACACTTGCGCTCGAGATGCGACACTTGCGACACTTGTAATGACGACACTTGTGACACTATCGAAGTGAGTAATTTTAAGGTGTAACAGATTTCCCCCCAAAGTATGAAGTTAGAAGACGAGAATTGATAACTGAAATACTTTCCAGACTTTCAAGCAAGGGTGCAGGCTCAAAGAACTTGACAGAAGTAGCACACAACCATCAAGAAAATGTTAAGACATGCTTCAAACCCAAGGCAGGCATACCTATGCTTGAGTGATAGAGACTTTCAAGGTATGGCTTCCATAAATACACTACGGATCCATAATTATATTGACAAAGAGATATAGCCACCGAGGATATAGTGTGGATCTATACTCCCATAACCTGAATTGATTGTAGCCACGAAGAATACACAGTGGATCTACGAGATGAAAAGACATAGCCATGACCAATACAAAGTGGATCTATGTAACAGTATATGTGTCGTTGTTCAAAAGAAACTCCTTCGTAACCTGGGCAAAGTACACATAAGAGTGACGACTCAACCCAGGGTCTTCTTACCGATCCTGATGTAGTACGAATCTAACCATGCGAATAGAGGTTTTGATGTCGAACATGGCAGAAACCACTTGATTACCGGTCAATGAGGTGAATCATTAACAAGCGCGAGGGAGATCACCATTGATGTCAATGATTCCCAAGGTACTTAGTACATTCCAACGAATGTGAATAGATGATTTGAAGTCGAAGATTCATGGAATCATCTGATCAGAGGTCAATGATATTAACCCACTGTCGGACATGAGAAGGCCTGCCATTAAAGCATGCAGGTCCCAAGGTACTAACTGGTTTCTAGGTCTAATCCTTGGATAATGCATTGAGGTCGACAAGGAAAGACTTGTCGCAGGAGGGCCTTGATTCATCCCCCATCAACGACACGAAACTGACATAGAGATGTAATTTGTGTATCAAAAGAACATGGACTGACACAGGTATTGAAAAAAGACATTTGTGATGGCTGACTCTCGAGGCAGATACTTCCCTTGAACACTGAGGTAGGACAGTAGAAACATGACATGGACCAAAACTTGATGATGCAGTGGATGTTGTGACTTACGTCAGGTGACCCAAAGGAATAAAAGAAACTCAAAGGATCGGCTCAATAAATAGGTTCAGCAGATTAAAATGCATGCAAAGACAAAGTGGCATGTTCAAGGGCGACCATAAGAGTCACTTGGTAATGTTCTTAGAAACTGCTTGGCTTGTTTCTTTCAATTTCCCCCCCATCCAGATAGATGAGTACCTCTTTTTGATTTAACGAGCTCGAGGAGGGTAACACATGCTCGATATAACTTACCTTCGGTAACTCCCTCTTCCTTTGTTTAACGAACTGGAAGAAGTAAGGGTTCAGTCCTGTATAGGCCTATCGATGTTTGTTTAACAAGTCCAAAGATAGAAAACTCAAAGGTTTTTCATGATTATAGAGTCTGGAAAAACACTTAAAAGAGAACTCTCTCAGTTCCTTTTTCGTAAAGTTAGTCTCACGGGGCTGAAAAAGAGATAAACTACCACTCGAAATATGCCCTTTCGAACCTTTTAACAAGTGTGAAAGGAAGCAAGATCACTCAACAATATTTTCATGTTTAGAGAGTCTGAAAAGAGTTCAAAGATGACTCCAGGGGGTTCCTTTTTCGTGTATCCATACGGGTCCGAAAAAAAGATAAAATTTTACCCGATGCGTTCTTATATTTTTGAGCTTGAGAATGAACTAAGACTATGCTCATGGATATGACATGGTGAAAAACAATCAAAACTGCTCTGAAATCTATAATGTCAAAACTGCAATCCAGAGGTTTAGTGAGGCCATCATATTTTTAAAGAAACCCAAAAGTAACTATACCTTATGAAAAATGAAAATTTATAAATATTAATACAAGGAACAATCTTCAATTACCATTTCATTTGCATAAGGATCTGTAGCAGTGGAGATTCGCATTTTGAAGGAAGATCTTGTTTTTCTCGATACCAAAGCTACGGTTGATCATTTCTCTCGTCGTTTGGACCAGGTAAGTCCTCGTTTCTTCCTTTTTCAATTACACGGTTTATAATTTGTTTTCAAAGCAATATTTGAGTAAAAATCGAAGCCCTAGGTTGTCCAAAAATGTTTAAAACAAAACGACCCTTCTCCAAAACGATGGAAAAAGGAGCCCATTTACAAAAACGCCTTCATAAGTCCGTGGCATGAATGCCAACGTTTTGATGCATGAGTGGGTAGGTCATTTTTTTGCCCAAGGAAAACAATAGGAAACCCAAAAAACGTCCACGCAACCATCAAACTATGGGTGTCATTTGTTTTAATTCAAAAACGTTTTTTTTATTGGCTATGAGGTTGTGTTGATGTAATGATGAGAAATAGAAGGGGCGTGGGTCTTTTGAACGACATAGATGATGTATTTCAAGTTTTTTCAATTACATAAAAAATTGTTGAAAGTGTGACTAATGAATTTTTTTGTTGTTTGCAGGTGATTTCGGCAACAACCATGATTGAATGGAAGGAACAGGAGCATGGTTCGATGATGTGGATGCTTTGCGGAGTTCTAGCATGCGGGTCACGTTGAGAGATCTTGGTCTTCTCAAATTCTTCAAACTGCAAAAGATGAAGAAAGAAATCCTTCTACTTGAGCATATGATCAGTTTGTGGGATGTCGCGGAGCAAGGGTTCTAAATCGAGATGCAGCTTCTAACCATCGAGTTGGAAGATGTGTACTTCTTGACTGGCCTTTTCTCCTTCCTCCTCACACATTAGTTTATCTATATATAAAAGGAAGTCAGTGTCCAAGATAAGCATCTTTTGTCTTAAGAGTTAAGAGTCTAGCTCTCAAGAGGAGATCTAGCCTCTCCTGGGAGCAGTTCTAGCCATCCTAATGATGAGGCCTCATCGAGTGCACATATTTATATGTTTAATGGAATTAATTTGACCACTCGCTCTAAGACATATGACACACCAGGTAACCCTAACAAAGGAAAAGACATTAACAGTACTAGTACTTTACCGGATCCATCATCGTCCTATGTTAGTCTTCCATCGATTAATCCTCCGTATGGACCACTTCAGATTGAGAAATCCACATTCGACTCTATCTTACACCCTCCTAAGAGCACTATCCGCAAAGCTACCTTTAATCCTAGTTCACGTGCCGCCCAAAACTACAACATTGTTGAATATTTGGCTCAAACACCGTGTGCTATGTCTGCGTTAGAAGTTCTACAACATTGCCCCAGTCAACGTAGAACGCTCTTGGCCGTTCTTGGCGCTGTTGATCCTGAGTCGTCCAACCATATCATGTTTAACCTAGAAAATTATGCATCTCGACTCTCCCACCAACTTGCTTTCCAATTTGATGTTGTTGTTCACAACCAACAAATACACCGAACTATTCTAGATGAGGGAGCCTTGACTTGTGTCATGTCTTTGGCGTGTTGGAAAGGTTTAAAATCACAAGCACTCAACAAATCCCCAACGATGTTACGCACCTTCGATGGGTGAGGTTTTCATCCCCATGGGCTTTTACAGTCCCTGCCCATCCAATTGGGTGGCAAAACTGTTACTGTTGATGTCGAGGTGGTCGATGCTCCCCTCGATTACAACTTGTTACTTGGAAGAAGTTGGTTTTATGCTATGACTGTCGTTGCCTCATCAGTTTTTTGATGTGTCCAATTTCCTCATCAGGGCAAAATTGTCATTGTTGATCAGTTGGATTTTTGCATGACCGATGCTCACGCTCCCGCTACCAACAATATTCCTTTCTTGGGAGACCACAAGATCACGTATGAAAGTGTTGGTGTTGGCTTACTGAAATATTCTAGCCTCATGGGTACCTTCCCTACACCACTTCCACCGACTACACATCATATTTCCACCGTCAATATGATTTCAACCGCGGCTTATCAATCTTTGGAATCATCTGACCCTTTGATTGTACCTTGTCCATTGGAATTCAAAGCACTAGGTGACACCGTGCCACTTAGTCCAGCTGAACCATCATACGTTTCTATCCAACCCGCTTCTCCCTCATCAAATGACCAACATCTATTGGCACCCGATAGTTCCTCGATGCAATCCCAGTTGAGTTCCTTGTCGTCTACAATCGACTGCATTTCCCCAATTTTTCCTTTTGATGAATCTATTCCAGAAATGCTTCGCATTGACAAGTTACCTCGGGATAATAACCATCACTGATCCTCTTTCCTTCCCCCTCATGAAGAAATTCGAGAAGATATACGCTCTATCTCCCCTCCTAGTGTTGATTTCTCATCATCTCCCATGATTTCAACTTTCAATGATTTGGATCTGGTAGTGGACATGGTGATTTCTTCGGTAGGGTTATTGGAGCCTGATCTCCTTACTCCTATCATGACCCTCAACATGTGTTCCTTCCCTAGTGATTATCTTCCATCCAACAAAGATCTCCTAGAGGCCATGACCAAGTTTTGTCCCTTGACATGGTATCCTTCCAAAGAATTATCCTCTTGGAAGCCATGATCAAGAAGCAGCCACGAGCATAGTTTCTCTTCTCTATGGAAAGCTCGTTAAAAAATGAAACAGAGGCCCTGAGCATAGTGTTCCTCTCTGTAGCAAGATCATTAAAAAATGAAACAACAATCTGGGGATCAAACCCAAAACCCTGAGCATAGTTCTTTTCCTGTGTCAAGCTCGTTAAAAAATGAAACAGTCACCTCTCTTGAACCTTCTTTTCATCCATCCTTCTCCTTTTTCTCATCTGCTAGAGAAATTGGTGACAGCCTCAAAGTCGATGAATGAATTGAAGCTTGGAGGGAAAGTCTCCATCCTTTGCTGATCATTCTGGAGTTAAGTCACTAGCTTTCAAGCTAGGGGCATACCGAGCTTAGTCTTTGTTCTTTCTCGTGCTCGTAAATACATGAGAATGCATCCGAGTAAACTTTTATCTCTTTTTAGGACTTGTATGGATACACGAAAAAGGAACCCCCTGGAGTCATCTTTAAGCTCTTTTCAAACTCTCTAAACATGAAAAGATCGTCGAGTGATCTTGCTTCCTTTCCCACTTGTTAAAAGGTTTGAAAGGGCATCTTTTGAGTGATAATTTATCTCTTTTTCGGCCTCGTGAGACTAACATTACGAAAAGGGACAACATTGGAGTCATCTTTAAGTTCTTTTCAGACTCTCTAAACATGAAAAGATTGCCAAGTGACCTTGTTCTCTTCACGCTCGTTAAAGTATTTGAAGAAAAAGTCTGTTGAGCGATAGTTTATCTCTTCTTCGGTCTCATCCGACTACTTTACGAAAAAGGAACTGAGAGAGTTCTCTTTTAAGTGTTTTTCCAGACTCTATAATCATGAAAAACCTTCGAGTTTTCTATCTTTGGAATCGTTAAACAAACATTGACAGGCCCATATAGGACCAAACCCTTACTTCTTCCAGTTCGTTAAACAAAGGAAGAGGAACTTACTGAAGGTGATTTATATCGAGCATGTGTTACCCTCCTCGAGCTCGTTAAATTAAAAAAAGGTACTCGTCTATCTGGATGGGGGAAAAAAATGAAAGAAGGAAGCCAAGCAGTTTTTGAGAACATTACCAACAACTCTTAGAGTTTCCCTTGAACACGGCACTTTGTCTTTGTGAACATATTAATCTGTTGAACCTCTGCACTGAACCAATCCTCTGAGTTTTTATTACTCCTTTGGGTCACCCGATGAAAGTCACAGTATCCACTGCATCATTGTGTTTTGGTCCATGTCATGTTTCTGTTGTTGTGCCTCAGTGTTCAAGGGAAGTATCCACCTCGAGAGTCAGCCATCACAAATATCTTGTCTCAATACCTGTGTCAGTCCATGTTCATTTGATCTACCAATTACATCTTTGCTTCTATTTTGTGTCATTGATGGGGGATACATCAAGGCCCTCCTTCGACAAGTCTATTCATGTCGACTTCAACACATTATCCAAGAACTAGAATTAGAAACCAATTAATACTTCGGGACCTGCATGCCTCAATGGCAGGCCTCCTCACGTTCGATAGTGGGTTTACATCATTGACCTCTGATCGAATGATTCCAAGGATGTTCGACTTTAGCTCGTCTATTCACATTTGTTGGAATGTACTAGAAATACCTTGGGAATCATTGACATCAATGGTGATTTCCCTCATGCTTGTTAATGGTTTACATCAATGACCGGTAATCAAGTGGTTTCTGCCATGTTCGACATCAGGACATCTATTCACATGGTTAGATTTTTACTACATCGAGATCGGTCAGAAGACCCTGGGTTGAGTGATCACTCTGATATGTACTTTGCCCAGGTTGCGACGAAGTTTCTCTTGAACAATGACAGATATACTGTCACATAGATCCACTTTGTATTGGTCGTGGCTATGTCTTGTCATCTCATAGATCCACTATGTATTCTTTGTGGCTACGATCGGTTCAGGTCATGGGAGTATAGATCCACAGTGTATTTTTGGTGGCTATACCTTTTATCAATATAATTATGGATCCGCGGTGTATTTATGGCGGCCATACCTTGAAAGTCTCTATCACTCAAGCATAGGTATGCCTACCTTGGCTTTGAAGCATGTCTAAATATTTGTTTGATGGTTGTGTGCAACTTCTGTCAAGTTCTCTGAGCCCACACCCTTGCTTGAAAGTCTGCAAAATATTTCAGTTATCATTTCTCGTCTTCTAACTTCATACTTTGGGGGGCATTCTGTTACACCTCTAAATTACTCACTTCGCAAGTGTCGCAAGTGTCGTCATTTCAAGTGTCGCAAGTGTCGCATCTTGACCAAAAGTGTATAAGTGTTGCTGACATCATATTGCCTTCTTGCCTATGTCATGCCTACAACAACATGACAAGGACACTTAGGACACCTCAAAGATTAGTTGTGAAGAGGAGGAATCAGTCTACTAGAAGTACAAGTGTTTTGTCACTAGAAAACCCACTCAAAAGATATTTTTGGAGAGGGGTGCTCCCCCCTATACTGTCAAGGAGCATTATAATTCCCTGATGCCCTTTATGGGAAGTGTTGCCACTATTAGGGGTGCTAGTCCTTGCTGCTACTCTTTCAAGGAGCATTATAATGCTCTGATGCACTTTTCAAAGGAGTGCTACCTATTCTAGCCAAAAAATTGGTTTGTTGAGAAGAATGAGGGAAAGATCCCCTCAATATCTGAAGGCAATTGGATTCGAATCCTTGTTCAAGCCGTGATCTTAGGGCAGGTCCATAACTAAAGGAGGAAAATCCTCAACTTACCCGAAAGATATCTCAAGTAGTTGGATCTCTCCAAGCCTATTTAAACAGGCCTTCTCATGGTGAAAGGGGATGGAAAAAGTATTGTGAAGCATCCAACCTATGATCTCATGAAGAAGGTGTCTTTTGGAGCATCAACATTCTGTAGGTGGAGTGTTTGAGCAAGGGTTTGGACAATGGGAACTTGATGAAGCTGTTGCACTCACACCTATGGTTGTAAGTTTTCTTCATTGTTGTTCTCTTTAATATAATATGCTTGGCCTGTTTCTTTCAAATCTGTGTTTGATCTCACATGAATTTGTCTCTAATAGATATACCTATTTCGAACTAATCTCAGTATAGTAGGAAGTTGTTTGTACTTTTGTTTGTCTACAAGTCTTATCGAGGAGTTCAAGATTGGAGCTCAACTCGGACTATGCAGGGACAAACACTGGTAAAAGGTACTTCTTTTCTCCTTCCTCCTCACACATTAGTTTATCTAGATCTAAAAGGAAGTCAGTGCCCACAATAAGCATCTTATGTCTTAAGAGTTAAGAGTCTAGCTCTGGTAAAGTACCGGTACCATTAATGTATTTTCCTTTGTCAGGGTTACCTGGTGTGTCATATGTATTAGAGTGAGTGGTCAAATTAATCCCATTAAACATATAAATATGTGCACTCGATGAGGCCTCATCATTAGGATGGCTAGAACTGCCCCCAGGAGAGGGGGTTTCAGCAACCATGGATTGTTGTTGTGGAAAAGGCTAAGTAAGCACAACGGGTTGTGACTTTCCTTGGAAAATTTTGGCCACTTCATTGTGAAGTGGACAGTCTCAAGTGTAGTGATTGTCACCACAAATGATACACAGGAATTTCAGTTTCCGTTGTGTTTTCTTTTCGGTAGCAGGTGCTTGCTTTTTAGGTTGTTCATTGTTATTTTTTTATTTATTCTTTGTCTTCTTCTTACCTCTGGGTTGTTTTGAAGGGGCAGATTGAACTGAATTCACCTCAGAGATCTGAGTTTGTGGGGAAGTAGAGGAGAGTGTGAGCGATTGGGAAGTAGATTGAGTTTTGATGGAACCGATAACACCATCCGCATGAGATGAGGATGACGGTTTAGATGGATTGGTATTATCTCGAGCAGCATTTGGAAGAAAATCATACAAAGTACCAGATTGGGAATAAACCAAATCTAAATATTGAGCCCAAGCGATGCCTTGTTCCTCTATGACCGCACCACCCATAGCGATATCGTGAGCGATCGGGGGTAACAGTGATTTAGTAAACCATTCCACCAATAGTATGTCAGGAATGACTGACTTGATCATCCTTCGTCGTCGCCTCCACTCATGAATATGGTCAGAGATATGCAC
Organism: Picea engelmannii; assembly: GCA_009831015.1. Classification (NCBI taxonomy): domain Eukaryota; kingdom Viridiplantae; phylum Streptophyta; class Pinopsida; order Pinales; family Pinaceae; genus Picea; species Picea engelmannii. The sequence goes on along the minus strand of ML793637.1, from coordinate 61,193 downwards.
GGAGTTAGTTTGAAGAAGGGAGGTCAAGAGTTCAGTACCCATTTCGTAGCGAATAGGTAGTTGAAAGTGCGTGAGGAAAGACATGGCAAGGGAATTGAAATCATGAAAAGAAGCATGTGGTAGTTCAATATACCACTTTGCTGTTGAACTGGTAAGTGTTCGCTGGAAAAGACGCAAATGTATAGAATCATCCATGAGGGAGTTTGATGAACACCACAAATGGAAAGTCATCACATGGTTGTTTGGGTCTTCGCTAGATTTTTCGTCAAATTTCGGAATATCAGAAGGAAGTTTAGTTGGAATGACTGGCCAAACTGGTGAATGAAAATAGGATCATTAGTTAACCGAGACAAGTCTGGGAGATCCAGAGTCGCAAGGAAAGGTAGTTGTTGGTTAATTTGCGGATGATACTGGTGTGGCATAGGAACACCAATAGGGCCATAAACTAGGTTAGGTGGATAGTTGTAACTAGTAGGTCCTCGTACATACGATTGTTGTTGGTTAGGATAAACAAGATTCGATGATGGATGAGAAACATTGGCATAACCCAATGGGGTCTAAGAATTATAGGCCGAGTGATTTATTTTCCCATGAGGAGGATAAACATTTTTCCCTTGAGAATGGTAAGGAGTAGATCTTGGAGGCAGATACACATTAGACCCATGAGGAGGATAAGACTGTGGTCCCGGAGAACTCCAGGTGGTGTTTGAGATGCTGCCTGGATAAGGTTGTCTGTGAGATGTTCTGAAAGGAACAGGATTTGATACTCCTCCTAGTGGATTATGAGATGAGTGCCCCCCAGCATGGGGTTGAATGAAAGTACCTCTTGAAGATACTCCCCAAGATTGTGAAGGGTTTCCAGCAAACGAAGGTTTCCCCCCTGCCAGTGGTGGATTTATGACCGGGGTATGACTGGAAAATGGAGGGTGCCCTCCAGGAGGAGAATGAAAAGGGGGTTGTCCCCTGGGAGGGGTAAGTCTTCCATGGAAAGGTAGTCCTCCAGGAGGGAAAGGTTCGTTAGATGGTGGTTTCCCTCTAGCTGGTTGTGTTGGGCTAGCAGGGGTCTACATTCTCGGGTGAGAAGATGTCCTAGTAAGATCGTGTGGAACATGTGAAGCTGTAGAGTAAAATATTGTAGAAACGGGGGTAGAGATTGAAGTGCCTTAGAGATGAATAGAGGTGATGAGTCCAACATTAGGATGGACTTGTGTTGGTGTAGTAGTAGGGTTAATAACCTGATCGATTGGGTGATTCATGGTTTGACCGAATGGTCCTGTGTCACTAGGAGGGTCATGAGGATGAAAGGGTTGTCGAAAGGATTCAAAATGTTCATAGAGATCCCGTCCTGATGAAGTCCTCCATACAGAATGAGCAGGTGTGGGATTTGTATCTACTGTGGTGCTAGGATGAACAAGAGTCCTATACTCATCACCAAAGATTGGTTTTGTGGATCCCATATATGTTTTAGTAAAAATCCTCTCCGGTAATCATGGGACCTCTTCATCTATGACATTCCCAAGGGAGTCTAAACGAACCAAAACTGGTTCGAGAGGAGTTACCGACACAGCTGTAGTGGGATTTTCAACCATGACCAAAGCGCCTTCTGAGTTATCTAACAAAGGAGCAATAACACTTCTAGCGTCGGATTGATTTTCTACCTCTCTATGGTAGTTGTCTTCTGAAGGGTTAGGAGGTAAGGGTTGATAGCCTTCCAGAGGCATCCCTTGCATCCTACGTGATCGGCGAAGACCTTTATCGTCTACAGGATCAAATGTGGAGAATAATAGAACACACTGAAAATCTAGGGCCAACTAACAAAAAGAAACAGCATATGCTAATAAAATCTAGGAATCAACCAAGCAAACAAAACTTCTCTCAATGATCGTACTAGTTGGTGATAAAATCCAACGTTGCGCGATCAAGTCAAGAAGGGGCTAGGATATAGTGGAATAGTTACAATGGTGACCTGCTTAACGAACTTTCACATTGGTGCAAGATTCCATGTAGTAATTGTGGATCTACCCTCCAAGGAGCCCGAGTGAGTTTGACCAATGTATATTCTAGGTACAGTGAGACTTCCCTTCACCATCACCTTGTGTAAGTACCTAAAGATTATGGAAACTACAGACACCAATTCGCAGTGAGTCCCTAGGCGGGTACATTCAACAGTCCGATCTGGAACGTATGGGTAGGATAACAAGTCTGAAATCAACTCGAGAGGCTCCCACACATAATCATGGGCATACCTCCAAGTGACCCCCAATATACGATCCGACCACTACAAACAGTTGAACCACGGAGGGCTAATCTCCATAATTCGCCCGAATGCGACCTCGTGAGTAACCCCTGTGTGAGACGGGGATCCCAGAAAACCAATACGACAATTGGATTTGACTCTCCCTAGCTCAGGATGCTAATGTTTTTTTTGAAAAATTTGGAGAGTTGTACTCACAGCCTAATCCAAAGTGCTAACCCTAGTCTATTGTTGGTGGAAGATCCTAAAAACAAAAATGTTCTAGATCATTTTTAGTTAGCATTCGTTTTACAGTTGTTCTTTACTCAAAGGATGTATGAAAGTGAAATTGATGGAATGATGACTCAATTCCCAAAAATATGCATAAAATATGATAACCAATCGTTTCTTTTCAATGAATGCCTATTTAAGGGAAAGACAAAGAGTCGTTTTCACTATCAAACACTAATATGGAATGTCCTCAATCAATTGGTTCTCAATCGAATGTAACGCAATGCTAAAACATTTCAGAAATGCCTTCTAATATGCAAACCAATCACTAATATATATCTTTGTCGTTTGTATGCGAATGATGATTATTTCAATGCAAAAATTTCTCCTGCTAACTACCCTTTCAGATCAAGGATATTCGGACAAGCATAAGCAGATTTCGCACAAACAACACACCCTCTTGCTATGTTTGAAACAAGAAGCAAAGAGAAAATAAAAGATAACAAAGAAAATCAAAAAATTTGCACAAAAGAGATATGTTTAAGAACAATGACCTCAAAAAACCAAATGAGATGATTCACAGATTTCTGATGCCCTTCACCAGAGTTCCCTCTCAGTCGGATAGGAGAGAAGAAAGCAGTGGACTGATTCCAAGTTCTCAACAGTAGAAAAACTCAAAATAAAGAAGAAGGCCTCAAAATATGAACAGCAAAGTGTTTATTCCTCATAAGTAAGGATGTCAAAGTTCAATAGGAAGAAGTATTGAATCACAAAGAAGCTCAGTAAGTGAAAAAAAAATAGAGACTGGATCTCAGAAAATACAATTCTGGAAAGGATTTTTTACAAAGAGAGGTTGGTGCTCTGGTATAAGGGGAACCAGAGCATTATAACGCTCTGTCTAAGGCTTTTAGGGAGTGTTTTCTCCTTGCTAACAAGGTAGGGGTGCGTTGGTGTCCTAAAACCCAGAAAAAAGCCCAAAAAACCCTAAAACTCAGTTGAACTTTGGCATTCAGAGTATGTGTGATGGAATAAGGATTCAATCAACATATGAAATCAAACATACAAGATGAACAAAGTTTAAAAAAACAAAGGGTAAGACAAGGTCTATGAGGAAAACCAAAACTGAAAGTTTTGATTCGATCCCTAGTGGAGTCGCCAATTTCTGTTGAAGGAAAATCTCCCTGCGGACAGGTAGATCTCCTCTTGAGAGATAGACTCTTAACTCTTAAGATAGAAGATGCTTATCGTAGACACTGACTTCCTTTTAGATCTAGATAAACTAATGTGTAAGGAGGAAGGAGAAAAGAAGTACCTTTTACCGGTGTTTGTCCCTGCATAGTCTGAGTTGAGCTCAAATCTCGAACTCCTCGATAAGCCCTGTAGACAAACAAAAGTACAAACAACTTCCTACTGTACTGAGATTAGTTCGAAATAGGTCTATCTATTAGAGAAAAATTCATGTGAGATCAAACACAGATTTGAAAGAAACAGGCCAAGCATATTATATTAAAGAGAACAACAATGAAGAAAACTTACAACCATAGGTGTGAGTGCAACAACTTCATCAAGTTCCCCTTGTCCAAACCCTTGCTCAAATAGTCCACCTACAGAATGTTGATGCTCCAAAAGACACCTTCTTCATGAGATCATAGGTTGGATGCTTCACAATACTTTTTCCATCCCCTTTCACCATGAGAAGACCTGTTTAAATAGGCTTGGAGAGGCCCAACTACTTGAGATATCTTTGGGGTAAGTTGAGTATTTTCCTCCTTTAGTTATGGACCTGCCCTAAGATCATGGCTTGCCCAAGGATTCAAATCCAACTTCCTTCAGATATTGAGGGGATCTTTCCCTCATTCTTCTCAACAAACCAATTTTTTGCCTAGAATAGGTAGCACTCCTCTGAAAAGTGCATCAGAGAATTATAGCGCTCCTTGAAAGAGTAGCAACAAGAACTGGCGCCCCTAATAGTGGCAGCACTCCCCATAAATGGCATCATGGAATTATAACACTCCCTCACAGTATAGGGGGGAGCGTTCCTCTCCAAAAATATCTTTTGAGTGGGTTTTCTAGTGGCAAAACACTTGTACTTATAGTAGATTGATTCCTCCTCTTCACAACTAATCTTTGAGGTGTCTTAAGTGTCTTTGTCATGTTGTTGGAGGCATGACATAGGCAAGAAGGTAGTATGATGTCAGCAACACTTATACACTTGTGGTCAAGATGTGACACTTGCAACACTTGAAATGACGACACTTACAACACTTTTGAAGTCATTAATTTTGAGGTGTAACACTCTCGAAAAGAGGGGTTCCTATAGATTTTTCTGAACATAGGGCACTTCCTAAACCCGTGGATGTGTACTTGGCACGTCATTGTGTCCCAGGAGTGAAACTGGTGGGAGGTAGAATCCCCATCAAGGATACCAGATAATTACCCCTTCGGTCTATTGTGTTTTCCATTACAAGTTTAACAGGAAGCACCAACGCACATCTGGTGTCAAGATCATAGGTAGCCTATGGTGTACAGTGTTTAGAGCCAACATTATTTAACTGGAGCACAGGGTTTCTTCAGAAAGTAAAGGAACATATGTTGAGATGTAGAACAGGGCAGAAGCAGTTTGGGTATGGTTCTTTCTTGGTCTCATTCTTCTTAGAGTGCATCCCTCAGATGCAACCTCAAATTGCATTGGCAGTACGACCAGTGGGAGAGCCACAGATGGAGCGATGGACTAGTATGTCTCCGAGACTAGTGGCAGAGTCAAAATTTCACTTTACCGGTGACTTCTTCGCTTGGCTGAGACGCCAATATATTTGGATATAATATTTCCCATATGCCGAGGTGAACTTTCACGAAAGTATGGATCTAGTTATACCAGTAGGAGAAGCTTGGGATGTGTCAGGTAAGAGACCAAACAATACCTTGTCAAGTGTTTTTTATATTTTTCAACGTATATATTTTTTGGGGGGGTACATAGAAGAGTCTCTAATGGATGTATCATTTTTCAACATGCAAACAAGGGAGTAGTGAATCCGATCGAGATACCAGTATCGAGACGTCGTGGGAACGCTCGGGTTGCAGTAGATCCGAGGGCACCAGTGATAGGTCTCTAGGACGTTGAAAGAAACCTCCAAGGGCTTACGATGGGTATCCCTTCTCTACGAAGGGAAGAAGTGCCCTTACATCTACAGAGACACACCGTGGGGGTGCCCGAGAATGTTAACTCTCTACTGAGACAAGTTGTTCATGCAGTGATGTGTTATTTGCAGCATAATGTAGCGTAGAGAGATTAGAGTCTCTCTGATGATCGTATGATTGTATGACTTGTCAGACGATGTTGTATGGGTGTGAAGACCCAAAATTTTTATCTTCCAAATACTTTTTTGATGTAATCAAACATTTTCAGTCATGCCATATATATATACAGTTCTGAGTTTTTTACAGTGTCAAAATATTTGTAAATAATGATGTCTCTAATGTGATGTGTTTTAATTTACATGTGGTGTACAATTTATTTTCCTTCATGAAACCTTATCTATGTGTGAGATACCGATCCATGATGTAATTAGCTAATGAATCCGAAACGTTGTTGAGTTCTCTTTGAATATGTTTGTATTCGATGTAATCAAACATTCGTTCGAGGCGACGAACTCGTAGGTGGAGACGTAGAAAGATAGGATTACAAATAGCGTAGACACGATTAAGTTGACAAACCATGAGTTGTGATTCTAGGTTAACAATCATACGAGAGACACCTAGGGAGGAGGCTTGGGTCAAAAGTCTGATGACAACATGATATTCTGCCATGTTGTTAGTCACTGATCCTAAGCAAATACCTCCTGAACTCACCAACTCGTCAGATTGGTAAATGACCCATGTTGCAGAAGCAACGTTTTGGGTGTGTCAATTAGCACCATTCGCAAACCCGACAAAGATAGGAAAGGAAGACGTCATCTACGCATGAAAACACAAGACATAGTATGAGTGGAAAAGGTAAAATCTTGAGCACGCAAAAGAAACAGACACACCAAACCAAAATAAAATAATGTACAAAGTACGCATGCTAGGCGATCTAGGCATAGTACTTTTTAAGGTAAAGCCCATTCTGGGGCTCTCCCAGGGAGATTCCTTCATAATCGACTAACTCGTAGGCGCCTCTGTGCAAAACATGTTTCACAATGTAAGGGCCATGCCATAGAGTTTCTAACTTACCTATCCCTAACTTTTCATGAGCCTGGTCATAGACGAGAACTAAGTCTCCTTCTGAAAAAGTCTAAGGATCGACGGATTTGTCGTATTGATTTTTTATCCATTTTTGATGTGCCTCATTAACGAGAGCGGCATCACGACATGTTTCATCCAACTTGGTCAGATATAAGAAACTTTCTTCTTCGACAAAAGTATGGGGTAGGAGTTCTACTTTAAGTTTCATAGATGGAATCTCACACTTGATTGGTAAAACAGCTTCGATGCCATACACTAACTGGAAAGGAGTGAACCCAGTTTCAGTTTTCATGGAAGTACGGTAAGCCCAGAGAGCAGATAAAAGTTGTAGATTCCATGATGTCTTATTTTCCCCTACCATACATTGAATCATGGTTTTAAGGACCTTGTTGATGGCTTCAACTTGTCTGTTGGCCTAAGGGTAGTATGGGGATGAGTTTTCATGGTGAAAACCCAACTTGGCATGAAATTCACTCATCATATGGTTCTTAAAGTGTGAACTGTGATCAGTGAAAATGGCGTGTGGTACACCAAAATGAGTGATGATGTGGTTAAAAACGAAAAGAGTTGCAGTACGACCATCATTCAGAAAGGTAGGCATAGCCTCAACCCATTTTGTAAAGTAATCGACGGCAACGATTATATAATAGTGCCCCCTGACTGAGGTAGGCTTACACTGCATGAAATTGATACCCCACTTGGAAAAGGGGTCGATGGCGATAACGGGGTCATCTTAGCAGGGTGGGTGTGTGCCTTGTTGTTAAAAACTTGGCAGGGTGGGCATTTTTTTACTTCCGCAATACAATCTTTGAAAATCGAGGGCCAAAAGTAGCCGGCACGTAAAACAAATTGGGCTATAGCCATCCCAGAAAGGTGACCGCCACAGGCTCCAAGGTGACAGTCATTCAGAATGTGTTCATCCTCTTCATGAATCAAACATCATCGAAGGATAGTATCAATACCATTGCGATACAAAGTGTCACTGACGATAAGGTAACGGCGAGAGTGGTGGCGAATACATCGACACTCTTCACAAGAAATGTTAGGCTAAAAGAATTGGGTTTGGAGATAAAGGAGGATATCTCCATACCAAGGATCAGATGTGCTAATGAGGAATAGAGTTTCGTCAGGGAGAGAATCTTTGGGTTCAACATCTTCTTCAGCATGGGGAAGGTCGCAGATAATCTCTACAAACACCAAGGACTTTTTGGCTTTGGACTTTGCAAATTCAAGATCGAATTCCTGAAGGATGACGATCCATTTGGAGTATTTTCCCCCGAGCACTTGACGTGTCAAGACATGATACATGGGGTTCGAGTTTGCAATAACGATGGTGGTGCGTAGCAGGATGTAGTGGTGAAATCTTTGGACAGTGATGACGGCTGCCAGAGCCAGTTTCTCTACATGTGAATATCGGAGTTCGGGTCCAGATAGACTCTTTCTTAGGTAATAGATCACATGTTCTTCACCGTTGGGGTCCTCCTGAACTAACACCATCGCAATAGTGGAAGTAGAGGCAGCTAAGTAAAGGATGTATTCCTTTGTATAATCTGGAGGATGCAACAAAGGTACGTGGATCAAGGCATGCTTGAGAGCATCAAACGATCGTTGAGCAGTGTCATCCCAAATGAAAGGGGTGTTTTTCTACAACAATCGCATGAATCCTTTGGTTATCTTAGCGTAGTTACAAATGAAACGACGAAGGAAGTTTGCTTTCCCTTGCAAACTTTGGAGTTGGTTCAAACTAGTAAGCGGGGGTAAGGCCAGAATAGCCTTAATCTTTAAGGGATCCACCCGAATCCCGTCCTTAGAGACAACGAAACCGAGGATTCGACCGAATTCGACAGCAAAAATACACTTATGTGGGTTCAAACGGATACAGTAAAACCGACAACAAAGAAAAATAGCCCGTAGGTGATCAACGTGATCTGATCGATTGGATGAGTGGGCAGGTAAGTCGTTGAGGTAAGGTTCTGCAATATTCTTGATATCGTGGAAAGAGTACGACATAGCCCATTGGAAAGTAGCACCAGCATTTTTGAGACCAAATGGTAGCTTCCGATAGGCGAGAGTTCCCCATGGGCAGATAAAGGCCTTATGTTAGTCACCAGGTAAAATTTCAATATGGTTATACCTGGAGAAACCATCCATGAAAGAGAAAATTACGCTCCCAATGCAATTATCAATGATCTGGTCGATGAAGGGTGTAGGGTAGTTGTCCTTTGGACAAGACTTATTGAGATCCCGATATTCAACGCAGACGTGAATGGTCCCCTATTTTTTGGCAACCGGAACAAGGTTGGAGACCCATTCTATCAAGGGGACAGGATAGATAAAGCCAGATTTCAAAAGTTTCTCAACTTCTGCCTTTATAGTCACGATTTTCTTGGGATGAACCGGGTGGAGTTTCTGTCGAACAGGCTTCACACCTGGGTAAGTCTTGATTTCATGCACGATGATCGAGGGGTCGATCCCTAGCATTTATTTGTAGCTCCAAGTGAATACATCATGAAATTCTTTAAACAGGGTGGTGTAAGAGACCACCTCTTCGAGCATGCAATTATCACCAAGGTTAACGTTTTCCACAATGCCTTCTTTGATCAAAATATCAATAACAATCGTAGTAGAAATATTACCTAGATTCCCCTCAGAAAGAATATCTTGTGTGAGGATGGGAGATTGCGGAGAATTGGTAACATTAGGAGGGAAGACAGAGTGTATGTCTTTGTGAATTTCTTCTAGAGGCGGAAGAAAAGAGGATCGATGATGGCTATCATCCCAATGTACGTCGTCAATTCTAAGCATTTCCATTATAGATTTGTCAGAAGGAAAAATTTGGGAAATGTAATCAATTGTAGACGATAGGGAATCCAACCATGACGGCATCGAGTAGGTATCGGGTGCCAATAGATGTGGGTCGTCCGACGAGGGAGAGGTAGATTGAATAGCAACGTATGTGGCCTTGGTTGGGTTAAGTGGCATGGTGTCACCTAGTGCATCGAATTCCATAGGACTAGGTACAATCCAAGGGTCAAATCAATCCAAAGATTGATAAGCCATGGTCAAAATCATATTGACAGTGGCAATATGATGTGTGGTGGGTGGAAGTGGTGTAGGGAAGGTTGTTAGAAAAATAGGACCGCGGAGCAATAAAATAAAACAAATGCAGAAACAAAACACAGAAGACAGACAATACAAGAGAGACACAGATTTATGTGGTTCACCCAGTGTGGGCTACGTCCACCAGAGAAATTGCTAGGTCCTTCCTTTATTATTATCCAGCAAAATGAAGGGATACAACCTACAGCAAAACCCGCTGTAACTTCCTCTTCTTTCTCTCAGAGTCTCCTCTCTCAGAATACAATATTCACCATCATCCATAGCCGCAATACATTTCCCTCATAAACGAGGGTTGCCTTCTAGGGCAAAAAACCCTAACATAATCTCTACCATTAGATCTGCGACCTTATAATGAACGGTCCAGATTTACAATGAAATTACAATATACTTTTACAAGGCAATTTTTGCTTCGGGGGCTTCGCCCCCGAACCCCCGCTGGGGGCCCACTTGCCCCCAGACCCCGCAGAGGGGGTACCCCCCCTCTGCACTCCCCCGCGTGGAAGAGTGTACATACTTCTAGGGTGTAAATACTTAATGGGGTATAAACACGGTTGAAAGCAAGGACCTCTGCATCAGGAAGATAATCAGGCTCCACAACCAACAAAGGTACCCATAAGGCTAGAATATTTCAACAAGCCAACACCAACACTTTCATACGTAATCTTGTGGTCTCCCAAAAAAGGAATGTTGTTGGTAGCAGGAGCACGAGCATCGGGTGTACAAAAGTCTAGTTGGTCGATAGTGACAATTTTGCCTTGATGAAGGAATTGTACACATCAAAACACTGACGAGGCGATGGAAATCATAGTGTAGAACCAACTTCTTCTGAGTAATAGGTTGTAATCGAGGGGGGCATCAACCACCTCGACATCAACAGTAACGGTTTTTCCACCCAATTGAACGGCTAAGGATTGTAAAAGTCTGTGAGGATGAAAACCTCGCCCATCGAAAGTGCGTAACATCGTAGGGGATTTTTTAAGGGTAGGTTATTTCAAGCCTTTCCAACAAGCCAAAGATATGACACAAGTAGAGGCTCCCTCATCCAAGATAGTTCGGTGGATTTGTTGATTGTGAACAACAACATCGATTTGAAAAGCTAGTTGGTGGGAGAGTCAAGATTGATAATCATCCATATTAAATGTGAGGTTATTAGATGACTCAGGATCAAAAGCGCCAATGGCAGCCAAGATCATTCTACGTTAACTAGGACAGTGTTGTAGAACTTCCAAAGAAGACATAGCACACAGTGCTTGAGCCAAATCTTCAACAATGTTGTAGTTTTGGGCAACCTGTGAACTAGGATTGAAGGTAGATTTCCAAATAGTTCTCTTAGGAGGGTGTAAGATGGAGTCAAATGAAGGTTTCTCGATCTGGAGTGACCCAGACAGAGGGCTAGCAGACGGAGGACTAATGGAAGATGGTGATGGGTCTGGTAAAGAACCGTTAGTGGTCTTCGACTTATCAGGTTTAACTGGTGTGTCGTATGTCATAGTGCGAGTGGTCAGATTAATCCCGTTAAACATGTAAATATGGTCACTTGTCGAGGCCTCATCATGGGATTGGCTGGAACTTCCCCCTGGAGTGGGGGTTTGAGCAACCAAGGATTGTTGTTGTGGAAAATGTTGAGTAAGCACAACGGGTTGTGAATTTCCTTTAAAAAGCTTGGCCACTTCATCGCGATGTGGACAATCTCGGGTGTAGTGATCATCACCACAAATGAGACATGGGAATTTCAGTTTCCGTTGTGGTTGTTTTCCGGCAGCAGGGGTTTGAGTTTGATTTTTCCGTTGCTCATTGTTAATGTTTTTCTTCGATTTATTTATCGTCTTCTTCTTACCTTCGGATTGTTGTGAAGGGGTCAATTGGACTACATTCACCTCAGAGACCTGATTTTGAGGAGAGGTATAAGAGGGTGTGGTCGAACTAGGAGAAGATGTCGAAGCGGACCACTGGGTTGTTCTAGTCGACTGGGAAGTAGATTGGCTTTTGACGGAGCCAATAACTCCATCCGTGTGCGAGGTAGACGATGGTTTGGATGGATCAGTAGTGGCACGGGTAGCATTTGGTATCAATTCGTACAGAGTACCAAATCTTGAAAGACATGGCAAGGGAGTTGAAATCTTGAAAAGAAGCACGTGGTAGTTCAATATACCACTTTGTTGCAGACCTCATAAGTGTTCATTGGAAAAGACGTAAACGTATAGAATCATCCATGAGGGAGTTTGATGAACACCACAAATGGAAAGTCATCACGTGGTTATTTGGATCTTCTCCATATTTTCTGTCGAATTTCGGAATATCATAAGGAAGTTTAGCTGGAATAGCTGGCCAAACTGGAGAATGAAAAATAGGATCATTCGTTAACCGAGACAAGTTTGGGAGATCCAAAGTCGCAAGGAAAGGTAATTGTTAGTTAACCTGCATATGATACTGGTGTGGCATAGGAACACCAGTAGGACCATACACTAGGTTAGGTGCATAATTGTAATCAGTGGATCCTCCTGCATAAGGTTGATGTTGACCAAAGTACATAGGATTTGAGGGGGTTCGAGAAACATGTGCGAGCGGGGGATAACCGGATGGGTTTTGAGGATTATAGTTAGATTTGGTGTTTGTCTATAAGGGGGGTAAACATTTTGTCCATAAGGAGGATATAGATGAGTTCCTTGAGGAAGAAGAGGTTGTTGTGGACCTTGAGGATTGTGTCCTATCGAGAACTGTGGGTTTCCTGGGAAAGGAATGTTCCACGGATTGGGCGTTGTAGATGCATTTTGTCCATGAGGTTGATGGTGGGCTCCAGTTTGAGATTGCCCCCCAGCATGAGGTTTCCCTCCAAATGGAGGTTGTCCTTCGGTGGGAGTATGCCCCCCAAAAGGAGGTTTCCCTCCGAAAGGAGGTTGGCCCCCAAATGGAGGTTGTCCTCCGAGAGGGGGTTTCCCCCCAGCAGGAGGTGGAGTTTCTAGAATTTGGGAACCAGATGTAAACGACTAACCGATGGTGCTTAATGGATTAAATCCACCAAGACCGGTCCCTCCGGGTTGTTGTATAGGTATAGAACTTCCAGGCATAACTTAGGTAGTGGTGACAACGGAAGAATTCAGTGCTCTGTACCCAAAAGGAAGTGATGATGAAGGTTTAGATGCTAGTGGTGTGCCAATCGTAGCTTGGCTATCCACCACATTACCGGTGGCAATAGTCAGAACATGAGGGACCATTCTATAATGGGCCGTCTAGAGAGAAAAAGTGCAACTTGGGCCAACAGATGGCATGTTCGGATCAACAGACGGTGTAGTTGAAAAAACAATTGTACCAGTCAAATGATCTAAGGGTATAGTGTAGGTAACATTTATATCAACACATATTCCTGGTCCGTAAAGATCACGCACCGTGCGCGATGGGCTTCAAACAATGTCCGTATAGTCCAAAGGGGGTCTCTGACTGGAGGGTTTGAATGAGACCCAGTCGAAATGTCAGATAGATTAACAACAATAAGTTCTCCGGCTGAATTCAGTTGGAGAAAATGCCTCTCATATCCCACAGGAATACGAAAATCCTCCAAAGACTCTGAAACAATTTGAAAATCCTTTAAAGAGGTGGGAACTTCCTCCTGGGAGGTTATAATGTCGTGAACCTCGCTCTATTGAGGAGATACCTCCATAGAATGAGGGGGTAAAGGGGTAGTATCTTCCATATTTTCTGGAGGAAGTCCCTGTACCCTACGCGAACGGCATGGAGGGTCGATGTTGGTAAAAAAAAATCGACAAAAAAAATATATGACCAACTAACGAAAAGAAATGGCATACACTAATAGAATCTAGGAATCAAAACCAAGCAAACAAAACCTTCTCTCGATCACCGTGCTAGTTGGTGATGAAATCCAACATCACGTGATCAAGTCAAGAAGGGGCTAGGATATGGTGGAATAGTTACAATGGCGACCTGCTTAATGGAATTTCACCTTGGTGCAAGCTTCCACGCAATAATTGTGGATTGACCCTCCAAGGAGCCCGAGTGAGTTTGACCAATGTCTGTTCCAGGTATAGTGAGACTTCCCTTCACTGTCACCTTGTGTAAGTACCTAAATATTATGGCAACTAAAGATACCAATTCGCATTTAGTCCCTGGGCGGGTACAGTCGACAGTCCGATCCGAACATATGGGAAGGATAACAAGTCCAAAATCAACCCGAGAGGCTCCCACACATAATCATGGGTATACCTTCAAGTGACCCCCAATATACGATCTGACCACTACAAACAGTTGAACCACGGAGGGATAATCTCTGTAATTCGCCCGAATGCGACCTCGTGCATAACCCTTGTGTGAGAGGGGGATCCCAGAAAACCTATACGACAATTGGATTTGACTCTCCCTAGCTCAAGATGCTAATGTTTGTTTTGGAAACTCTCGAGAGTTGTACTCACAGCCTAATCCAAAGTGCTAATCCTAGTCTAATGTTGGTGGATGTTATCAGACTAATCAGTAGGTGCAGACACTAACAAATCTCCCTAGATCCACCTGGATCTAGAACAAAACAGGACATGACACGACTCTTTCCCTAAGTTGTAATCATTGAATCTGCTAATAGGAAGGAATAAGTGACATACCTTTATATCGCTTCCTTAGGTCTCTGTTGTTCCCACTTCGCTCCGGTGCTCTCATGAAGTCAAGTCCAAGACAACACAAACCAACCAAAGTGAAGATAGAAAAATACATTCAACGTCAACTTATGCATATGATCAAGGAATTACACAATAAAGTAAAAGTGACTTTATGGGAAAGGGACATGTCGTTGTATCATATTAATTGAAAGTAGAAGATACAACTTGATCACCTTGATGTTGCAAGCTTTCTTTCAGTGACCCTTGGTTTCAACACACACGCTTTCTTTGTACTTGCACGAAGAATATCCAATTCCTCTTGATAGACCAAATAGAGCCTTCAAGCTTCTGTCAAAGTAGGGTTCTTCACACAATTCTTTCACTAATTCTTCATTCAATATTGCTTAACCTTTTCCATGAGAAACCTTTCAATATATAGAAGAAAGAGAGATGGTTACATGGATGAGGATGATCCCATCAAATCTAATAAGTCGGTAAAATGAAAACCATACGAATGCCAACTCATTTTCTAGAAGATTCTCTTCTAGAACCCTCGAGACCTCTTCTCCTTTCCAAGCTTAAAAATAGGTTCGCACCCTGTGTATGGAGAAAACTTCGAGAAGTCGCACCCTAAGTGTAGGTGGCCTACAAGAATGAGGGATTCTCACACCCTGGGCCATAGGTAGCCTGCGAACTCACTTTAAAAATATGTTTTTGGAAGGAGACAAGGGCCACTTTTCTCAAGCAAAAAGTCCTTATTGGGAGCCTGAATACACCATTGTTAAGAAATCACCAGAGTGACCAATATCATGTGTAACAGAATGCCCCCCAAATTATGAGGTCAGAATCTGTGACAGCCGAAATACTTTGTAAACTACGTGTGTGTGTCAGAAACCAGGAGTGCACCTAATCAAAAACCTACAAACAACCAAGCATCTGCAGAATATAATACCAGTTCTGAGGTAGGAATTCCCATACTCATATCACAGACGGATGACATCATGAACATAGGTCATGGCCACCAATCATACACCGTGGATCCATGTCATCAAAAATATTGCATAGCCACTAGGAATACACTGTGGATCTATGCAAGAAGACTCAAATTAGGACGACATAGCCACTTGACATACAAAGTGGATATATGTGTCGATGCAAATCGTACATACTCCATCACATCCTGGATCAAAAAGATAAGACCCAGGGTCTTCAACCCCATCACCTGAAAGTATGAATCTAACCATGTGATTACATGTGCTGAAGTCGAACATGGTAGAAACCACTTGATTACCGATCAATGATGAAACCGTTAACAAGTGCGAGGGAAATCACCACTAATGTCAATGACTCCCAAGGTACACTAATACAATCCATCAAATGTGACTAAATGAGTTGAGGTTGAACATTCGACGCAATCTCCCGATCAGGGGTCAATGATGAAAACCCACTGTCGAAAGCGAGGAAACCTACCATTGAGGCATGCAAGTTCCAAGGTACCAAATGATTTCTAAGTCTTGTTTCTGGATAATGAGTTGGATTTGATGGAACAAAACTCATCACAGGAGGGCCTTGATGTATCCCCTATCAATGAAACGAAATGAGTAACATATTTTGAAGGTGAAACAGAGTATGATATAGGTTGAGTTGGACACAGGGAAGGCCGACACGGTGAGAATGGACAACTACAGATAGTCGACTCAATAGCAGATTTGGACGAACTTCTCTTGAACATATGAATGACACGACCAAGGACTTGGAAACACTGACTCAGAGACAACCCAGGATATGATCTCGTAGTAAGTCGAATGAGAGACAAATGGATTTCCCAAACCGGATTTAAATAATGAATAGGGGGTGTCATGTTCAAGAGCGACACTTACTACCAATAATATGAATACGAAAACATATCTCTTTCCCAAATTTTCCCCCACCATTTTTGGTGAGTACCTCTTTATTTTTACACAAGATTGAGGATGATAACATATGCTTGTTGATGTAAGCTCATCCTTCGGACGAGTCCCTTAGAGTATGTTTAACAAACCCTAGGAAGGAGTGGTTCGGTCCCATTACAGGTCTTTCAATGTTTGTTTAATGATTCCAAAGATAGAAAACTTGAGGGTTTTTCATGTTTTGAGAGTCTGAAAAACACTTAAAGAGAACTCTCTCAGTTCCTTTTTCATAAAATAGTTCAACAGGACCAAAAAAGTGTTAAACTATCGCCCATCGAACGTTTTGTTCAGATACTTTTACGAGCGTGAACAGGACAAGGTCGCTCAGCAATCTTTTTATTTTTATGGAGTGTGAAAAGAGCTTAAAGGATACTCCTTTGCGTTCATCATTTTTGTGTTACCATGAAGAGTACGAAAAGATGAGAAAAGTATACTCGGTTGTGTTCTCATGTATTTTTGAGCACGAGAACGAATGAAGACTGAGCTCGAAGTTTTTCTAAAAACTATAAAAAGCAGTCGTACATGCGATGAAAAAGAAAAAACATCCATACTCCTTCGTGTGGACTTCAAAGTTGTTATATCTGCAAAAAGTCACACTCATAGGGCTATTAGGCATTAGATCTGATGGACAAAATCAAATAAAAATCAACAAAAAGGGTAAAAAGGGCTTTTACCACTTTCATTGTGATTTTGCCAAGAACTTTGCCCAAAACACCTCATTTTCCCCCAAATTTCGTTGCTCGATCACGAGAGGCACAAGTGACCATTTGGAAAACCGTCTCCATCAACGAGGTAAGCTCTTGATCTCCTATCTTTTCCATGGTTTAATTTTTGTTTTCATTGGCAATTTTCAAGGTTTTGGGTTTGTTTTAGGGCCAAAACTTGCACCCAGGCGTTCTCGCAGGCTAGCCATACGGGACCTGCAAGAATGCATGATTCTCACAAGAGGCCTCAAGGGCACCTGAGAGAACATCACACTGTGCTAAAGGGGCACCTGCGAGGGCCGAAAAATGAAATTTCAAATTGATTTTTGCTTAATGAAAAATATGCCAAGGTTTGAAATGAGTTGTTGACCCTTCTCTTATGGTTCTTGTGCAGGCATTTGACCGTCATGATGTTGGAGTGGTGAGAAAGATAACATGAGGAGGAGGATGTCATTTTCGGGAATGACCCGTGTACCGTTGCTTCCCTCCGAGACTGTG
The DNA here is from genome assembly GCA_009831015.1 of Picea engelmannii. Taxonomy (NCBI): domain Eukaryota; kingdom Viridiplantae; phylum Streptophyta; class Pinopsida; order Pinales; family Pinaceae; genus Picea; species Picea engelmannii. The sequence goes on along the minus strand of ML793637.1, from coordinate 43,633 downwards.
GGCTCTTGAAATTCTTCCAGATTCCGGGCATGAGAGCCCAAATCAGGTTGTTGGAGTACCTGGTTCATATGTGGGATGTGGACCATCAGTTGTTTCATGTGGGAGACCACACCTTGACCCTAGATATCGAGGATATCTACTTTTTGACAGGGTTATCACGGCATGGGTACCATTCTACCTTGACCGATAGTCGAGGTGGCGGACTCCCTATGAGTGAGTATTGTCGTCAGTACTGTGTTCCAGAGGCAGAAAGAAGCAAAGGCAAGGTGGCTATCTGGGGGGTCCAAGATTTGACCCTGCGAACCATCTTTTTCACTATAGCATGCATGGCTGGGAGCGCAGCTCCACACATGGCTCTCCATAGCTACTTCCAATACGCCATAGAGTGCACAGAACCACGAGTCTTCATCTGGTTGGATGCACTTCTCCACAGTATGAAGAGGCAATTGATAAAATGAAGGAAAGGTGACCCAAAGCAATTTGGGTACAGATCACTTTTGGTGTCCTTCTTTCTTGAGAGGGTCCCCTTGCTGAGATTACAGGTTGAGTGGGGTTTACTAGCCCCACAGGATCCGAGGATGTTGAGGTGGTGCAACTTCATGGCCCGACACGTAGCTGGGCCTATCATCAAATACAATGATTCGTTCTTTGACTAGTTTCAGCCACAGATGTTGATGGTTGATGACTATGCTTATGATGGATTGGAGTTCCAAGGGGATCTAGATTTAGCCCTACCCGAGGATGCTCAGTGGGGTGACCTAGGTAAGAAGTACACATTTTGTTCTTTTAAATGTTTTTGTAATTTTTATCATATAAAATGTTTTTTTATGTTTGTCTAAGGACTAATCAAAAAATCTCCTTTTGATGGCACAGATGTGGGGCCATATCGACCACCAGGGAAATCTCCTATTCAACGGTGAGGAGAGGCGTAACGATGGGATGTCGAAGACTATGAAGCAGTGGAGAAAAACTTGGAGGGGTTGACTGTTGACATTCCAGATATGGCTATCGGGGAGATCCCTCGGCGTTATCAGTGCCACACTGTGGGCGTGTCCGAGTCTATTAGCCGACTGCTTCGTAGGGTGGCTCAGGTAGTCGTGTGTTATCGTGAGCTTCACCCATGACGCTACTTTGTAGAAGCTATGAGCTTCAGATTTTGAAATTTTGGTCCTTGGACAGAAAATTTTTGTAAAAACTTTTGATCGTTATATACATAAATACGACYTCTACCGGCTTATCTTGTGTTGTGTAATAGATGTGATGTGATTGGTTTATAAAAGGCCCAAATGTATGTCTAATACATAGTTAGCTAATGCATCAGTTAATGTATTTAGACATCTAGGAATATGCTGATACTCAATATAATCAAAATAACGTTCCAAGAGGCGAATTCGTAAATATACCCGTAATAAAGTAGGACTTCGAATAGCATAGACATTACTTAACTGTAGTACTACTAGCTGTGAATCGATTCGTACAACCAAGTGACAGATACCGAGTGAAATAGCATCAATCAATAATTCGATAACGGTGCTATACTCTGCAATATTGTTGGTCGCACGGCCGAGACACACACCTCGTAGCGTGATAAGTTTGTTTGTAGGGGCGTAAATTGCCCAAGCAGCAGAAGCAATTTTCTGAGTACTATGGCTAGCACCATCAGCGAAGCAAATGTGGGGTAGCGAAGACTCCGACATCTGAAAACCAAACATAATGTAACATAAGGGCAGAGACCAGATAACGAAAAAGCATACTACAGTAACACACAAGAAGTATGATACAATAAAATACAAGTACTCATGCACAGGTGATCTTAGGCATAGTACTTCTTTAAGTACAACCCATTTGTGGGTTCACTCAAAGGGATACCATCGTAATCTACTAAATCGTAAGCTCCTTTCTCCAAAACTCATCTAACAATATAAGGACCTCGCCACATAGCTTCAAATTTTCCATCCCTTAGCACATCCCGATTTTTTTCGTAAAGCAGAATCAGATCACCTTCGGAGAAAACTCAAGGCTTGACATGTTTGTCGTATTGGGCTTTGACATGTTTCTTCTAGGTTTCTATGACTAGGGCGGCATCGCGACGAGTTTCGTCTAATCGCATTAGATACAACAGACGTTCTTCTTCAGTCGAAGTATTTGGGAGGAGTTCGACGGCTAGTTTTAGGGAGGGTATCTCACATTCAATCGGGAGGATGGATTCTAGACCATAGACTAACTGGAATGGTGTAAACCTGGTAGCAGACTTAACGGATTTCCGGTAAGCCCACAATGCTGAAAACAACATCATGTGCCAACTTTTTTGTGAATCCCTATCATTCGTCGAAGCATGGTAATGAGGACTTTGTTAATTGCTTTGACTTGGCCGTTGGCTTGTGGGTAATAGAGTGTTGAGTTTTCATGGCGAAGACCCAACTTTTCAGTGAGTTCGAACATCATGAAGTTTCTAAAGTGGCTACCGTGATCGGTGACGATAGTCTAAGGAACACCAAAACCAGCTATGATGTGATTGAATATGAATAATGTTGCGGTCTTTTCGGTGTTGTCAAATGTTGGCATCGCCTTGGCCCATTTCGTAAAATAATCTACGGCTACAATAATGTATCCATGCCCCCCGGCCGAGTGGGGGTGACATGTCATGAAATCGATACCCCATTTCACAAAAGGACCAACGAAGACCACAGGGTGAAGAGGAGCAGGATGTGACCGTATTTTATGGTTGTAGGTCTGGCAAGCGTGGAATTTTTGGACGGCAATTATACAATCATTAAATAAAGAAGGCCAAAAATACCATGCTCGCAAGATCTTCTGGGCAGTAGCATACTCAGACATATGACCACCACAGGCTCCAAAATGGCAGTCATTTAAGGCTTTCTCGGCTTCTTCAAACGTGAGGCAGCATCGAAAAACTGAGCCAATCCCACGACGATAAAGAGTATCACCGAGGATAATATACTGACGGGCTTGGTAGTGTATTCGACGGCAGTCAGTACTGGACAAATTGGGTCGAAAATTCTGGGTTTGGAGATATATGATGATATCTCTGTACCAAATATCATCGGAACTAATTAGGAAAAGGGATTCATCAGGTAATGAATCGGCTGCTACATTTTCCGTCTCAAAGTAGGGAAGTCGCATATCAACTCGAAAAACACTAAGGATTTCTTGGACTTAGCACTTTCGAATTCTAAGTCAAACTCCTGGAGTATCACGATCCATTTGGAGTATTTTCCCCCTAGTAGTTGACGGGTGAGAATGTGTTGCATAGGGTTGTAGTTAGAAATTACCGTAGTCTTGTGAGAGAGGATATAGTGTCGGAAACGTTGAACTTCTTAGGCGGCTGCCAATGCCAGTTTTTCAACATGTAAATACTTGGTTTTGGTAGGTGTTAGACTTTGACTCAAGTAATAGATGACATGTTCGTCATGAGAATCATCCTCCTGGACGAGAACCATAGTAATCGTGTAATCCGAGGCTGCGAGGTAGAGGAAATAATCACGACTGTAATCCAGTGAGAAGAGGAGCGGAGTACGTGTTAGGGACAGTTTCAAAGATTTGAAGGCTTTGTTGGCGATGGTATCCCATACGAAGTTAGACCCCTTTTTGAGTAGTCGCGTAAACCCAAGAGTTAGCTCGGCATAGTTCAGGATGAAATGACGAAGAAAGTTTTCTTTCCCTTGCAAACTTTGTAACTGGAAAAGCGAAGAAGGAGGAGGGAGATTGAGAATCACCTCGACCTTTAAAGGATCTACCCTGATTGCTTGACGTGAAACAATAAATCCTAGAAGTCGGTTGGATTCTACGCAGAAAACGCATTTGTGAGGATTCAAGTGTATATGATAAAACCGACATCGGAGGAAAATGGCTCGGAGGTGTATTGGATGATCGAAACGGTGCATGGAATGAACGGGTAAGTCATCGAGATATGGCTACACGATGTGCTTGATATCATGGAAGGCATAAGACATAGCGCGCTGAAAAGTTGCGCCAACATTTTTTAGACCGAAAGGAAGTTTTCGATAGGCAAAAGTGCCCCAAGGACAAATAAAAGTGGTTTTGTGTTGGTCCTCGGGAACAATATTGATTTGATTATATCCAGAGAAACCATCCATCAAAGAGAATATTTCACTTCCGGCACAATCGTCGACAATCTGGTCGACGAAGGGGGTAGGAAAGTTGTCTTTAGGACATGCTTTGTTAATATCCCTATAATCAACGCACACGTGGATTGTGCCTTGTTTCTTACCGATCGGGACAAGATTGAAAACCCAATCAGTGAAGGATATCGAGTAAATAAAGTTGGCTTTGAGAAGTTTCTCGACTTCAAGCTTGATAGCGGTCGCTTTACGTGGGTGAACCGGACGAAGGCATTGCCGGACGAGTTTAGCGTCTAGGTATGTATTAATCTCATGTATCACAATGTCGGAGTCAATACCCGGCATTTCTTCATAGCTCCAGGTGAAAACGTCACGAAATTCTTTGAAAAGTGACTTGTAAGTGACAATTTCGTCAGGGCAACACGAAGCTCCGATATGCACATTTTCGACAATTCTAGGTTTTATGGATATGTCGAAGGGAATGGTGGGTGAGATATTGCTTAATTTCCCTTTGGAAAACACGTCGTGTGTAGACTCAAGAACGGTGGAAATGACGACAACAGTCGATGGGGTCGAGATCCATTAGTAGCTCTCGATGGTGTGTTGTTCCAGGAAGAGGATGGAAGGATGATGTCCATCGTCCCAGGGGGTGTCTTCCATAACAGACATAATCATCTCATCCATGGGAAAAATGATGCGGAAAGGATCTGGAGATAAATCACCAAGAGAGGGGGTAGAAGGGGTTACCGATTGAATGGCCTGATAGGCAGATTCAACCGGACTCAAAGGAATTTCGTCACCATAACGAAGATGATCGTCGGGGTTGGGTACCATCCATGGGTCATGAGACGTAGGGGTTCCGTGAATAGAGGTGGAGATCATGTTGATCGAGGTGACAGATGGGTGTGGAACATCGGGTGGTGGGATGGGGAAGGTACCCATTAACGAGGAGTCTTTAAGAAGGCCCACACCAACGTTCTCGTATCCAAGGGGGGGTTTGGCAATGAATGGTACGTTTCCAGTACGCGCATCTGAGTTAAAGAAGGATAATTGGTCGACGATAATTACTTTTCCTTGATGTGGGAAATGTACAACACGAAAAAGAGTCGACACAACTGATCGCATGGAATCAATCTAGCTATGACCAAGTAGAAGGTTGTAATCGAGAGGAGCGCCAAAGACTTCCACTTCAACTTGGACCATTTTTCCTTCTAACTTAATTGGCAACAAAGGGAGGACACCATAAGGCTTAAAACCGGAGCCATTAAAGGCTTTGAGTGTGTTGTGGGATTCATTCAAAGAGGGAGAGCCGATGGCTTTCCAGCAAGTAATAGACATGACACACGTCGAGGCACCCTCATCGATAACAGTTCTACAAATGTTTTTTTCAAAGAAAATAACTTGTATTTAGAATGCAAGTTGAGGGGGTAACCTTGGAATGTGATCTTCCAAGTCAAAAATTATTAAATTCATATCCGTAGGGTCGATTCCACCGATAGATTTCAACAGTGTCTTCCGTTGTATAGGACAACTTTGAAGGACTTCGAGGGCTGACATCGCGGATGGTGCTTGGGCTAGATCTTCAATAATACTGTAGTTCTAGGCAGCACGGGCATGAGGATTGAAAGTTGATTTCCGAACGACACCCTTTGGAGGAGGGCGAAGGACTGTGTTGAGGCTTGGTCATTCGAGATGAAGAGGACCATTGGTAGGTGGAGTTGTAGGAGATGGTTGGACCAATGAAGGAGGTATAGCATCAACCTTCTCTTTGGAGGTAGAATAATCTTTGGCTTGAGTGGTAAGTGTGATGTCATTTTGCTTTGAATCACTTGTACACATTAAGACATAGGATGTATTGGAGGGGGATGGTTGGTCATGAATGACCAATTGGGCCTGTTGTTGAGAAGGGAAGGGTTGTGACAATACGGCTGGAGTGGGTGGTTTCCTGGTCCCTTGAAGGAACTTAGTAACCTCGGCTCATCGTGGACAATCCTTAGTGTAGTGATCATCACCACAGATAAGACAATGGTATCGGGGTTTGCGCTTATCCTTATCGTCAACAAGTGGTGTTTTGGTTCTCTTTGATTGAAAATTATTTTTGTCCTCCTTATTCTTACCCTTTCCCTTTCTGGATTTGTTTTTACCGGTGGGGGTAGATTGAACAACATTTACCCCAGAAGTCTTGTCGGTGAGAGGGGTAGGAGACGGAGCATTTTCAACATTAGAAGAAATGGGTTTGGGGTTGTTGCTAAAGGCTTGGATGGAATGCGGTTGGGCATGGAAAGTGCCAATCACACCGTCAACTGCATGAGAAGCAACAGGAGTAGTTGAAGTGGTGGAAGTAGAAGAACGAGGTGTATTCGAGAGTAAGTCATAAAGAGTACCCGTTTGTGAGTAAACGGGATCAAGTTATTGAGCATGACTAATGGCATGTTCTTCCTTGACAACTCCACCCATGGAGATGTCACGACCGATGTCGTTCACAAATGATTTCATGAACCACTCTGCCAACAACTGATCGGGAAGTTCGAGTTTGATGAGACGTCATCTTCGTCGCCATTCATGAATGTGATCGGAGATGTGAGTGGCTTTGGTTTGTTTGAAATAACTCAAAATCTTGGTCCCCGTTTCATAGCGGATCGATAACTGGTAGTGGGTGAGGAAATCCATAACGAGGGTGTTGAAGTCGACGAAGAAACCTCGTGGTAATTCTATATACCACTTCACGGCGGAGCCTGTGAGGATTCGTTGAAAAAGGCATAAACGAATAGAGTCATCCATCAAGGAGTTGGATGAGCACCAAAGGTGAAAAGTCATTACGTGATTGTTCAAGTCCTCTCCCGATTTTCCATCGAATTTAGGGATGTCAGATGGTAGTTTGGCCGGAATGGTGGGGCATTGGGGAGAGTAACAGATTGGATCATTTAAAATCCTCGACAAATCCAAGAGGTCTAGGGTGGCTAAAAAAGGTAACTGTCTATTCACATGCAAATACTGGTGGCTTTGGGGAGGGAGTCCCGTTGGCAAACCAGTGGGACCATAAGTAGTTTGCATATAATGCGAGGATCTGAGCAGATTCAGAGGTTGTTGCGGAGGCAATTAACTCATAGGATTATACCCTTGAATGGGGGTGTGGGGTTGAGCATTTGAGCCCCAAATAGGATTAGATGTACCTGGATAGGGTTGGCCTATACCATGGGGTATGACGGAGCTAGCCGGAAGTTGTTTCCCCCCAATCAATTGAAGAATATGTTGGATCATATGGTTCCAATACTAGGCCAAGGATGGAGGTATGTTTTGTCCATAGGGTGGGGTCGGTGGGGGTTGTGTTCCAATCGGGGGTTGTGTTCCAATTGGGATTTTCCCTACAAGAGGGGGTTGAGTTGGGCCTCCTTGGTGAAATTTTCCACTAACCGGAATCTGGAAATTTGGTGTGAACGATGGAATGGTTCCACTAGGATCAGTGCCTCCGATAGAGGATGGAAAAGGTCCTCTGAAAGGGGGCGGAGGAAGTTTCAGAATGAAACCGGGAGGAGAGTGCCCAGAAGGAGTGGGACCACCAGAAGTTCCGAATGTGACTTGCGTAGGAGCAGGGATAGAGGCATTCAACGCACGGTATCCAGGAGGAAGTGTCGGGGTGACTCTGGGCGAAAGCGATGTGCCAATGGGGCCTTGGCTAGTCACGGTAATCCCGGTGTGAAGACTTGTAGTATCTGTGTAATGGAACATTTGCAAAGGGAGAGTCATGATGTGGTCAGCTCGCGGAGCTTCTGTACCAGAAAAATAATAAGCAGTAGTAAACGGTACTGCATCTGGATCAAATGTTTCAGATAGCTAAGGTGAGACAGTGATATCAACGCTTACTCCTGAGCCAAAGAGGTCCCGTCTAAAAATGTCGGTAGCCCAAAAAGGATCTTGACCCTCATGTCCTAGGAAAGGTCCAGTTGGTGATCCAGAAGACTGAACAAGTAGTTCTCCGGAAGAATTCAGTCACATAATATGTCTCTCGGAGTTGGGGTGAAGTTGAAAGTCCTCTCAAGAATTGGAAATTCAGAATCGTTCTAGAGAGTCAGTTGTTTCCACTTGTGGAGTGGTGACATCTTGGACTTCGCTCTGTTGAGGAGAGCCCTCCAGTGAGTTGGTAGGCAAGGGTTGAGAACCTTCCATATTTTTTGGGGGTAAGCCTTGCATTCTATGTGAACGACGTGGAGGGTCAATTGTGAACAAATTAAAAAACTGATGAAGGAAATTCTATGGTCAACTTGGGTAAACAAACAACATGCGCTAGTAAAAAAATCTAGGAAGCAAAACCAAGTAAACAAGACCTTCTAATTCCAAAGTCACTAGTTGGTGATGAAATCCAACGTCGCAACGACGAGACAATAAGGGGCTGGGCTAGGATGGAAAATTTATGTTGACGACCTGCTTAACGAACTTACACCCTTGTGCAAGCTCCCACATATAATCGTGGGTATGCCCTCCAAGGAGCCCAAGTGAGTTTGGCCAACGTTGATTCTAGGTACCGTGAAGACTTGCCCCTTCACAGTCACCTTGTGTAAGACCCTAAGCAGATAGGCCACTAAGGTTACCACCAACAACAATAAATCCTGGGGGGACAGTCGACAGTCCGATCCACACACAAGGGCGGGGTATCTGGCCCGAAATCAGCTTGAGGGGCTTCCACTCATCATTGTGGGTATACCTCCAAGTGACCCCCGTAATACGTACAATCTCTACACCGATATCAACAAAGCAGGGTGAGTAACTCTATCAATATCAATGCGACCTCGGGTTTGACCCTTGTGTGAGAAGGGCTTCCCAGGACAAAATGTTGCAAATGGAATTTGACACTCCTTACCACAAGATGTTATTGTGTGTTTTGTGCTTTGGAGAGTGTATCTCTCTGCCTATTCCAAATCTCTAGCCTAGCTAATGTTGGTGTAATAGAGTCCTATAAAAGAGTTACTAGTTAAATTTTAAAAATTGCGCAATATTATTAAAGGTCGTTGTTACTCAAAGGAGACGGAGATGAAACTGATGTTGTGTGAGACTCTGACCCAACAATGCATAGATAGGAATGAAAGATACCAAATTTTTTTCGATGAATCCTATTTACAAGAGGGAAAGAGGAGTTTTCTGGAATAATCTTGAACTATGATATACAATCTTCTTTAAAATGAAATATCAACGAATCACGAACAATGCCAATTCTCTATTTGTTCTATTTCAACAATTGAGTGCCAATATTTTCGAAATAAAAATTACTTTTAAAAAGAAAAATGTTTTTTTAATTTTCAATAGGAACCACACAACAATGGTGGAACTAAGGAAAACCAACAATTAATGAAAATCAATATACAACAAAAACCCAAACCAATCTTTCAATGAAGACAAAAATAACAAGCAGACAAGACTAGTCTTTTCAAATGCATGAGGGAAACAATTTTCCAAGTAATGGGCAATTGAGAAAGACAATTAATCCCAACTTTTAAACCGATCACCAGCTCCCAACCAAACAAGCACTTAGATTTCAGGATCAGAGATTATATCCTTGTTAAGAAAAGGTCAAGAGATAACAGTTGAGAAAAAATGAACAAGAAGAGCTTTTGATTTCCGAAGACTAATCATTCACAAAATCTGAAGTCAAGAAACAATCAATCAGTGGCCCAAGAAGTTCTTTTTAGACACACATACAAATCTGGGCATCTGAGAATACAAAAATATTTAACCCAAAAATTTGCAAATGGGTTCGCAAGCTAGCAGTGGTGTACAGCGCGAGAATGAAGCATTCTCGCAGGTTGGTCACAAGCAGAGTGCGAGAGGTTCACACTGGACTGAACAGCAGGGTGCGAACTCTAGGGGTTCCCGCAGGCTACAGAAGGGTTCAGTGCGAGAAGGCCTGAAACTAAGCAAAATTTGGAAAAAAGACAAAAATTTTGAAGGAACGTCTGGACCCAGAGAGTCTGTCAGGGTCTCCTCAAGACTCAGAGATTGATAGAAATGAAAAATGGTAAGGCAAGAGAAAATGGCCAAGGAAAAACCACCAAAAACCACTAAAAAATGGGTTGCATCCCCAATGGAGTCACCAATTTTGTTATCGAACTAATCGATAGGTGCGGACACTAACAGATCTCCCTAGATCCACCTCGATCTAGAACAAAACAGGATAGGACACGACTCTTTCCCTAAGTTGTAATCATTGAATCTGCTAATAGGAAGGAATAAGTGACATACCTTTATATCGCTTCCAGGTCTCTGTTGTTCCCGCTTCACTCCAGTGCTCTCGTGAAGTCAACTCCAAGACAACACAAACCAACCAAAGTGTAGATAGCAAAATACATTCAACGTCAACTTATGCATATGATCAAGGAATTACACAATAAAGTAAAAGTGACTTTATGGGAAAGGGACATGTCGTTGTATCATATTAATTGAAAGTATAAGATACAACCTGATCGCCTTGATGTTGCAAGCTTCCTTTCAGTGACCCTTAATTCCAACACACACACTTTCTCTGTACTTGCATGAAGAAGATCCAATTCCTCTTGATAGACCAAATAGAGCCTTCAAGCTTCTGTCAAAGCAGGGTTCTTCACACAATTATTTCACTAATTCTTCATTCAGTCTTGATTAACCTTTTCCATGAGAAAACTTTCAATATATAGGAGAAGGAGAGATGGTTACATGGATGAGGATGATCCCATCAAATTTGAGAAGTCATTAAAATGACAACCATACGAATGTCAACTCATTTTCTAGAAGATTCCCTTCTAGAACCCTCGAGACCTCTTCTCCTTTCCAAGCTTAAAAACAGGTTCATACCATGTGTATGGAGAAAACTGCAAGAAATTCGCACCCTAAGTATAGGTGGCCTGGGACAATGAGGGACTCTTGCACCCTAGGCCATAGGTAGCCTGTGAACTCACTTTAAAAATATGTTTTTGGAAGGAGACAAGGGCCACTTTTCTCAGGCAAAAAGTCCTTGTTGGGAGCCTGAATACACCATTGTTAAGACATCACCAGAGTGACCAAAATCACGTGTAACAATGGAAGATACTAAAAATAAAAAATGTTCTAGATAATTTTTAATTAGCGTTCGTTTTACAGTTGTTCTTTACTCAAAGGGTGTATGAAAGTGAAACAGATGGAATGATGACTCAATTCCCAAAAAATGCATAAAAAATGATAAGCAATCGTTTCTTTTCAATGAATGCTTATTTAAGGGAGAGAGAAAGAGTTGTTTTCACTATCAAACACTAATAAGGAATGTCCTCAATCAATTTTTCTCAATCAAATCCAATGTAATGCTAAAACATTTCAGAAATGTCTTCTAATATGCAAACCAATCACTAAGATGTATCTTTATTGTTCGTATGTGAATGATGATTAATTCAATACGAAACTTCTCCTGCCAACTAACCTTTTAGATCAAGGAGACTCAGACAAGCATAAGTAGATTTCGCACAAACAACACACCCTCTTGCTATGATTGAAAACAAGAAGCAAAAGGAAAACAAAATATAACAAAAAAAATCAAAAATTTCACACAAGAGAAAGATGCTAAGAAAAATGACCTCAAAGAACCAAATGAGATTATTCACAGATTTCTGATGTTCTTCACCACAGTTTTCACTCAGTCAGATAAAAGAGGAGACAGTAGTGGATTGATTCCAAGTTCTCAACAGAAGAAAAATTCAAAATAAGGAAGAAGGTCAAAAATATGAACAACAAAGTGCTTATTTCCCATAAATCAGAGCGTCAAAGGTCAATAGGAAGATGTACTGAAGCACAAAGAAGCTGAGCAAGGGTAAAAACAGAGATTGGATTTCAGAAAATACAATTCTGGAAGGTGTTTTTTGCAAAGAAAAAGGTGGTTCTCTGGTGTAAGGGGCACCAGAGCGTTATAACACTTTGCAAAGCCAACAGGGAGCGATGGCGCCCTGATAACATAGTCAGGGGAGCGCTGGTGTCTTAAAACCCAGAAAATTGTCCAAAAAACCAAAAACTCAGTTAAACTTTGGCATGCACAGTGTATGTGATGGAATAAGGATTCAATCAACACATTCAATCAGACATATGGGGTGAACAAAGTCTAAAAAGAATGAAGGGTAAGACAAGGTCTATGAGGAAAACCAAAACTGAAAGCTTCTAGGTTTTACTCCCCAGTGGAGTCGCCAGTTTCTGTTGTAGGAAAATCTCCCTGCGGACAGGTAGATCTCATCTTGAGAGCTAGACTCTTAACTCTTAAGACATAAGGTGATTAACATGGACACTGACTTCCTTTTAGATCTATATAAACTAATGTGTGAGGAGGAAGGAGAAAAGAAGTATCTTTTTACTGGTGTTTGTCCTTGCACAGTCCGAGTTGAACTCCAATCTTAAACTCCTCGATAAACCCTATAGACAAACAAAGATACAACCAACTTCTTACTCTACTGAGATTAGCTTGAAACAGATCTATCTATTAGAGACAAGTTCATGTGAGATCAAACACAGACTTGAATGAAACAGGCCAAGCATTGATTGTATTAAAGAGAACAACAACGAAGAATACTTACAACCATAGATGTGAGTGCAAAAGCTTCGTCAAGCCCTCCTTGTCTGAACCCTTTCTCAAACAATCCACACATAGAATGTTGATGCTCCAAATGACATCTTCTTCATGAGATCATAAGTTAGATTCTTCACAATTCTTTCCCTCTCCTTTCACCATGAGAAGGCCTACTTATATAGGCTTGGAGAGGCCCAACCACTTGAGATATCTTTGGGGTAAGTTGAGGATTTTCCTCCTTCAGTTATGGATCTTCCCTAATATCATGGCTTGACCAAGGATTCGAAACCAACCACCTTCAGATATTGAGGGGATCTTTCCCTCATTCTTCTCAACAAACCAAATTTTGCCCAGAAAAGGTAGCGCTCCTCCAAAAAGGGCATCAGAGCGTTATAGCGCTACCCAAAAGAAGGACAACGGGCGCCAGCACTCCTGACAGTGGTAGCGCTCCTCAAACGGGGCATTAGAGAGTTATAGCACTCCCCAAAGAAGGACATGGAGCACCAGCGCTTCCTGACAGTGTATAGGGGAGCGCTCCCCTCTGAAACTCATTTTTTAGTGGTTCTTTCAATGGCAAGAAACTTGTACTTCTAGTAGACTGATTCCTCCTCTTCAAAACTAGTCTTTGAGGTGTCCTAAGTATCCTTGTCATGTTGTTGGAGGCATGACATAGTCAAGAAGGAAGTATGATGTTAGCAACACTTATAACACTTGTGGTTGAGATGCGACACTTGCGACACTATCGAAGTGAGTAATTTTAAGGTGTAACACTCTCAGATAAGTATGCTTTAACTCTCTCATTTATCATATTCTTTAAAGTTTTGTACAATAGTAAGTTGCTAATAATATTGTGTTACTCCTTTGCAGGTTGAAAGAAAAAGAATCATGCACTTGGTGAAGAAGATTGACTATCCACAAAAGGTATTTGAGTTCCATATTTAATCCACCAGTCCATGCGCACTCCCAGACAATTCAATGTAGTGATTTAAAATCTCCGTTTAGATTAGCTACTTGGAGTTCTTATATCTATGGAACTCAAACTGTAACATTTTTGTCAACGACTTATTGACTATAATAAATTATTTTTTTTTGCATATATTCTACAATTCATTTTATCGGATATCTTCCTTGGATAATAGATGATAGAATGTGTTTGGGACTTTTATTCTTTATACTCATCATAATAGCAGTGTACAATACAACCTGTTTACACTTTTCTTTTCGAAGTATTTGATTTTGCACAGTAATGTACAATAATTAAGAATATAGATTCAAAATGGCCCAAATGCACATTTACACATTGTTTTCTATACACACACACACACAGATATATATATATATATATATATATATATATATATATATATATATGAAACATTTATACTTCAGATAAAACACCACTATAGGTATTCTTACACAGTAGTAAGACACTATCTAACATGGTTGTACAATCCAATTTAAACCGATTTTACTTATATGTATAAAATGTAAAACAATTTAACAACCAGATATTATCCATAGTGTAAAATCAACAATAAAGTACATAGTTGAGATACATATCTGAAATACTGATGCTGGGAAACAAATGGAACAACCACATTCCACCCAACCATAGAACAAAACAACCACGATCACTTGTCCTGGTCACCCCCTAGACTAACCATGACTCCATAAGGGCGAACTGAGTCCTCCTCTTTAGCTACTTTCACATTCAAAAGATCAGAAAATGCTTTGCCTCACACTAGATGTGTTCATAATAGCAAAACCATTCTCAATTCCCTAACATACTAAGCAGCGTCATGCCTCCCACATATGTTGTATTTATCATGTGCCTAGGTCTTTCCATTATTTTCCCTCCTTGGGAAATTCACATCTTTACAAATCCTTGATTTTTAGGGGTTGCTAGTGGCCAAATTCAACTGTTTCTACTTGTAAAAATCAGCTTTGAATTAACTCAAACCTGTTCCTCACTCATGCAGTCATAGTCAGTTGTTTTTAACCTGGTTGTTTCATTTGTCTTCCAACATTTAATTTATTAAAAGGTTTGTCTCATACATGTCTCCAATAAAAGAGGACAATTGGGAAAGTCAAATCTTTGCCCAACAGTCATAAAATAATAGTTACATAATCCACAATTTCTAAATTTGAATTTTCCATAAATGGGAATAAATTTCTAAATTCAGATTTTCAATAAATGAAAACTTATTTCTAAATTCAACTTGGTATTTTATTTCTAATAATTTGAGGATATCACATTCGCACTCCAAAATGGCTTAGTTCCCTATTTTGAAGTAGTCAATATGTTCAAAGTGAATAACAATGGTTTTAACCTAAATGTGCCTATGTTGGAGTTTATGGTTTTAAACTAAACATGCATAAAAAGTTTAAGTGCTTGCCATTGTTTAATTCACTCCTTATCACAACATTTATAGATTTATCATCATCATTGTGATGTAAGTGGATCCTCTGCTCTTGATTTTCCCTTTGGATTTGACAGCGTAAACCTTGTCCATCCGCAACATCTTGCGTTGTGTTTAATTTTCGTGGGGCCTGTAATGATCCCAAGCCAAATTATTTCTTGGAATCACTAACTACTACTAATTTATTGAGTTATTAAGTGCATACAAGATTCATCAACACATGAAGATCACAATATATTCAAGATGTAGAAGCACAAGCAAAGATCTGACCTTTTTATTATGAGCAATGTAAGATCAATACAATAGATGGTCGATCTGGCATAAACCTCAGATGGCCATACAAGCAATAGATATGAGTTGCTACAAAATGCTCCCGACAATACAAAATAAGCCTCCAAAGGCTGGATATACAATGAAGACTAAATCAAGAAGATCTGAGCCGCACTAATGCTCAACCTCCAAGCTGGAAAGTGCCTCGTCCTACTAGAATGCGGAAGCCCTGAATAATTCTACCCTGCTACCAAAAGTGTCCAATCATCCCGAGAAATATGCCAAATGATAGATCGGGCAATTTTAAGGAAAACCCAAATGTCCAAATTCCCAAATCCACTCTCAAACCCCATAGATCTGAATTCTTCACTGAATGGTGTGCCCCACTGGATGACTGAAACCCTAGCTGGTTCGGCCCTGATGAAGGAGGCCTCCAAATGCTCTGAAACTCTCCAAGAATATAGATCGGGCTATGAGAACCACATGGGAGAAGTGTCGGGCTCAGATCTCAAGCAGATCTCCCTAGATTTGAGTTTTACTGAATCCCAGGACGTCCCCTATGGCTCCATGACGTCCCAATCTGCAGACAAATATAGAATGATGATAACCCTCCAGAAAATCCCTCAAACTAATAGTCCTTCCCCTGCAAACAAAACCCAACTGTCGGAATGGCCCTAGTCCCTCGGGATAAGCTGGATCGAACCTCCCTCGATAAACTGGCCCTTAGACTAGAATGGTGTGGAGGAGTCTTTCATCCTCGAGACCAATCTATGGAACAAGGTGAGTGGATATTTCACCACTGAGTTGCTCACAAGGGTTTGTACAGCAAAACCCTCAAACTAAATGCTCAAGAGTAATAGCAAATGTTAATCCAAAACTAGAATGAGTAATAGGTGCACCCCATCCTCTTACTTATACTTTTCCTTCTAATTCTCTGTTGAGTTAGGTTAACTCCCAGGGTTAATCTTCTATTCTTCTGTTGAGTTATCTTATACTCCTTTCCTTTTCCTTTCTTAAGTCAACTTAAAAATATAACTTTTAACTTCTTGACTTTTCCCCCCTTCAGTGTGAGACTATGACCTAGTGGGGGTGCCCAGGCCACTAAGTCTCCTCATTACCTCTCTAAGAGGTGGGG
>ML793636.1:184828-202914 GCA_009831015.1 Picea engelmannii | reverse complement strand
GACAAATCTGGCTGAGAAGAAAAAGTGGGTCCTCCAGGACCATGCTCAGGTCGCTCCTGCTCTCGGTACTCCATGTCTAGGACCATGTGGGCCTCGAGACATGATCTCCTAGTTATCCCTAATATCGGGGATAACAGACCCCACGGCCTCTTTCTCACGCCCCTATAGTTCACTTCCTTCTCATCATTCACATCCGCCTCCTCTATGCTCTTGCTACGATTTCTGTCTGTGGGAGCCATTAAGGACCTTCCTATCACAAACGGAGCAAGAGGATACCGAAAGCCTGAACAGCACTAGGGTGGCTAAACTGTCTTATAAGCGGCAGCTCTCTCATTCATATATCCGTGGCAACGTTTGCAAGCAAGAAAACGATTTTTGGCGGTGATTGTCGACGTGATTAAATAAATAAAGGAATAAATGACGTGAAGCAAAGAGCAATGTACCCGGATGCGAAGTGTCAAAATGAGGTTGGAAATTTGATGGCAAAATTGACTCTCATGGGTATTTTGACCATTTATATTTTTCAATTATCCAGGAATATAGTATTAAAAACTTTTTATTTTCCAAATCCCAAATAGAAGAAAAGGTGTTAAAGTTTTTTTTTAATCCCAATTTCAAAGTGGTCACCAGACAAAATTTCTGTTGATCCCATGGTTTCCAGTTGTTTTCATACGATTTCAATATGTCCACGAGAGTTTCAGAGTCATGGATTTTTTTTCCACTTTAACCAAAACAATGTACAGCTTAATGTTCGAGGAAGGTTTGAGGGTTTTCCCCCAAATTTAATCATATCTTTTGGGGCTTCGGAAAGGAAGGCTGTAATTTTTTTTATTTTTTTAATGGATTAGTTGAAGTATAACATATAAAATGATTTAAATAGGCAAGGTTTTATATTGGGTGGGTGGTTGGTAGGTTTATCTTCAATGAAAATGGGACATTGGAAGGAAATGAAGGGTGTGATTTTAATTTTTTTTTAATGGATATGGATTAATTAAAATATAATATATGAAAAGATTTAAGGGTTTATATCTCATGGGTGATTGATAAGTTTATTTTCATTGAAGATGGAAGATGGTACATTTATTCTAAGGTGTTTTATAATATTTTATGTTTTTTAAGTATTGGGTATTTAAAATTGAGTGTTTTTTTTAAAATTTATTATAATTTAGTTTTTCATTGGTAGTGAGGATGATTGATAATGATTATTATTGGTTGTTATTTGTGAATTTTGATTGATCCATCATAATTATTCAAAAATAACTAATCTTGTTTTCTTATATTAGAGGAAGACAATCTCTTAGCCAATCAAAAACAATTTTAGGTCTTACTCCAAGATACCAAAAGACAATGTCAACTTCCATAGTATCCACAAGAAAGCCAGTTTCCCAAACCAGATTTCATTGTGGTCATGGTCAAGGCTACCTCTACTAGAGTCATGTACTTTTTAATAGCATCTAATTTTAGTACCATACATGAGATCAAATACTACCCCAAGTCTAAAAGGTGGTGCTAGTCTAGACACTTTTCTTTGTGGTAGTAGTTGAAGCTACCTCCTACCTCCAATTCATAAAGTCATATACTTTCTAATAACATCTAATTTTAATGGAGTAATGTACTTTTTAATAGTATCTAACTTTATTTCCATAGAACTAGATATTACAATTTAACCTCTTATCCATTTTTTTTTTAAGATATCAATTAAAAAATCTTAATTTTTTTTATTTAATTATTTGCTATAATTTTTTTAAGATATTTTCCTTTTTAATAAATCTTGAGTTAACATTAACTAAGACTTTTAAGAAAACCATAATTTTAATATAACTATTTAATATTCAACATATTTAACATATTTAATATTCAACACATTGATAAATCTTGGATTAACATTAACTAAGACTTTTAAGAAAAAAATAAAATTAATTTAACTATTTAATATTCAGCACATTAACAAATTAACAAATTTTGAAACTATGCTTATGAGTTGTTCATTTTCTCACTTAATTTGAAATTTTGCAATACTCAAAAGACGTATAAATATTTTATCCTTTTGTAAAAATTATGGGTAATTTTCACAAGTTTTGGTTGTGATGAGATAAGAAAAACACCATTTTCAAATTGTTCTATATAAAGGTGAACTTTTGGCTTGCACGATCTTCCATGAAACTTGGTATAAAAATGAGTGAATCCAAAAACTTTTATATGTAGATATTTTTAAAATTAGATGAAACTCTCATTACAACTTTTTAAATGATTTACCATTCAAAAAAATATGTAATATCTCTATAAAATTGAGTCAATCCAAAATATTTTTTAAATTAGATATAATTGTCATTACAAGTTTTTAAAATTGTCATTATAAGTTTTTAAATGATTTACTATTAAAAAAATATGTAATAAATATTTCTACATAGACATCTCATTAAAATGGTTCATTTTTTGATTAATGATCTTATTTAAATGATTTATTATTAAAAAAATATGTAATAAATATTTCTGCATAGACATCTCATTAAAATGGTTCATTTTTTGATTAATGATCTTAGCATTAGGCATTATAAAATTAGTAAGAAATGTTTTTTATACTAACTAACATAGTTTCTATCACAACAATTAAACATGTATATTTATGTCAAAAAACAATAAACTGAAGTTCAAAATGTTCTTGAGTCTTATGTTAATACCAATTTAACATACGCACTATTCATATTAACAAAAAAATAATAAATAACTAGGAAAAATCTTAGGGGCTAAATTTCATCCATGGGCTAATTTTTCATGCTTTTCCCAAAAAAATATTTGCCAATTTCAATTTTTTCTAAAAATGATTCACCCAAATTCTATATGATAAAATTATTTTACCCTAAAAAATGCCAACATTTTTATAAAATATGTAAAATTTTGAGAATTTGAATATTTTTACAAAAGTATTTCCAAACATTTTACATTTTGCATATTAAGGACCAATAAGATTCGCCAAGGTTTCTACACTTTTTAGTCTAAACTTTCTAAGTTTTAGCCCTTTTCGGGGAATATAATCCATTTAATTTTACCCAAAATCTGGCAAGAAATTGTTGGATATGCATATTTGAGTTGTTAAGTCAATATAATCTAAGTGCTCCAAGGGTTTTTCATCACGTTGAATCAGTTTATGCATTCATAAATGTAATTTAAACAACAAAAAATTGCAATTTCACTGAGATTTATATCGTTGGATTCCGATGAGAAAGGCCAAAATGTAGAACCTTTAGACAATGCCATAATTTCTACACTTTAAGATACATTTCCAACCTTCAAATTTTCTACATAAATAACCCATAATAAATAATGAGTAATAGTAGCAATGTTATTAATGGGCACTCAATTGGTTGGTGAAGTAGCAACAGTGCCTTCTCCCACAAAGGTTCAACCATGGGGTCTCCATGAAGTAGCAATATCCCCCCTACAATGATCAACCATGGGGTCTCCATTTAGTGAACCTGTGACATAGCATGCATGTTCATAGTATATTAAAGAGTACCTCTAATTTCAATAGATATTGATAAATACCTCCCAAAATCCTTTTGTTGAACCCCCCTCCCAATACGTCGTTCCATTTAAAAACCCCCATTTTTACCATATGCCCCTTTTTGTACCCCAAATAATTACAAACACCTTTGTACCTTGTATCTCCCCCTCTCCACAAATACCTACAATATATTGACTCTATTTTTCACAATTTAAAACCCCCCCTTTATAGATTAACATGATAAGATATTGGTCAACAAGGTGAAGCCCCCATGTGATCAACTAATCTTAGTAACTAAATAACCCTTGACTATCATCAACTATATCAATTTTCATTGACCATAGTCGAATTTTGTTGATCATTTTGACTATATAGACCATATTCAATATAGTTCACCATATTAACCACATGGACCCACTAACCATTGGCCCACTGGCCCACTTTCCCACTAATGGAATGCCCACTTATATTCCACTTATCTAGTAATCACAAAATCAGTAAGTCAATAACCTTGACCACCATCAAACATATAAACCATTGTTGACCATCATTGATTTACATTTGTTAACCATATTTACTACATTGACCCATTGAACCATAACTCACTCTCCCACTAATGTCATGCTCACTTATATTTTGTTAATACATCAATCACCTAATCCATTAATGCCTCAACCCACTAATGTTAGTAACTAAATAACCTTGATCACTATCAACCATATCAATTGTTGTTGACCATCATTGGTTTACCTTTGTTGACCTAATTGACTAAAGAGACCATATTCACTATGGTTCACCATTTTTATCACATTGATCCACTGATCCTTATCCCACTCTCCCACTAATATTGTGACAACTTATATTATATTAATCCTTTAACTACATACACTGAAAATTCCATCACCCATAAATTTGCGGACCTAGAGACCTCATTAACCTATCAACCCTCCACTCTCATTGACCATATCGACCATCATTGACCATAATCAACCTTATTGGCCATAGTGGATCATAGTAGATAATGGTTGACCATCATTGACAATGGTTTACCATCATTGACAATGGTTGATATAGTAACCCACTAACCCATGACTCCCTACCCCATATTGAACTTATTATGGACCTACAACCCCATATATATTGTTATTAAAAATATGGAATTTGTTCTTATCTATAGTCATAATTTAATTATTAAATAGGAAAGGACATATCCTCATCTAGTGGAAACTAGGTTTGATGTATTTATTCATAGTTCTAGAAGTTTCTAGAGAGAGTAACAACCTCTATAAATATTTTCTAGAGAGAGTAACAACCTCTATAAATATTTATTAAATGTAATAATAAGGCATGTATTAAATCATTCATGTATTGTTCTTGTATGGTGGAGGCCTACCTTAAGGGTATTTTTGGTTGTATATAAGTTTTAGAGCACCTTCACGCATTTTTATTTTGATATATAAGAGATATATGGTTTTTTATATGATCTCCATTTCTATTGTTCAAGGGTATTTCCTATTGTATATTTATGTATTTCTCTTATATTGGATACCTAAGTAGTGAAATCCCCATAACTAATAAAACTATCCACTTACCTCTAACCTATGAAATAACCCACTAACCACCTAATACATTAACCCGATGACTCATTAATCTTACTAACTCAATAACCTGTGACCATCATTAAGCATATCAACCATCGTCATCCATGGTTTACCTTTTTTGAATATATTAGCTAGATATGGACCTTATTCACCACGGTGCACCACATTAATCTTATTAACCCACCAAACCCTCGCATGATTTCCCACTAACGTTGTGTCCACTTATATTCCACTAATCCATAAACCACATAGCCTGATAATTCGAACACCCATAGGCTTCCTAAATTAGTGACCATATTAATTGATCAACTCTTCTTCTTTATTGATTATATGGACCACTATCAACAGTAGTTGACCTTATTGACCATTGTAGACAATAGTCAAACATGGTTGATCATCATTGACTATGGTTAATATAGTAAGGCTTAACCCATAACCCCCTAATCCATATTGAATTATGTTGATTAATGTCAATTATCAATCAACATCATACCCCTACCATAGCTAGCCACCTACCCATGATCCATGAACTAACCCATTACCAACTTAATCAACTACCCCACTGACTCACCAATCTTAGTAGCTCAATAACCCTTGACCATCATCAACCATATCGAATGTTGTTGACCTTTGTTGAATGTTGTTGACTTATGTTGACCATATTTACTACTACATATATCAAATTCACCATGGTTCAACATATTAACTGCATCAACTCACTAAACCCTAGTCCGCTCAATATTGAACATTGTGCCCTATTGGCCACTAATCCATTAAAGGTATAGCCCCATAATCCCATTACCTGTAAACCTCCTAACCTAATAACGCCATTAATCTATCCAATGTACAACCTCATTAAGCACAGGGACCACCATTAACCATAGTGGACTATAATCAAGAATGGTTGATCATCGTTGAACATGGTTGATATAGTAACCCATTGACCCATGGCCTCCTAACCCATATTGACTTATGTCGACCAAAGTTGGCTATTAATTAACTTAGTAACTTATCAAAACTAGCCCCCTACTTCTGACCCATGAACTAACAGATTAACAACCTCAAGCACTAAGCCTACAATCCACTAATCTCATTAGCTCAATGACCCTTCAACATCATGAATTTTTATCAACCAACTTTGATCACCATTAGCCATCGTTGACCACTAATGACCATATTAACTATATAGATTCACCATGGGTCAAAAAATAAATTTTGTTCATCCAATAACCCCTAGCATGCTTCCCCATGAACATTGTGACCACTTATCCACTAATCAATTAAATGTGTGGCATGATAATCCCATCACCCATAAACTTCCTAACATAATAACCCAATAAATAAATCAACCCTGCACCCTTATTTTCCACATGGACCATAATTATTCACAATTGACATTATTGACCATGTTGGTGGACAATAGTTGATCATGGTTGACCATCATTGACCATGGTTGATCTAGTAATCCATTGAATTGTAAACCCCTAACAAATATTGACTTATGTTGACTAATGTTGGATGTTAGAAAAATCAGTCACCTGCCACGACTAGCCACCTATCCCTAACCCACAAAATATCCCATTTTCCATCTAATCAACTAAACCCTCAATCCATGAATCTTAATAATTCAATAACCCTTAACCATCATGGACCATATTAATCATTGTTGCTAATCATTCACAATGGCTGACCTATTTTGACCATATTTACAATATATATCATATTCACTACATTGACCCAATAAACCACAATCTCTTTCCCACGAACATTGTGGCCACTTAACCTGATAATCCCACCACCCAAAAAAATCCCAACCTAATAATGTAGTTAACCCATCAACCCTCCACATCATTGACCATATGGAATACCATTAACCATGGTTGATTGTTGACAACTCTTGACTATCATTAATCAACTGTTAGGGCCCCTATGACCTCTTTGTCCCTAAGCATTTATATTTTTTATTTGTTTCTCAAAAATTGTCTCTAAATAACTCGATGATTAGGAGATTAAATACAATGCAATAATGGTTTAGATAGTGACATAATAAACATTCAAAATAAAAAATAGGGGGTAGCGTGATAAAACTCAAAAGGCCTTCATTCTCATTTATATAATTTAATCACATAGTATAGAATTTAGAAAAGGAGAGGTAATCTATAAACTTTCATGGACATTCCATTGGGAGATTTCATCACAACAAGTCTTACAAGTTTCTACACTCTTTGTTATGTGGTATTTTTTTTTTTATTTTTTTTTTTTATTTTTTATTTTTTTTTATGCTGGCGGAATCGGCAACTGGGCCGGTCTCGTACTCGCGTGACACGGGGTCGATTCCGACCTCTACCACTATAACCTCCAAGTGCCATACGTATGCCCCTTCCGCAGGCACGGGTAAGTCGGGGGGATTTGAACTTGGAACCTCATCGTACATAACACGCTATATCACGGCACTTGCCAATTGAGCTGCCCCCCGGGGGCTTTGTTATGTGGTATTTTACTTGAGATCAATATTCAATATTCTATCTTAGCACATAAAATACCGAAATAATTAGGGATTGGAATAAAATAAGCTATAAAAAATAGCACACCATCCTCATAATGAACACACAAGATGTACCCTGGGAAACCCAATATCATAAAACCCAACTAAAAGGTGAGGACTATGCCTTTCTATTTTCTTCTTAGTTATGAAATGGAAATACAAAGAAAGGTGAACTCATTATGGAGTTTACATGGACACTATGGACCATCTGGCTGCTAGAGGGTCTCTTACTTCCTATATTATGCTCCAATATCCCACTCGCTTGATCTGCTTAACTATGTAATAGTAAATCAATACAACAAGAATGGAACCCCTTCCTTTCCCAGTAGCCCAATATTTAACATATCTAGGGTTAGGGTTAGAGTATTTGCATGCCTCAACTCTAGAGTTGGGTTAGGATTTTGGATCCCCTAGAATCTTCTTGAAAGTTTAGATGTGACTATCTCCATATGTGGAGAAGCATCCACTTGGTACCACAATGGTCAACAACATAGGTTAGCTTGTGGGAGGCATAAGTTCCTCATATGAACTCTGATTACGGAGGTATTTGCATTGTTGGAAACATATTGAGGTGTACAATAGTGTTGAGAGGATGAAAGGTTTGTTTACAATGTTTTGACCCCCAAAATGGTCATTTAATGCCTCAAATTGGATGTCAAATTTTTAGGACCATAAATCACAAAAATAGGAATTACACCTAAAGTGGGCCCTGCAAGCCTTTAGCTCCAACTTTTCCATCTAGAAAGTAAAAAAATAGGTGAAAAATTATATAGTGATACATTTTGGATCACACCTCCCCATTTTGGGAGGATTTTGGTCCAAAAATATTTTATTGAAGCAGGTCGTGAGGAAATTTTTCCAATATCTTCTTCATAGAGTACCATTTGGCCTTACCTAGAATTTGTCCTTTCAATACAACCTGATAGAGTTAATGCTATTCCCTTCCAACTATTTTATATTTCTTGTACAAAATGATTTTTTCTACTAACTATGCTTGAGATTATAGTGTTAATTCCTCTATGGTAGGGAAGACTTTTCTGTAAGTTTCTCAGTTTAACATGGAAGGATCATAGAGTTTCAAATTTTCCACATTCACTATTGAGTAAATGTGCATATATGGGGGTATTTTGAGCTTGTAGGAATTACCACTTGCCTTCAAAGGACCATACTAGAAACCCTTTATCTTCTTACTATGTCCTTGTATCCTTTATTTGTTCATATGAAACCATACTATGTCTCCCACCTTGGATGTCTTCTCAATTATGTGTTGTTCACGCCAAGCCTTGTACTTTTATTGTGACTTACTTAATCTTTCATGTAATTTCAAATGGTTCTACTTGATCTTATCAATGATTTTTTCATCCCTTTCAATGCTTCTCTTGTGGTTTCTTCCCTTTCTCCTCCTTACATCCCATTTACAACATCTAAGGGAAAATGTGGAAAATATCCAAATTACATTTCAAATATGGACTTACTCACGGAAGTGTGCACTTTTCAATTGTAAAGGTGATAAATATAAATCAAATTTTCATCCTAGGCCCCGCGTTAGTTTCATAAATATACGAGAGAGTTTTTTCACATCAATACCCAAAATAGAGGAATGTAAAATGTGTCTCGTAACATCAATTTCAATGATTGGAAAAGTGATAAATCTTCTATTATGATTCCTATTCAAAAAATAATGATTATTCCCCTAAAGCATAAATAACTCATAAATTTCATGTAATTCAAAGAGAGAAAAAACAACTCCAAGGATTCCACCCGTTCTCCAAAAAGTAACCATTTCCAACCATATGTACAAGAATACTCTAGTGTACAAAAAATTGCTAGATAAAGAGTCTAGTGTTGCAAAGAAGGTGAATTTTTGGAGGATCGTCCCCTTGATTCTATGAAAGGCAGAGTGTTTCAACCTATTTCAATAACTAAAGGAGAAACAATTTTCCTGAAATAATTCAACATTGTGACCATTGAAATACATTATTCCTACCCATGCATAGATTGGTTCTTCAAACCAATGGGGTAGGATTTTAGTAAGTCCCACAATTGATTTCTTTTATTAGTTGTTGCTAGTACTAATCCATTCCATAGTTGTCTGCTCCGATTGGAATTATCTAGTCGAGTAGCTAGCCTAGGCCTAACAACTTTAGAATATCTATAGCACCCAACAGGTTCAACACCATCATTCTTTTCCTTTCCTCGTATTGGTTTTAGATACTCAAATACTTAACTTCAAGATAATAAGAATTCAGTTATTTTTTCAGAGGACATGGTATCATGCTAGGCCTTCCACCACTTGAAAGTTTCA
Source organism: Picea engelmannii (assembly GCA_009831015.1). Classification (NCBI taxonomy): domain Eukaryota; kingdom Viridiplantae; phylum Streptophyta; class Pinopsida; order Pinales; family Pinaceae; genus Picea; species Picea engelmannii. Next base: position 192,958 of record ML793636.1, on the reverse strand, counting down.
AAATTCAATATCAAGATTTGTATTCCCTTGGGATAGGAAATCTAATTGTTTACAATTCCCTTTGAAATTAGTGATCATACAACAATACTTAATTATTCAAGGATCATGGTATCCACCATTTATATTTTCATTGGAAATTTAAAAATCAATTTAATGAATGATTTTCCTTCCTGAAGGGTTTATCTTCCCTAACTGATATGCTTTTTTCATTATGTGGGGAGGGTGGCATTCAAATTAGGGTATTTGAATGGTCCAATATGTTACGAGGAAAATCTCTCTATGGCTAGGGGTAAGCCACAAAAGACGTAAATGACTGCAGAAATCAACTCTATTCTCAAGTATGATATATAAACAAATATGTTATTAAGACAAGATAAAAGGCCTACCTCGTCCAGACGTTCGTTGAAGTCCACCGTTGAGCACTTGACCCAAAGAAATATACTTGTAACTAGTCCTCAACAACCAAGAAAAGAAAGCATATGGTGATAATATATGAGGTTATCACATTCAATATCATAATCCATTAATATACATGAAAAATACTCCCATGGAATAATAATTCAAATATTTGCAAGATATAAATTGGACGAGAAAAGAGTATTTCTATTAATGTATGATCAACATAAGTGAAAATGTTACAGACTTTCGTGTCAACATGGTTCAGAACCGAGAAACTAAGTTCCTTCCAGCTGGGCCTCCACCACTTCAATCCTTCACCAAAGGCAAACTCATAAAAGAGAAATAATGAAGTTCTCAATCAATAATGGAAGAGCTTGGGGGATGAACACTGTGTTCAGACTTAAATGACAAAGGGATGCCTACTCAATATGAAGTAAGTAATTTCTCCAGAGTAAATTTTCTCTCAAAGTTGAATTCTTTCTCCTCGTTTCCATAGCTCAAAATTGGTCCATTTATATCCTTCAAATGGAACTGAAGGGCTGAGTCAGAATCTTTCCAGTATATGGAAGGCCAAGGATCATATATCTCCTGTCGTGACATGGAAACCCGACACCATTTTTCATTTTTGGGCACAAATCCTAATGTACGCGGGTTGTAGTGGTGCATCCTGCGTATACGCATGATGTATAGTAGGCAAGGTGCGTACATGTGGAAAAAATGTATTTTTTAGCTCTGGGATTTGCAAAAAGGGATGGAAAGTCTGCATAGGGAAATGGAAAAAGACCATATGTGCAAGATTGCATAGGTTGAGGAAAATATTTATATAACAGATTCCCCCTAATGTGTGAGGTCAGAGGAGTATCTGGGATGGACGAAATACATTATAAAAACCCAGAAGTGGAGTGATGGGGAACCAACTGGAAGAACTAGTTTCTCATTACATTATGCACTGACGTTGCATACATGGCTGCCAATTTGAATTACAAGGAAAATCTCTCTATGGCTAGGGGTAAACCACAACATACGGAAATGACTGTAGAAATCAACTCTATTCTCAAGTATGCTATATAAACAAATATGCTAGTAAGACAAGATAAAAGGCCTACCTCGTCCGGATGTTTGATGAAGTCCACCGTTGAGCATTTGACCCAAAGAAATACACCTGCAACTAGTCCTCGACAACCAAGAAAAACAGGCATATGGTGATAATATATGAGGTTATCACATTCAATAGCATAATCCATTAATATACATGACAAATACGCCCATGGAATAATAATTCAAATATTTGCAAGATATCAATTGGACGGGAAAAGAGTATTTCTATTAATGTATGATCAACATAAGTGAAAATGTTACAGACTTCTGTGTCGGCACGGTTCAGAATCGAGAAACTAAGTTCCTTCCAGCTGGGCCTCCACCAATTCAATCCTCCACCAAAGGCAAGCTCATAAAATAGAAACAATGAAGTTCTCAATCAATAAGGGAAGAGCTTGGGGGTTGAAGACTGTGTTCAAACTTAAAGGACAAAGGGATGCAGACTCAATATGAAGTAAGTAATTTCTCCAGAGTACCTTTGCTCTCAAAGTTGAATTCTTTATCCTTTTTTCCATAGCTCAGAATTGGCCCATTTATAGCCTTCAAATGGAACTGAAGGGCCGAGTCGGAAAATTTCCAGCATATGGAAGGCCAAGGATCATAGATCTCTTGTTGTGACATGGAAACCCGACACCATTTTTCATTTTTGGGCACAAATCCCGATGTACGCAGGTTTTAGTGGTGCAGCCTGCGTATACGCATGTTGTATAGTAGGCAAGGTGCGTATATGTGGAAAAAATGTATTTTTTAGCTCTGGGATTTTCAAAAAGGGATGTAAAGTTTGCATAGGGAAATGGAAAAAGGCCCTCTATGCAAGATTGCACAGGGTGAGGAAAATCCTTCTATAACACAATTGATAACCTTCACAAGTTAATATCCTTCCATTTCCATGGTCATGACTCATATTGAAAACAAATAAATAGTTAATAAAAGATGATTGAACAATGACCTTACCCGAGGAATAGTTGATGAAGATGAGAACCACCAAGAAGCTTTGGAAAGTGAGTAGAAGTTGAGATGGATTTTATGGTACCTCATGTTGCAACACATTCAAATAATTGATGAAGAGGAAGGTAAAAATCAACCCTAAATCTCAATTCTCCAGTTCCACACTATAAAATTTCAATCCATCTCAAACATGGATCTTCAAATTTGAGGTGGGTGCGTTGTTTGATGCTCAGTAAGCCAGGGGTAGGCATCATATATGGATGAATTATGAAATCATTCCCCATAAATTATCATCTATGATTTTTCACAATTTTTTTTGAGTAAAAGATACCTTCAAACCATAAATTGGGGGCGAATACCATTATAAGATCAATTTACAAGGGGGATAAAGGGAAAAATAGCTCTTAGAAATATCCATTCTTGGAAATCGGGAGGAAATTAAAGCTTGAAATTGAATTTCAAACGGAGAAAATGGTTTTTATTTTCTCTACCCCTTTAATATGTGTGGGCTAACTGCTTTCTAGATAATTTTTAAAAATAAATCGCGGGCTAACAATAGGAAACCCCTTCTATGCGAAAGATTCACCCATTGAAAATTTCAATTTAAAACCTTAATCAAATTATTTATTTAATTTAAAACCTTAATCAAATTATTTTTATCAATATCCTGGTTTGTTGGATTCATTCCGTTCATAGTTCCTTTAAATTAATAAAGGACACTTGGATTCATTCTGTTCGTAGTTTTTTTAAAAGTAAAGAATTCACATATATGTGCTTTGTACTTTTGTTTTATTTTTTTCTTTTCTTTTTCACATATCTGTGCTTTGTACTTTCCTTTCTTCTTTTTTCTTTTTTCTTAGATTTTAAGAAAAACTTGATTCGATGTTACCAGTATTTATTTTCATTTAAATTTCTTTTGCAAAATTCAACATGCTTCACTTGTATAGATTTATTGTAATAGAAAAAAATATTGTTATTTAATTTAAAATCCTAATAAAATTATGATTATACTTATAGATGCCCTAGTTTATTGATTCATTGTGTTCATAATTCTTTTAAACTAATAACAAACAGATTTCACATATCATTGTTTTGTATTGTTTCTTTCTGTGTTATAATATACACTTTTATTTGTAGTATACACTTTGTGGGGTTTAAATTTATACAGTTAATTATTTATGTTTTATTTTTTTAAATTTAGATATATAATTTTTTTAAATAAATTTTATAATTGTAGATTTATCAAGTATATAGTTGGAGATGATTCCAAAAAAATTAATGCAAATAGAGAGAGAGTTAAACTAGGGTTTTATATCACTTGCAAATGATAAAGACTGGTTCCATCTTACAATAACAGCAAATCAACAAGAAAGTGAATGAATATATGGAAAATGAAAATGGAAAGACTTGTAAACCATCCACCAATGATTCCATGAATAAAGAACATGAAACTATATTAATTCAGTGCAATATGACAAGCCCTAATAGCTGAAAATGTAATTATTGCAGCAATGACTATGTTAGAGATGATTCCAAAAAATCAATGCAAATAGAGACTATGTTAGAGATGATTCCAAAAAATCAATGCAAATAGAGAGAGAGAGAGATAGAGAGAGAGCTTAAACTAGGGTTTTATATCACTTGCAAATGATAAAGAGTGGTTCCATCTTACAACAACACCAATATACCAGCTCTAAATCAACAAGAAAGTGAATGAATATATGGAAAATGAAAATGAAAAGACTTGTAAACCATCCACCAATGATTGCATGAATAAAGAGCATGAAACTATATTAATTAAGTGCAATATGACAAGCCCTAATAGCTGAAAATGTAATTATTGCAGCAATGACTATGTTAGAGATGATTCCAAAAAATTAATGCAAATAGAAAGAGAGATAGAGAGAGCTAAACTAGGGTTTTATATCACTTGCAAATGATAAAGATTGGTTCCATATTGAATTCTTGTGCATATGGAGTCAATGCAACACCTTCAATGCAGGCTAAAAGAAAGAGAAGCCTTCAACATCAAAATCTTAGGAGGATCCATTCATAATCCTTGGTAAAAGCTTCTAGGAAATAAACCCTAGAGTTTATAATATTATAAACCATAGGTGTGCGTCTTCTCTAGCATCTAGCAAATGATATCAAGTGGAACTAGGTTAAGCCTTGTTACCCCCTCTCGCCTAGGGGTAACTAGAGGTTATTTGAGGGGTCAACTTTGACCTATCTCACTTGTATCATGGATCATTTTCATTTTTAAGGATTTGAGGGGTTATAGCTCTAGGTTTTCCTCATATAAAGATGCTAGCACTACCTCATGGCAAAATCATAACTCACCACTTGTGGGAAATCACTTCTATTAATATAGAGTTAGTCTTTGTGAGGTATAATCCTAGGCCTATGAGGATATATTCTTAGGGTTTCAAAATTCCAAGTCTTCCATTTAAGGTGTTTCTTGACTCCATTTTGCACAAGGAAAGAAGATGACACTAGTATTTAACTTGGAAGTGAGATAAAACCTCAATTTTCTCCTTCTCTCAAAGTGACTTGTTATTTTAGGTACTTTATTGCATTTTCATTCTCATTCCAACTCAATGTTTTTCATTATAAGCCATTTATTTGTTTTTTTTAATAAATGTTGTTATATCCACTAGGGATTGAGCATATTGCAAGTAATTAGTTTAATTTCATGATAATACATGCATATAATCACTCTCTAACATACCATGCATATTCTACTCATTGATTGACATCTTTTACAACACGTATTTACTGATTTTAGGACTACTAACTCGTTTTTATTATAAATTGAAAATATTGTTGAAGCACATTGTCTTTTATCATAAGTTTTATTACAATAGCCTTTTGTCCTTTATAGGTAGTGTCCCAAGCATTTTTTTTTGCCTAGACTTGTTTAATGAAATTAAAGACATTAGAACATCTCACACACATACACATGGTCAATTACCTTGTCTAAATCATAAGAGGAGGGTTACCATCTTCAATTATTTCCACCACAAACTTCATCATCAAGATAAAACATACCAAATTCTTCATGTAAAGATTCAACAAGATTCATACTTGTGTCTCCTCTTCAAGTACTTTCTAATTTCCTTGAAATAATCATTTTCTTATTCATTGTTGGCTTCGTCTTCAATCATGTAGTGGCCATGTTCATGTAACGACTCTTGCAACACCTCATATGTGCCATCAAGAACTACCTTAATACATCTAATGATTTAGACAACTAGATATTGGTAACTAAGGAGATGATGTCTTGATGCCTGCAGGTAGAAGACATGGAGTGTTGAGAGCCATATGACTAGTTGATCCTACATTGAGCAGACAAAGCCCCTCTTCTCCACCACACATCACCATTCATTGTTAGCAACATAGAAACATCCGCCACACCAGCCTTGCCTAGAAAGGACAATAGGTCTTGTTTCATTAGGTAACAAGTCAAGTCTCATGGTAAGTGTCACTTTAATAATTGAATCATATGAGCATGTTGCAAATGGTCATTTCTTGATTATGGAACATATGCTTGGAAATTATACCTCTTTCCTTTTTTCACCTTGGTGGTTGACATGGTTTCCTACTATGTGGGTCACCCTCAGGAAAAGGGTTGCTATTGGGGGGTCTCATTGAAGGATCATCGTATCGTTCCCACACATACTTACTAGTTTTCACACATCTTCCCCTTTGGTTCCTCATATTTTGGGTTTCTGGGTTCATTGACCCTAAGAAGGGCTTGTACCTCATTTCATGGGAACAAAGGGATAAATGTCCAGAGTTATTGTAGCGCACTATAAAATTCAAAATACATAACCTATCCTTATAGATGCTCACTCTATGGTGCTAAGAGAAATGAAACACTTTTCGATAAAAAATGAAGGACCTTTTAAAAATAAAATGAATAAAATGTCCCACTTGACGGGCGAATGCATTGTGGTGTCGTTTAATTTCTAGTGCATATGCCACTCAATGTGTTCTAACTTCATGTGGAAATCTGGTGCTCTCTTTCTTTCCTTGCACATAAGACTCAATGTTCGAACCATAGAAAATGAAAGGAAAATGAAAGGCTTGGAAAAATGTTACATTGCAAACAAAGGGATGAATTACACCCTCCACGAAGGCACTCATAACAATATGAGCCCTTGTTATGTCAGGAAACCAATGCCCAAAAGTCCTACCCCCATCCACCTCATATTCATTGCATGGCCTAGACAGGGTCTTCTTGGGAAGAACTCCTTGACTTGGGGATTGGCCTACCCAATAGGGCACCATGACAACCCTCCCAAACCTAAATTTGGAAAATTTTATAAGGTCTTTGAGCATTTGTTTAGTTTGAAAAGGTGGGATTTAATGCACCTGTTTGGGTGGTTCTTTTATTAAATGTGTCTTACTCTGAATGATACATGTGACTTGTGGACCCCTGGACGTTGTATTTGTTGTTCTTTGAAGTAACTTGACCATTGGAAGACATTCATGAAGGGAATAAGCCACTTGGACCTTCATAGGGGCTTGAAAGCCCATATGGTTGATGATGTGACCCACTCATTGGAATCCTTGGATGATGAATGTCACACCTTGCAAGACGTCCCTAGCACATGATGAATACCTAGAACCATGAAGAGAGGATGACATCACCTTCTTATGCCCTAAAATCCCTCTTGGAGAGCTTGATGTCACACATTTGGGAGGACGTTTGTCCATTTTAGTGCACTTGGTGGTGTTGTGGGATTGAAGCCCCACCTTCTTGCTATATATTGGGATGATGAGGGACCTTCCTAGCTTGACATCCTAGCCTTTAGAGGCTTGTATTCACATGTGCCACCTTGGAGAGGAGTTTTATGGGCTTATGTCCCATGACTTTGTTATTATTGGTCATTTTCTAAGCCTATATGGGAAAAAAGACAAATTGATTTGCTAATTAAGCATTGTAACTTAGTTTTAGGCCTAAAATTATGGATATGATTGTAAAGTGGACAAACTGGAGCTTGGGTTTCCTCATATAAATATGAGGCAAGTAATTTGTCACAAAATCATAACTCATCACTTGAGAATTCTCTCCTAGACTAAAATTTCATCATCTTTGGACAATTCTCTCTCTCTCTCTCTCTCTCTCTCTCTCTCTCTCTCTCTCTCTCTCTCTCTCTCTCTCTCTCGTGCAATGGATGAAATACTTGTTAATTGGATAAATAAATATTAGTGATTTCTCTTGGTGGTATTTTTTTGGAAATTTGTGCATGAATCTTGGTAGTAACAGTTTATTGCATTCTATCTCTTAGATCTTGGTGAATAATTTCTTCAATTTATTTCCATTTTGCTTGTTAAATTCAAGAAAATATATCTTAAACCCTTAGAGGAGTAAAAGGGATTACACCCTCCACCAAAATGACTTATTCTTTGCTATTGAAGTTATATAAGGCTTACAAGAAGAAGTAATATGATTTACACCCTTTTTGTAAGGCTTAGCTAGGGTTTATTTCTCTAAGAAGTAAGAGGGTTTACACCCATAGAGAAAATTTAAACCTTAGTTCATTTTGGATTTTAAGCTAGATGACTTCAAAGGAGTGTTGTTGAGTATTATAAGGGCTTAACTCTCAACAAGGATATCTTCTTTCTCTTTGTCTGACTTGCATTCCAAGGAAGAGACTCCATTTACCCAATAAAAAGGAA
>ML793636.1:135089-170324 GCA_009831015.1 Picea engelmannii | reverse complement strand
ACCTTCACACGCACAGTCCATCGGTGCTAACCTCCCTCTCTGGGTCTCGACAACAGGCCGGATCAGGAAGTCTCAGAGCCCGTAGCTGGTGCTGGGCACTCTCTGGAAGAAACCACTTCCCAGCAAACTCTTTCACCTGGAAAGAGTTGCTCACAGGCCTGACAACCTGCCTCTTCCAACCAAAGTCACCTCCCTCACCAGAAGAGAGTTCATACACAAGCTCAGCACAGCTTACTCTGGCCAGTATGCCACGCCCAGTCCAGCACTGCGTGGCCGCAACAACCAATTGGGAAAAACAGACACGCACTTCCCAAACAGGTTCAGCAATCATGGGATAGTCTCACAGTTTTGGTTTCGAGATTGTACGAGGGGTGAAAAGATCCCACGCGCAAGCTCCAACTGCTCAGACTGAGGATGTACCGGCTATCTCCCAAATCAACATAGGCTTTTACCACCTTCAGGGTTGTACCAGGGTATTCTTGCAGAGGTCAGACGGGTTCACGCTCAGACGATCGGGTAGAATGGAGAAGATCCCCCTCACACGGTTCATATCGGCTATTATATTTGCATGCACCAGGGTTGACACTTGTCACCCTGGGAAATGCATGCATTCCCATAGCATGCATCCCTTTTGCACGTTTTCCCTTGCCAGGAACTTAGGATAAAAATAAAATACACATGTCTTTTGGGAAATAATATTAAAATATTATTCCCAGGCTTAAGCCCCCTAGCCTTATCCCCTAGGCTCAACACTTAGCCACTTTTTCCCACCTTCCAGCCCCTAATCCCTTGCCCACTCTGTGGATGCTCAGTCCCCCTTCACTCATTCATCGTGGTCGGTCTGCACCTGGCGGTGTTTATATTTTATTAATCATTATGCATACATACAAGTACATCAGCAGGCTCCTGGCCTTCAACACTTAGGCTCCCTGGCCTAACAAACACATAATCCTACCAGCTTATACAAAACTTGGCTCACCAGCCTATAGAACATGTTTACAATTCATTTCATATATCATGATTTGCAACGGGGCTCGGCCTTGGGGACACTACAACAACCTAGTTGCCTATCTTTTTAGGAACATACACAGGTGATTGCAGGGGTATATTGTGGTACCTAGGACAGACATCGAGCCACGCTTTGCAGAGTATACCTGGAGGGTGCTTCCATGTTCGAGTTGCACTTGCACCAGTAAGTTTCTCTAGTGTTGGTTGTTGTAATTGTTCTTCCAATTAGTTTAGTGTTTGCTTGTTTTATCTTGTAGGGACTTTTTTAGTGTGTGTTGTTGATTGAACGAATAGAAATCCCTAGAGTGTATTTGATCTTCTCACACAGTGAAGGATCACGAGCTCCATTGGTCACGAAGGCTTCTAGACCTATCACCGGTTACACTAGAGCCACCCTCGCTACCACTAAGGCGAAAGCTAGACCAACAAGGGTATTTTGAAGTGACCGGGTCACAAGAAATTGTGCCCGACCAACATCCGGAGGAAACAACTGTTTTAGACTTTAGAGCGAAAGCTCTTGGTCCACCTAAAACTCCAACCACTTATCTTTCGACACCCATCATCGTACCAATTCACCTTTACGAGTGCCAGACAGTGTCAAACGCAGCAATGGAAACAAATGTTGTTACTCCTTCTGGAAATTCTTCAATTCCCACTACGGTTGTCACCACAGGAGAGTTTCCACCTCCTAACCCACCGTCACCGGTCCGAGCCACCATGGTCTCGACTGCCTCTACCTCGCACAATGGTATGATCCCGTCTATGGCGACGACCACAACCCCTTTCACGCCAAGTGAGACAGGCCCTTCATTCTCATATGGGATGCCTATCTTAGGTACTAGTCCTGTACTTTCCTACTCCACTTCACAGACTTTAGGTCTGGGGGCAGGGAGCTCTAATGCTCCTCTGCAAGGCCACATGGGGGGCACTTCAGCTCCTTTTAACACTTTCACTTACGGGGGAGGTCATATACCTCCTTCGTCCCCTTTGCTCGGCGGCACGCATCAGAAATCCGTCGGGCCACCTGCACACCATAGTTTATTTGGAGCAGGGAGTCAAGGACCACCTTCGCATAATATGCCAGTAGGTTCGACACCATTTTCTTTTTTCGGTGCGTTTGGTAACAACGCCTTCTCGTCAACTGCTTTCCCAACTAGAGGCAATCCCAGTTTCAGATAACCTATTCCTACGCAGGGTACTATTCCTGCACAAGGGGCAAACCCAGGAACTTCTTCTGCATCAGGGCCTTGGAATTCTTGGCATGGATCCATTCCCTCGTCAGGAATGTCGATTTGGGGAAATTCTTTTCACAATCAATGGAACCCCAGACAAGGTACTATGCCTATCCCCATGGGATCAGCATGGGGTAACCCTTCCCAAATTCCTCCGAATGTAATTCACACCCAACCATCTACGTCCTATTTTGGGAATCAGTCGATGATGTCTCCTCACACGCAGAATCTGTACGCTGTTCATGGACATGGTTTTTACCAAAACCCAGGCCAGTAGCTGAACTTTTCCTGGAAACCTGGTGCCAGTCAAACTCCAAGTCCCTTTTTCCCAGGTTATCACCAACAACCCAAAATACCTTTCCTGGCAACCTTGCATTTGCCAGACTTGACAAGGTTGTTGAATGACCCTATTTGTCACGATCCGCGTTGGCCCCCTATGCCGACGAAGTTGTATTCGGACATACAATAGTTCGAATCCAATCCTAACGAATATCCAGGAGATCATGTGACTACCTTCCATATTTAGTGCTCATCTAACTCGTTGAAAGACGACTCCGTACAGTTGTGATTGTTTCAACGTACTCTCATTGGGAGTGTCACGAAATGGTACATTGAGCTCGACCGCTCAAGATACTCTTCCTTCGGCAAATTGGAAATGGCCTTCCAAAACCATTTCCAATTACCTATGAGATACAACATTGGCACAGAATTGAGGACCAATTTCACACAGACAAAAGTGGACCATATCTATGATCACATCCGAGAATGGAGACATCGGAAGAGTTTAATTAAGGTGCCAGTCCCACCAGAATTCCTACTCAAGTGGTTCCTTAAGTCTTTGGTCCCACATTTATCCAAAGATGTTGTGACATTAGGAGTGTTTTCCAAAGAAGGTGTCATCATGAGAGCTCAACAGCTTGAGCTCATCTATTCTCAGTCTGGTTTATTATACGAGATCTTGCCAGATGCGCCACACTCAATACTTGATAAAACTAGATAGAGAGTTGGGCCACATGCTGATGGTATTGTTGGCTTAGCAAAAACAAAGCCCGTTGAGAAACTGACGAAGTATTTGCAGCAGTTATCTATACAACACACAGCGGCTAGCCAAACTACTATTTTGGTTGCTCCCCCTACTAAAACATCGGATGTACAAACAGTGCAATAGACAAATCCAAAGGCAACCCAACAGTCTGAAGGAAATAAAAAACAACGAAAGAAGGGTAAGGGGGATAAGAAACCCACTAATAATGTTGGCGGGGGAAACACTAAGAAACAGAAGGAGAGGTATTTGTGCAACCTGTGTGCGAAAGACCACCCGACCCACCAATGTCCTCGGCTTGCAGAGGCCCAAAAGTTTGTGACACAGCAACAACCTGATGTGTTAACCAATCCATTTCAGCATGGGAAAAACCTAACCCAAGCCTCTACAGGCACGGAAGGGGGCAGTCAAGGATGCTCTCCGTCTTCGAACAATCCCTCATCCATGAATGTGTATATGATGAAGGGTGATGCTTTTATATCAACTAGAGCGCATGACTATAGTAAACCAAGAACTTATGAGAAGGGAAAAGAAGCCGAACTCCCATCTCTTCCTCTACAGATTGAGAAGACTTTGGGCGAAACAATGACACGCATCCCAAAAGGCGCATTCAAAAAATATTTTCACAACCCAAACGCAAGGGTCGCCCAGAACTATTCTGTGGTGGAGGATTTGTCTTAAACCCCTTGTGCGATGTCTGCTTTGGAGGTCCTCCAAAGCTTCCCTTCCCAGAGGAAATATTTGTTAACCACTTTAGGATCTACCGATACTTGTAATCCGGGTACCATCATGTTGGATACAACCGACTTAAAACCTCGTCTGCCTTACCACATAGCGTTTCAGATAGTAGTGGCTCACCCCATGAAAACGTTTACTTGAAATATTTTCTGCACGGTGGTTGATGAGGGCGCCTCGACATGCATTATGTCGTTGGCATGTTGGAAGGCCATTGGCCAGCCCATTTTTTCTCCTTCGCCTACTCTTCTCACTGCTTTCGACGGTTGTTCATTCCGACCACATGCTATCATTCCCTTTGTCCCCATGCAGTTAGGAGGGAATACCGTGCGCATCGAGGTAGAAGTAGTCGACGTGTCCCTCGACTACAATCTCTTGTTAGGAAGGAGTTGAACTTATGCCATGCAAGCAATGGTTGCTACAGTTTTTTGGGTCTTGTTGTTTCCACACGAGGACCGGATTGTGACCATTGATCAATTGTCTTTCTCCAGACCTGACCCTTCATTAGGGGTATCCGCGGTCCCGATGATTGATAATCCTCAACCAAGCGTAGTCAACGTAGGGGTTGGTTTGTGCCCATATTTGATGGGTACCTTTGATTACCCGCCCCCTCAAGGTGATGTCAAGTTCATATCCAACCACCATAAGGTTGAGATTTTCCAAGTTTCGTCATTTCGCATGACTTACTTTGCCGATCCATGGATAATTCCTTCCCCATCGGCCATGATGGATGGGACAGGGAACCCGAGCATGTCCATGCCCTTGTTCGCAGCTGATGTAGCGTACTCTTTAGTTCAGCAAGCTTCATCCAACACAGATCCAACTCCTGCACAAGAGTTAGATCTGCTTCTAGAGCCTATTTGGGCTCAAGGTTCTCTCGCTAACACTAATTCGTTAGACTTAGTATCTCTGACAAAGAATTAATTGAAGCAATGATTAGTCCGAACAAACCCTGGGATGATCTTCATCACATATCATACTTCCTCCCAGAGTTAAGAAGAATCGAAGCCGGAGAATTCACCTTGACTATGACTAGAGATAAGTCTTGTCCTATTAATCCCTTAGCTACAAACGAGGTCTATGTTGAGGGTAATATGGAAACCATCATTGAAACCATACCAATCAATATCTCCAGAACCCCTGGTGTCGTGGAGAATGTTTTCGTCGGAGCTGACTTCTCCCCCGGAGAGATTCAAATCTTAGTACACAGATCTATTTAAATAATTCCGCGACGTTTTTGCCTGGTCTTACGAAGAAATGTCAGGCATCGATCCAAAAATAGTCTAACATGAAATCACAACTTATCCTGATGCCAAACCTATTCGTCAGAATCTTCGTCCAGTTAATCCTAGGAAAGCAGCAGCCATTAAGGTTGAAGTTGAGAAACTGCTAAAATCCAGTTTTATCTATCCTATCCATTTGACCCAATGGGTGTCAAATCCTATGCCGATCAATAAAAAATAAGGCACGATTCGTGTATGTACAAACTTACGTGATTTGAGAAAGGCCTGTCCAAAAGATAATTTTCCCGCACCATTCATCGACCAGATAATTGATGAATGTGTGGGTTGCAAGGCCTTCTCTTTCATGGATGGTTTTTCAGGATATAATCAAATACAAATCAAACCTGAAGACCAGCACAAAATGACATTCATTTGTCCATGGGGTACATTCACGTATCGTAAGATGCCTTTTGGTCTCAAAAATGTTGGAGCGACCTTTCAGTGGGCCATGTCTTTTGCTTTCCATGAACTCAAGCATATAGTCGAGGCCTATTTAGAAAATTTAGCATCTCGATCTCACAAGAGAATGGATCATCCCACACACCTCTGACTTATCTTTGAGCGTTGTCACTACTTCTAGATTCGCTTGAATCCAAACAAGTGCAACTTTTGCATAACATCAGGACATTTGTTAATTTTCATAGTCTCAATAACAGGGATCATGGTCGATCCTCTCAAGGTTGAGGCAATAATTCAGTTTCCTCTCCCATGCACAATCCTTCAACTTCAGAGTGTACAGGGCAAGGTGAATCTTTTAAGACGTTTCATCGCCAACTATGTCGAGATCACAAAGGGCTTTATGCGCTTACTGAAGAAAGATGTTCCCTTTCATTGGGATGATGCGGCTCAACGCTCTTTCGATGCATTGAAACATGCCCTCACGACTGCCCCTCTGCTTCGACCACCTAACTATAACAAAGATTTTTTATTATACCTGGCTGCAGCAAAGTCAACCATCGGCATGGTCTTAGTTCAGGAAGATGACTTGTTCTCAGAATATGTGATTTATTACCTGAGCCGAGGCCTCGTAGGACCGGAAATCAATTATTCTCATATTGAAAAACTTGCGTTGGCAGCAATCCATGCTGTTCAATGGTTTCGTCATTATGTTCTGTTTCGTAATACCACCGTCATTGTTGTCGTGAATCCATTCCAGTACATGTTGACATGACGGGTAATAGGTGGAAATATCAATAGATGGATAGTCGTCCTCCAGGAGTTTGACTTAGATTTTGTTTCAGCGAAATCCAAAAAGTCACTGGTCTTCGCAGAACTTATTTTAGAACTTCCAGTTGAGTCAAGTGATGTTGTGCCCGAAGAGTCGCCTATCAGAGGAGATATGTTTTTGATCATGTCTTCGGATCCTTGGTACGAAGATATACTTATCTATCTCCAGAATTTGAAGTGCCCCACCTCTGCTTCTCGTGATGAGCGTCGACGTAAATGCCATCAGGCTAAGAATTATCTGATACTCGATGATATGTTGTATCGACGAGGTGTAGACTGCATCCTGTGCAGATGTCTCACTCATGAACAAGCAGTTATCATGCTTAACGATTTCCATACCGGAGCCTATGGCGGTCATTTGTCTGGGTTGGAAATAGCCCAAAAGATTTTATGAGCAGGTTAATTCTAGCCGACACTAATCAAAGATTGTATCGAATCTGTCAAGAAGTGCCACCCGTGCCATATCTTCTCGTGGAATATGAGGGCACATCCTGCTCCCATGTTTCCTGTCATCACAGTTGGTCCTTTCACTAAGTGGGGGATTGATTACACTACATGCAACCCTCCTTCAGCAAGGGGGCACCATTATATCATTGTAGCGGTAGACTACTTCACGAAGTGGGTCGAAGCTATGCCAACATTTAAAGATGATGGAGAGACTGCAGATCTCTTTTTATTCAACCATATAATAGCAAGGTTCCACGTCCCGAGAGATATTGTCACTGACCATGGCAGTCACTTTCATAACCAAATGATGACTGAGTTAACATCAAATCTTGGGTTACGACAAGAACATTCATCACCCTACTACCCCCAAGAAAATGGTCAGGTGGAAGCTCTAAATAAATCTCTTAAGACCATCCTACAACGAAAAATCACCTCAGCCAAGTCAAATTGGCATTTGATGTTATACTCGGAATTATGGGCTTACCGAATGTCTATTAAGACTGCAACCGGTTTCTCACCTTTTCAACTCGTTTACGAGCTGGAAGCAGTCTTGCCTATCGAATGTCAGATCTCGTCCCTAAATTTGGCAGTACAATTATTGCCAGATACTTCTCCACTTGAAGAATGGTTATTATACCTTGAGCGGCTCAATGAGCAGCGTCATGATGTGGCCCTGGCCAACGAGGCTCACAAACATAAATTCAATTGTCAGTATGATAGGTACGTTCGTCCTCAGATTTTCATTGAAGGCGACCTTGTCCTAGTCTATGACCAAGATAAGGACCCTTTGGGGGCAGGAAAATTCAAACCCATGTGGTTCAGACCTTTCATCATAAAAGAGGTTCTAAAAAAGGGAACTTATTGTCTGGTTGACTTTGAAGGGAATGCTTTGGCATAGCCTAGAAATGGAATCTACCTTAAGAAGTATTACTCATAGGTAGGTCACCATGGGTAACTTTTTGTAACATATGTATAGTCTTTGTACTATTACTTTCTAGTTTCTTTTAGTATTATGGACGTGTCATTTTTTATGTTATATTTCGTCACTGTGGCAAATGTTAAGTGAATCTGAGGTGTTCATTGGGTTTGTAGACGGTGCTAGCCGACACACTCGTAGGCTTGCCTCCGTAGCTTGGGTAATTTTTACACCTCGAGGACAGTTATTATCTTCCGAAGGTATATGCTTAGGTGACACCACAAACAATGTCGCCGAGTATAGTGCAGTTATTGAGTTGCTTCGTGATGCCCTGTCATTTGATATCTCTTATCTCCGGGTCTATCTCGATGCTCAGCTAGTTGTGTCACAGTTAAATAGAGTCTACCATGTTCATCATCCAACTTTACACCGACGATTCCTTAGGGTACGTATCTTAGAACGAAGCTTTGATTATATTACATATTTTCATGTTCCTAAAAGCTTAAACCAAATTACAGATACTCTAGCTAATCAAATTTTAGATTGGCATCTCGCACACATATGAAATGACATACACATAAACATGTAAATACATTTTTAAAGGCAAAAATGATCCATAAGACACAAAAAGACATAAAAATCCATATATAATATCATAGTCATCAGAGTACATAGGTGGATGCAAGCGCCTCAAAAATATGACCAATAACAAGTCATGGGGCTTATGCCCTCAAAAAATATATACAATTAGTGCTCTCGGCACGTGAAAAGTCTAACTAAGGTCAGGGCCTATGGGCCCTGTTGTACTGATCAACAACGTTTTCCAAACGCTGAAACAATCGGACCCACAGTCGTGGTGCCCCCACTACATGAGGCTGCATAGATGGTGGTAGATCGTCAATCTCTGCCATAGGGACCGTGCGGGTGAGCGAAGTAAAGTTTCGCTCAACTCGTCTCAACACCCTCTCAACCTCCCCGGCTGGAAGCTCTCCTATTTTTGTTGGTCCCCCTGCAGTGGCAGGTGTGGCCCATGGCTGAGGATGACGCTTGTTCCTTACATAGTCCGCAGGTCGCACTGGTCCCACATCTGCACACAATAGAATTGGTGACCAAAATTTTTTCCACTTTTGACAGTTCATGGAAAAATCTCAGATGATCAACTTGAGCATGTAGGTTAGGTTTCCGCCCTAACTTTTGTATCTCGTTGGCTTTATCCCTTTTCCATAGGATCGATCCCATCAAGTTGCGACATGGAACCATCATTGTTGCTTTAGAAGTGTCACGAGTTGGTGGTAGAGCTTACCGGAACATGGATGCCCTAGGTAGATCCTGGTTGCATTATGGTGTCCATGTTGTCTCTAATCACTGTAGGCTCGGGAGTCCTTGTTGTTTTTCCTGATTACGAGTTTGAGCCTCATTTGCATGATTCCTTTTCACTCTTGACCTCACCCTCGGGACTCCCAAAAGACATAACGGGTCTTATTTTAAGCCCTTTTCAGACCCTCTAAACATGAAAAGATTGCCAAGCGATCTTGTGGTCGTTCACGCTCGTTAAACTGAAATTTGAAGTCACGTCTGTCCGGCGATAGTTTACCCTTTTTTCGGTCTGGACGATCAACTATACGAGCAAAGGTATACTCTAGAGGCCTCAGATCTCTAGAAGAGTACCCTCAAGTATAATTTTACCCTTTTTTCGGGCCTGAGGGACTAAATTTATGAAAAAGGAACCCCCACAGAGTCCATAGTTAAGCTCTTTTCAGACTCTCTAAAATTGAAAAGATCGTCGAGTGACCTTATTCTTTCACACTCGTTAAAATGGTCCAGAAGAACATTCTTGACGGAGTCCATAGTTAAGCTTTTTTCAGACTCCTTAAAAATGAAAAAATGGCTTAGTGATCTTGTCTTTATCACACTCGTTAAAATGGTTTTGAATAGACATCTTGTCGGTGCTAGTTTACCCCTTTTTCGAACCGACTAGACTACCTTCGAAAAAGGTACCCCATTGGAGTCTCCTTTTACGTTTTTTCAGACTCTCTAAATATGAAAAATCGTTGAGCTTACCTTCTCTAGGCTCGTTAAACTTTCATCGAAGGATGTTACCGTTGTGTGTTTTATTAATCACATTTGCATACCCGCGTCTTTGGCCTAATGCCAACTCCATGTTTCTCTCAACCAAACCATCTAAAGCATGCCTTATACGCAAGCCCTGTAGCACTTTGCCTCTGCGTCTTGACACCTTTGGCCCCTGGAGGATTTTTCTCGAGTGTCCTTACTTTGAACATCAGTCTTGTCCCTGCGCCCTGAAATTGTATGTTTGCAACACTCGTTCCTCCTTTGTAACGTAACATTCTTTTATTCTTTTTCCAAAATTATTGAAAAAAAGACAAAAAAATCAAATATACCCCAAAAAGAGGAAGGGAAAAGTATTTTCTTTATTGGCAGCATAATGAGTCACCCTTGGATAAAGCACATATGTCTATTTGTTTGTCAAACTCTGGGATTTAATAAGACCTTAGGAAGTTGTTCTTGCTACATAGAGTTGTGTCCTCCTTCGTTTGGTTATTCTTCCAAACATATGGAGAGTTTGTGTTGCCTCCTGCCTCGTAAACTTATGTTAATACCATGTTTCCTGAGTCTCATCATCTGTCGTGCTATTGTCCAAGGGAAGTTTTTACCAAGCTTGAGTTAGCCCCTCTGCAGTTTGTCTCTTACCCTCATACCCGTCCATCCTGAACGTCCAATCAAGTCTTTGTTCGAAATCAATGAAGCCTTCAGTCTGATCATCAAGATTCTCTAGTCCATGACCGACAAGTTGTCGAAGACCTCTAGGTAGTGAATTCGTACACTCATATTACACTCCTACCCAAGTTTTGAATATTTTGAAGTTGTTGCTGGAGCTATGAAGACCTCATCTCTAGCCATCAGGCCTTATCAACTTCTAAGAAGATGGATACTCTACACGTATATATTTTTGATTTCGAAATGTAGCTCCGCTGTGTATTGCTCGTGGCTACACTTTATATAGTTATATGACATGGATCTACAGTGTATTTGATTGGTAGCCATGATTTTATTTTATCTCGAGCATGGGTATGCCCACCTCGGTGAGACAATTATTATTTTTGCAGACGACACCTCCCGATTTCTGGTTCCTGGGCTCACTTGTTTGGCACATCGGTGAAGATTGTTAATGTATTTCGGACATTAGATGCTCTTCTGACCTCACACATTAGGGGGCATCTGTTATAACCCTAATTTTCACCAGACATGCTTACCTGGCATCAGGCCATATCAGATTCCTTCTTTGCCAAAACACTGCTGAACAACTCTTCTTAAAAACCCCTTTTATAAAGGCCCACGCGCCCTGATACTTTACTACACACGTGTACATCCTAGCTGACCCAAGACAACCCACGTGTGCCTACAAAAGCACGAAAAAAGGAAAGTTGCTAATGGAACACACAACTTTGGGTAAGTTAACTAAACCTTTCGACCATGCATGGCCAGAAGTTCGACCAAATACCTAGCTTCTTCTAGCCTATAAAAGAAGGGTTAGGGGTCCCATTTGGAAGAGGAGAATCATAGTAAAGAAACTATACCCGATTGTGCATTCCTTTTTTCCCAACCCTTTAGCCATCCTTGTGCAAAGAGAAAGATACAACAAAGAAGTTGGAGGACGGTTGAAGAGGAGCCTAGGACCAGGTTTGTGGAGCAGTGGTCGACTTCATCATTGTAAGTTGATTTGTTGAAGTTAATAATAAAGAAGTACTTTTCACGTCCAACCATATGAGGTTTTCATGGTTTATTGCATATATGTTTATTGAATCTCTAACCCATTAATCTATATATCAAATGCATGTGGATTTCTTTGTTTGTCTTGTGTGAATACAGTTCAGCCTTGGGAGGAGAGTTGCAGTCGAAGAGCGATCAAGCGTGAAGAAGAATCAATATCAAACCCCTGAAATAAGGTATGCTCACTTGATCTTCTTAACTATGTATTTGCTTAAGAATAATGGGGATTAGGTCCGGGATGACGGTAGAAAGTAGGAATCTTTAGGTCTTTTCTGCATGCATAATTAAACCCTAAGTGCTAGTCCATAGGGGGATTTCCCACTCACAACACCCAATGATACAAATAATTTTGTGGAGGACCCCTCTAACATGGTTGATCACCACATTGATTATTTCATATATATTGGGAGGTGTAGATGGGATGTGAGTTGCTCCATTTTTTTATAGATATCCCATTTATGATATGGAGGGTATTTTTCAAATAAAAAATGTTGATGTGTTACTATTGGGCTCATGATATGGTTAATTTAATGATGATGATTAGATCCTTTTTGGCCAATATTGTATGTGTATTCTCCTATTTTCAAGAAGTTTTGAAGGATATTTTTATTAAATCGTCGTGGCTCATACCAGGTACGTATGATTGATGTTTTATGATGGTTTTAGGTATAATTCAGCATGTTTTAATGATTCCAAGAAGCTAATTCGTGTTCTTTGTGTCACAGCAAAAAATCGCAGGTCATTTTTGCATTCGGCACTCTGTCTGGTAGTCCATCTGGCACTGCATCCGGTACTACATCCAGCACTTCATACTGCACTAAAACCATGGGCGAGTTAGCGGTTATCATATCGGTGGCCAGTGATGGGAAAATCGGCGACATGGGTTTTCCTTTTGCTCATGGCCTCTAGCTATTGAGCTTATAACAACTTGGATTGGGTTGTTATGTTGGGCGTTTATTGGCTCACTTTGTTTCTAGAAGCCACCGACGGTTAAGATGCATTAATTGTAATTTACTCTTTTTAGAGGAGGTCGACCCTTCCAGTGGTCGACCTCTCAACTTGTAAACTCTATAAATACCACAACAGTGGTCAAACAGATAGCTAAGGATAGTTAAGCTTTTTTTTGCCATTTCAAGACATTTTCTCTAAAACTGTGTAAAACTGCATTTTTAATTTCAAATGTTGAAATTGTGTTTCTTAAGCTTGTGATTCATCATTGAGGAGTAGCCACGACCTACTGGGGGGCCCACCGGTGGTATGGGTGAATATTTAGTCAATTAGCTTGTGAATTTACGTAGTGTAATTGTCATTTCTTTTATTTTTTGTACATGAGTTTTATTATTTTTATTTACTGTGTAAATCGATGTTCATAGTTTAATTGCTTCAGTTTCTTTTGCAGGTTATTTATGAAGGATAGTGTAATTATGCCATGTCTTTTTAATTTATAGGAAATATCTTGCAAGCTTAGATACTAACCCCTGTGTGTAATTAAATGATAGTTAGATTTTCTATATGCTGAAATGGAATTTAAAACAGAGTTAGAATAGAGTATTTAGTTCATGGTTTCTTTGGCAAGGTTTCGATGGATGATTAGTTGTTAGCTTTGAATTTAGTTTTCAAATTGCTTATCTAGTTTGCTCAGTTAGTTCTTAGTTTGCTTATCTTGTTATACGCTGAAATAGAAATATGATTTGAGTTATGTTTTTAAGAGTATTTCTCTTTGCAATTTAAATTGCTAAAATAGGATTAGTTTAATTTACTTTATGCAATTTCCATTTTAGATTTAGGTTGCAATTTTAATTCGAAGTTTGATTATTGAGTTTAGTTTTCAGTTATGAATCTCTAAGTAGTATGAATTTGCTTACACTAGCATAGAATGCATTTGAATTTAATAGAATAGTGTTTCCATATTGTTGATGATTGATTCATGAATTGAAGAATCACATGGATATGCAGGGTAGTTGATGTTTCTTCTATAATAGCTAAGTTCTCACTAGATTGCCTAATTCATACCTTTCACTTTGCTATAGAAGCTAATTTTGATTTTATCCCTCTTGAGTTGTTATTAATTGTTAAATTTCTTCGTGATATCATAAGACACCAAAGACATAACCATCAACACTATATTTGAAGATTTCTTGCTTTTGTAGATTAGAGGATAGTTCTCTTGCTTTGGTGGATTAAAGAATAGTTTTCTTATTGTAGATTAAAAAGTAGTTGTTGATTACCTTTATTGTCATGATGCTTTGAATTTAATAAATTAAGACTTCCTTTCGTAAATTATAAATAATTATGAAGTTTAACTTAAGAATAGAGTTCACTTACTTATTAGTTTGATTAGTTGTTTATTGAGTAATTTTGATTAGTTTACTCGTTGTAGAAGTTACCATAGGTTAGTTATTTGATTTCTTATTAGTTTACTTGCTGAATATGTTTCCATAGTTTAGTTTGAATAGGGTAGTTTCTTTCTTGTTTACTTGCTTTAATAGGGTAGTTGTCTACTTGTTTAATTGCTTACTTGTTGCTACTTATTGAATTTGAATAGGTTAATTAAATTAGTTTGATGTTGATAGTGTTCATTAAATAGATTAAATAGAAATTTTTCTTTTTCTCATGGTCATGATTAAGTTAACTTGCTTAAAGTAGGGTTTTCATCTGCTTTCTTAGGACAATCCATCAATCCATTGTTCAAAAGTTACTTAGGATAAATAGTTTAAGTTTCTTGATAGGGTTTGATCATTAATAGCCTTTGCTTGAATAGATTAGTTCTCAAATAGCCCATTTTCTTAGTTATACTATACTACCTCTATCCTTTTTGCTTTGGCACATATGGTGCTACAATTCTAAGTTTACTTACCCCAGGTTGACAATTTAATTGAGGGTTTTTAGTGTTTTTTTAGTGCATATAGAACACCCATCATTTTTGGCATTGTTGTCGGGGATTTGTTTCAAGGTAGGAATTAGATAATTTCTAAAATTTAGCATTAGTTTGGTGGTGGGGGAACTTTAAGACAAGAGGTAAGAACCTGCGCATCTGATATAGCAGGTTCCCCCAAACCCAATGGTAGTTTTTCTTTTTGTTTTTGTTTCCTTTCATGAACAGACCTAGAGACCCAAAAGGTAGATACATTAAATCTAAATCAGACCTTTCAACAAAGGCTCCTCCCTACCTTTTTGGGGGAAGGAATGTTCCACTCATAAGCTCCACAGACCGATACCGAAAAACAAGAGCTAACTCAACCCAAAGAGCTAAAGTAGTCTCTGAAGAGACTAAAACAGGGATCATTATAGAACAAAAAGTTGAAGCATCAATAATAGTGGAACAAGAGGCAAGACCACTCAAGCCTTCTGCAGAACCAAACAATACATTAACCTTTATTTTCTTATCACCATCAGGATATCCTAACTTTGAAGACATCATATACCCTGAACAGGTGAATACTTTTTCTGGTAGTTCAGCCAATATAATTGTCTCTCAAATTGACACAGAAACTTTGGCACCAATAACCTCAACCAACTCAAGTAGAGTCCTAGACATCCAAGTAGTAGGAAGACCTTTCCATCAGAGGGATACCTTGTTCTCTTCAAGATAAAACCACCTAGGTACTCTCTTTTTGGAAACCAAACCAGTATGGATGATCAAGGGGATCACAACAATGTAAGACATAGAGAGGAATAAGAAGCTGGAAACCAAACCAAAAATACCTTCAGGTTTCCAATTTTGGACACCACACTGATTGTCAATATGAAAAATATTCCCCTCTCAGCACTGCCCACCTTTTACGGTAAAAGCAGTGAATATACAGATACCTATTACCTTCCTATTTGAGTTTGACATCTTGTGTAGGAGCTACAACTTCTTACAAGATGCCCAGAAACTAAAACTATTTCCTTCCACCCTCAAGGAATCTACACTAAGATGGTTCATGGGGTTAGGAGAATCTAGTATTAGGTCTTGGGAAGCCATGAAAGATATATTTCTTAAAAAGTACCAAGACTACTGCAAGACCAAGAAGTTTTGTAATGATATTTTCAAAATCCAACAGTTAGAAGACGAGAACCTCGAAGATTATATGGAACAGTTTGGTTATATCTCTCAGAAATCAAAATACCATGACCTTCTAGATGATGTCGTTAGGGTTCTTTTCCTTAAGTTAATTTCGGAGGAATACCTAGAGATCCTTAACCTGATGGCATTAGGTGACATCTCCCATAAACCATTTTCCAAAATCTGTGAAATGTGTAAACATTACTCGAGGAATAGAGCTAAAACATGAAAGAATGTTCAGGACCCTTATAATAGAAATTTAAAACTAGTTAATTCAGGTGGTATCACAAGAGAAGAGATAGGGAACCTTTTATAAAACTTCAAGACATATATCTTAAGTGTAATAGGTTCCCATTTGGACACCCTCAAAATTAAAAAGAAATAGGAGGAGGAAAATGAAACAATGAGCATATATTGCCCAAGATGCAGGAGGAAGTATTCCTCAAGGGAATGCCCATTAGATAACATTTTAGTTTGTGGCTTCTGCATGGAGGACCACTCAATTGAAAAATGTCCATCATTGCTCAGTTTTTTATCCATCTATATGAGTGGGGATCCTGGGGAATCCTCTTATGCACCTAGGAGGCCATGGCAACCTAGAAACCAACCTACATATCCATATCCACAATCTCAAGTTCCACCCTATTATCAACAACAACAATGGAACTCACCAAGTTGGAAAAACTGGTCTACACAGTACCAACATCCTTGGATTCAAGGATGGAGAGGAGTACATAACCAAGGCAACCCTCAAGCTCCACTTGTCCATGTGCCCAACCATCCTTATCCTCAGTTTCCACCGAAAATTCTGCAACTTCTGCCAGGTTTTGTTCCACCACCTTTACCTCCTATTCCACAACAACAACCGCAACAATATCATAATGAAATCACCCCAAGACCAACATTATTACCAGCACAACTAGTGCCCAATCCCAATAATAGGCCCACTCAACCTCTTCACAATTTTGAGATGCAGGCCTTCCCGACATATTTTATTACTCATGTTCCATTACAGGAGATTCAAGTAAGGTCGAGAAAAGTTATGGATAGAGAGAGGCCTTATGGATAGAGAAGAAGAAGAAACCCCCAAAAAACCCACGGATGACACTAGGTGGGAAGATGTTATTATTCCTAAGGACCAAGAACCCAAGCTTCCCCAAAATGAACCTTCACAAATTACGAAATCCCCTCCTTATCCAGAAAGATTGGTAATCAAGAAACCTACCACCCGACCTGAATTTGACATCTTGAATGAATTGAAGAATATTTGTGTCAATATTCCCTTGCTACAATCCATTAAGGATATTCCAATCTACAGTAAGGTAGTCAAAGAATTGTGTATTCAGAAGCCAGGTAGGAAGCAAAAGGATCCTCCAATGGTACATTTGATAGGAGAACTTTCTGAGTACATATCAGAGCATCCTAAGATAGAAACATATGGGAACCTAGGAAACTCCATAGTGACCATAACCATTAATGAAGTTTCCATTGGGAACACTCTCATAGACCTAGGGGTAGCCATCAATGTTATGACCGCTACTACCTTGGAGAAATTACAATTAAAACCTCTTCTTAGGCCTACCCCAACTATTTTGGAATTAGCAGATAAGACCAGGGTTATACCTGAAGGAATTTTGGATGATATCATAGTTACTTTAGACTCATGGGAGTACCCAATAGACTTCCTTGYCATCCACTCAAAGGATCCTACCAAAGGCCATCCTRTCATTTYGGGAAGACCTTGGTTAGCCACAACCAATGCATTTATTGGTTGTAGAGAGGGAGAAATGACCATCTCAAATGGAATTTCTATCCAGAAACTCACCATAACCCTCCATCTCAACCTATCATGGAGAATATATGGTGGTTTGAATGTCCATACGAGAATGAGGACTTGGAAGAACCCATGTTTCTAAGTGGCCATGCCTAGGCACTTCAGGAGCACACAACGGAAAATGTGCTAAACCAGTATGTTTCTGCTATCACGTGTGTTGATTTTCCACAATATTTTCCCCAATTTGAGTACATGTTTGGGGAAGAATTTCAGGAAAAATTGGACCCATCCATTCTGTCTTCGACATATTTTATCTTCGAGATAGATGAGTCTGCCATATCTTATACTATGACCTACGAGATTAGTCCAGGAAAATTTCTACATATAAACTCTGGGCTAGATGTAGACCAACAAAAAAAGTTAGTAAGTATCCTTAAAGAAAAATCAGGGGCATTCGCCTGGGAATACACTAACATGAAGGGTATACACCCTGATACATGTATCCATCACATATATACCCAAGGGGAAGTAACACCTATTAGGAAACCCCAGAGAAGGATGAATCCAACACTCAAAGATATAGTAAAGGAGGAGATCCAAAAGTTATTAAATGTCGGATTTATTTATCCCATCTCTAAAAGTAAGTGGGTGTCCCCACTTGTAGTGGTTCCAAAGAAATTAATCGGGAAATGGAGAATTTGTGTTGATTTCCGGGAACTCAACAAAGCCACTCTGAAAGATTACTTTCCTCTTCCTTTCATCGACCAAGTTTTGGATACCCTGTCTGGAAAGAAGTATTTCTCCTTTTTAGATGGGTATAGCGAGTACAGTCAAATTCTCATAGCACCCGAGGATCAGGAAAAAACTACCTTTACTTGTCCTTGGGGCACCTATGCCTATAGGGTCTTACCATTTGGATTGTGTAATGCTCCTGCCACATTTCAACGAGCATTACTATGGATATTTGTTGATCTTATTCATGATCTTATCAGGGGCACCTATGCCTACATGGATGACTTCATAGTTTATGGAAACACTTACCAGGAAGCCTTAGATAACTTAGAAAAAGTCCTTATCAGATGCCAAGAAATGAAATGGTCTCTAAGTCATGAAAAATGTAAAATGTTGTTAACTGAAGGAGTGGTTCTAGGACATCATGTTTCATATGAAGGGATAAAAGTCGATCCTGCAAAGATTGAGGTCATCATCAGACTCCCACCCCCCAACACCCAAAAAGAGGTGAGAATATTTCTTGGACATGTCGGATACTACCGACAGTTTATTGAAAATTTTACAAAGAATGTTGCACCCATGTTTGGATTGTTAATAAAGGATGTTGATTTTCTTTGGACTGAGTAATGTCAAATTGCCTTTGAAACCCTAAAAGCTACGTTGTCTGTGGCACTAATTCTTAGGGGGGGAAATTGGGCTCTCCCATTCCACATATCCACTGATGTCGCCGACACCGCAATAGGAGGAGTATTAGGGAAGAAACATTACCAACAGTCCTATGCCATTTATTTTTTGAGCAATAACTTGTCCCCTGCCGAGCTAAACTACACAGTTATCGAGAAGGAATTCTTGCCAGTAGTTCACGCTATCAATAATTTCCGTCATTACATTATAGGTTACAAAGTATTTGTACATACATATCATTCTGCCATTAGATTTCTCATGAATAAACCCATAACTAATGGTCGAGTGACTAGGTGGCTCCTGCTATTGCAAGAGTTTAATATCATCGTGCTTGACCAACCTGGAAAGGACAATTTGGTAGCTGATTTTATTTCACACATAAAAAATGAGGATGATGATATTCCTGTATATGATAGTTTCCCAGATGAGTACCTTTTCGCCCTCTCTGTAAATACCCCCTGGTTTGCGAATATGGAAAATTATCTAGCTACTAGGAAGTTACCATCTCATTTGTCACCTCATGAAAAACGTAGAATTATCATGCAAAGTTCCAATTACTCTTGGGTTGGCCATGAAATTTTTCATACAGGTCCTGATTTGATTATCCATAGATGTGTCTGAGAGGATGAGGTACTAAAAATACTACGAAGTTGTCATGATGGACCATGTGGTGGCGATTTTTCTGAAAAACGTACAACATATAAGGTGTTACATTCAGGTTATTGTTGGCCTAGCATTTTCAAATATGATTCCAAGTATGTGAGGAGTTGTGATAGTTTCCAAAAGATAGGAAGACCCACGTCAGCTGACGAAATGCCCTTGCATGCCCAAGTTATGATAGAACCTTTCGAGAAATGGGCCCTTGACTTTGTAGGACCAATTTCACCCATGTCTCATAAGAAAAACTATATTTTGGTTTGTACAGATTATGTCACCAAGTGGGTAGAGGAAAAATCCCTATTCGGGGCTACAAAAAAATACGTTGTCGAATTCATCTATGAAGACATGTTTACCCACTTCAGTGTCCCTCGTGAAATTTTTACATACCAAGGCACTCAATTCACTTCCAAGTTGATGAGAGAACTAACAAAGAAATATGGGATTAAACACTGTAAATCTTCTTCATACAACCCACAAGCTAATGGTCAGGTAGAATCTACAAGCAAAGTTCTGGAAGCTATCTTAACCAAGATTGTTCAATTACATCACCTGGATTGGGTTGATAGGCTTCTAGAGGCTTTGTGGGCTTACCGGGCCACCTAGAGAAACACCACTGGGCATACCCCTTATGATCTAGTGTGCGGGAAACAAGTACTTATACCAATAGAATTCCAAGTAAGGACCTTCCGTATTTCCACAAAATTGGGATTAAACTTAGATGAGGCTTAGAAACAACGATACCTACAATTGAATGAGTTGGATGAGATCAGGAAAGATTCCATCGAACGAACAATGTTAGTCCAAAACCAGAGGAGCAAGTGGCATGAAAATTTTATTAATAAGAAACACTTCCAACCTGGTGATTGGGATTTGTTGTTTGACTCCTGATTTAAAACCTTCAAAGGAAAACTCACCACCCGTTGATTGGTTCCTTATGAGGTAGTCACTGTATATGACAATGGAGCTGTGAAAATCAAAACAATTGACGATGGACAAGTCTCCTTTGTAGTAAATGGACACCGACTCAAATTTTATCACAAGCTCATTTCCAAAGAAGATTTTCTACAGGTGATGTCAACTGACAAGGCATTGGCCTTAGTATATGGGGAAGTCCCCCCTTGTTCTTGAAAGTTTTATGAATTTTCTATTGTACATATGTAAATAATTTTGAATTTTGTTATTAAGCAATTCTAAAGATTTATGTAGGTATTTATTTCACCAGGAGTAGACAATTTCAAGGAAACATAAAAGAAGGTTTTTTCTTCAAAATATTGTTATATTTGAATCTTGTTGTCTGGTAAGCATCAAATGAATACCTTTCTGTTTTTCCCAATGGTACCATCCACTACACACTAAAACGCTTGATTATGTCATATATTTAGATAGGAAACGTCCACTTAAGTACCCCTTACATTAGGACACTCACTAAGGAATATATATAACGGAAATTCATCCTCTAACATAAATATCATCCCAATTTAAAAGAAAAGAGAAAAAGTTGTTTTCATAGGTGTTCCCCCATCTTGCACAAAGCAATATTATACTAAAAATATTAAAATATGGAGGGTTAGTCTCTAAGGGTGTAAGAGGCTAACCCATCAGGATACTAAACAGGTCTGCTAGCAACGGGTATTGGCCTATGGTGTGACTAGGTAAACCTGTCGGAGTACTGAACATGCTTGCTAACAACGGGGCATTCTATCTAGTGAGGATGATAATCTGACAAAAAATAATAATAAGAACTTTAAACTTGTCCTAATGTACGACATTACTTGTAGAAAAAGATGGCATGAATTATGTATGGTTAAGCTAAGGTTAATGAACTCCATAATTTTTCCATTGGGAACTAACTTTGAGACTATCTTCAAACTCTCTCACCTACCTCTTCTTATCTATATATAGGATCTCTTATCCTATAGGTGGGGCCATCTTCTAACCGTCTCGTCAGACCAATCTGTGAAATTTATCTCTACAGTTAACAAGCTGTAAATCTTCGGCTATTGGGAGAACTGACTGGTTTCCTATATTTTTTATTGTGAGGTGTCACAATACTTAGGTGTGGGGGAGGGGTTCATTAGTTGACAAATGATAACATTGCTTAGAAGAAGTGAATCTTTGTAAAAAATTATGTGTATTGTTTTCATGATACGTGTTATTACATCAGCAATCATTTTATTTTTTTGAAATGCTAATTCCCTGTGTGTTATAAATTGTTGTACATATCCTTAACAGAACACTTTATTGGTTTATTTTTGTTACAGACTATTCATTGCATAATTTAAATTACATGTCTTATGCGAGTAGATTGAGTAAGAATGGTGTCAAAATAAATAATAATGGAACACTCTGCCTCTGCTCCTAATCACTGTGACTGTCAAAACCATTCCAAGACTGCAGGCTATCCATTACAGGAGGTAAAAATGCATTTCGCACAGAGGTACCATATGGAGTGCCATATGGAGTTCTATATGAGGTGTCGGACGAAGTGCCATATGAAAGTATATACCAGTAACTATCCACAATTCCAGGTAACCAGGAATCAATGGCATTCATTTGAATTAGTTCATGGAAATTAAGATTGAATGATGTAAACTTAGACATTTTCATGATCAAAGGTCCAACTCAAAGAGTTGGACATTGATCTAACCTCTTCATCATTACAATCGCCTGCCACAACATGCCTTCAAATTCGAAATCAGAACTCACACATGGCAACTCGTGTGTGCATGAGTGCAACCGTTCCACCCTAGGCGCACTCAAAAATGGAATTGGTTATCCCATTTATTCCTCACACTCGCCCTCTACTCATTTCTTTTAGCTTTGTCCACATTGCGCTTGACCCCTGCTCAATTGTGCTCAGCCTCTGTTTAAACCGTGCCCTCCCCCGATTGCACCTATCCTTTGTGAATTTCTCCCTCTGTCCATCTTTCCCACACTTTCATCATACCCAAGTGGTACGAGCCATCCTCCTATGCTGACCTCTTCACTATCCCTGAGTTCACACAGTGCAGGGAAGTGTTCCTTCGCGTAGGCTGGGGGGCATTTTTGTCCCACTTGCAGGGCCACGACGATGGAATTTCAATGCAATTCGCCCTTGGTTTTGATGGAAATACAACGCGCATAGGGTCTCTCACCTTTGGGGTCTCTGAGGAATCCATAGCCGTAGCCACAAAGCTTCTAAGAATTGGGGATAGATGGTTTAAAAACCACCAGTTGCTACGATCAAGCTATAACAAGGTTTTTAAACCAGAATTTCAGAACATTTGTGGAGCTAAAGAATACTCCAAGGAGTGGATAAAAGAGGAGTTAATTAACCCTCTCATAGTCATCATCAGGTTGATCACATGTGAAGGTAGATATTCCACCTTTAAAGCCTGTCACTTTCGATTGTTAGCTCACTTTCAGTTCAATAAACCATTGAATTCTCCCTTCTACTTCTTAAAGAATCTCGAGAATATGTCTTCCCAAGTGAGGAAGAATGTAACCAACCCCCACAATAGCATCTTTCACCACGGCCTTATCAAACTACTTGTCTT
The DNA here is from genome assembly GCA_009831015.1 of Picea engelmannii. Lineage (NCBI taxonomy): Eukaryota > Viridiplantae > Streptophyta > Pinopsida > Pinales > Pinaceae > Picea > Picea engelmannii. Next base: position 147,208 of record ML793636.1, on the reverse strand, counting down.
AGACGAATTGGAGAAACAGGGGAAAACTTGGAATGAGTTCATTTACCAATTTGCAAACCCTCACCTAGCAATCAAGACTAGCAAAAATACACTTGATCTAAGGACTATTTCTCCATCCAAAACCCACTCTTTGAAGACTCCAATCCCTCCTGCACAAACCATTTATTTACCAGAACAAAAATCCAAGAAACTTTTTGAAACCCCTACAACCTCATCGGGCAAAAAGACCAAGAATCCTATTGCTAATCCCCTGATGCCTTCAGCGTCTCTTGATCCTACACCCAAAAAGATACAAGAAGTAATTCAACAAGACTTTCCTACAGTCCCCACAAATAGGAGAGGAGTTAATCGATTTAATAGAGGACCCTTTCGAAAGAGTACCTGGAACACAAGAGGAAAACCTTATGAAAAACCCCTGACCACTTTGGACCCTATCCAAGTATCCTCTGATATCGAAATCCCTCACAAAATACTTAGGGAAGTGTCTGCAGACAAATCGAAGCCTCAAAGAAAGACAAAATATGAACCTACTTCTCCTCATCAACCCCCTATTACTCCTACCTCACATATGCCTACCCCAGATCATAAGACTGATAGACATTCTACATCTTTCAAGGGATATAAGCCCTCCTCTAAGATATCTGATCCTTCTCCAGCCATTGAGAATTTACAACAAGAAAATTTTCAACTGCTGCAACAATTGGAAGAGAGGAAGACTTTGGACACGCATCTTCACCATGGCAATGCAATCCTCCAAGAAAAGGTGAATTCCCTTCAATGGTTGGTTGACGAGATGACCAAAACCAATCGCAACCTCAGGGCACAATTGAAGCAACATAAGAGGCCCAAGACAAAGTCTTCACGGAAAGAAAGAGAAACTTCTAAAGCTAATCCTTCTCAGCAAGCTTAGTCATGTGGGGCAATTCCTTTTTTTTTGCAGTGGGACCTGCAAAATCTTAGCTGTGGGGGTAATGTTGGGCTCGCGATATGGTTAATTTAATGATGATGATTAGATCCTTTTTGGCCAATATTGTATGTGTATTTTCCTATTTTGAAGAAGTTTTGAAGGATTTTTGCATTAAATCACCGTGGATCATACCAGGTATGTATGATTGATGTTTTATGATGGTTTTAAGTATAATTCAACATGTTTTAATGATTCCAAGAAGCTAATTCGTGTTATGTGTGTCACAGGTAAGAATCGGAGGTCATTTTTGCATCTGGCACTCTATCTGGTACTCCATCTGGCACTGCATCTGGTACTTCATCTAGCACTCTGTCATGCACTAAAACCATGGGCGAGTTGGTGGTTATCATATTGACGGCCAGTGATGGGAAAATCAACGACATGGGTTTTCCTTGTGCTCATGGCCTCCAACTACTGAGCTTCTGACAACTTGGATTGGGTTGTTATGTTGGGCGTTTATTGGCTCGCTTTGTTTCTAGAAGCCATCGGCGGTTAAGACGCATTAATTATAATTTATTGTTTTTAGAGGAGGTCGACCCTTCCAGTGGTCGACCTCTCAGCTTGTAAACTCTATAAATACCACAACAGTGGTTAGACAGATAGATAAGTATAGTTAAGCTGTTTTTTTCCATTTCAAGACATTTTTTCTAAAACTGTGTTTTTAATTTCAAATGTTGAAATCGTGTTGCTTAAGCTCGTGATTCACCATTGAGGAGTAGCCACAACCTGCTGGGGAGCCCACCGATGGTCTGGGTGAATATTTAGTCAATTATCTTGTGAATTCATGTAGTGTAATTGTCATTTCTTTTATTTTTTGTACATGAGTTTTATTATTTTTATTTACTGTGTAAATTGTTGTTCATAGTTTAATTGCTTCAGTTTCTTTTGCAGGTTATTTATGAAGGATAGTGTAATTATGCCATGTCTTTTTATAGTAAATAGCTTGCAATCTTAGATACTAACCCCTGTGTGTAATTAGATGATAGTTAGATTTTCTATATGCTGAAATAGAATTTAAAACAGAGTTAGAACATAGTATTTAGTTCATGGTTTCTTTGGCAAGATTTCGATGGATGATTAGTTGTTAGCTTTGAATTTAGTTTTCAAATTGTTTATCTAGTTTGATCAGTTAGTTCGTAGTTTTCTTATCTTGTTATATGCTGAAATAGAAATAGGATTTGAGTTATGTTTTTAAGAGTATTTCCCTTTGCAATTTAAATTGTTAAAATAGGATTAGTTTAATCTACTTTATGAAATTTCCATTCTAGATTTAGGTTGCAATTTTAATTCGAAGTTTGATTATTGAGTTTAGTTTTCAGTTATGAATCTCTAAGTAGTATGAATTTTCTTACACTAGCATAGAATGCGTTTGAATTTAATAGAATAGTGTTTCCATAGTGTTGATGATTAATGCATGAATTGAAGAATCACATGGATATGCAGGGTAGTTGATGTTTCTTTTATAATGGCTAAGTTCTCACTAGATTGCCTAATTCATACCTTTCACTTTGTTATAGAATTTAATATTGATTTTACCCCTCTTGAGTTGTCATTAATTGTTAAATGTCATCGTGATATCATAAGACACCGAAGACATAACCATCAACACTATATTTGAAGATTTCTTGCTTTTGTAGATTAGAGGATAGTTCTCTTGCTTTGGTGGATTAAAGAATAGTTTTCTTATTGTAGATTAAAGAGTAGTTGATTACATTTATTTTCATGATGCTTTGAATTTAATAGATTAAGATTTCCTTTTGTAAATTAAAAATAATTATGAAGTTTAACTTAAGAATAGAGTTCACTTGCTTATTAGTTTGATTAGTTACTTATTGAGTAATTTTGATTAGTTTACTTGTTGTAGAAGTTACCATATGTTAGTCATTTGATTGCTTATTAGTTTACTTGCTGAATATGTTTCCATAGTTTAGTTTGAATAGGGTAGTTGCTTGTTTGTTTACTTGTTTTAAGAGGGTAGTTGTATGCTTGTTTAATTGCTTACTTGTTGTTGCTTATTGAATTTGAATAGGTTAATTAAATTAGTTTGTTGTTGTTAGTGTTCATTAAATAGATAGTTTTCTTTTTCTCATTGTCATGATTAAGTTAAATTGCTTAAAATAGGGTTTTTATCTGCTTTCTTAGGACAATCCATCGATCCATTGTTCAAAAGTTACTTAGGATAAATAGTTTAAGTTTCTTGATAGGGTTTGATCATTAATATCCTTTGTTTGAATAGATTAGTTCTCAGATAGCCCATTTTCTTAGTTATACTATACTACCTCTAGCCTTTCTGCCTTGGCACATATAGTGCTACAACTCTAAGTTTACTTACCCCGGGTTGACAATTTAATTGAGGGTTTTTAGTGTTTTTTTAGTGCATATAGAACACCCATCAGTTACCTTCAAATAAGTGGTATTCATTCTTAGATCATCCAAGTATTCAATAGATTTATGATGATACATTCGCAGATAGTTTTCATCCACTCGAGGATGGCTTGTTACAGGGTACTCATGATCATTTTCAGTCATGCATTAAGAGTCATGATGCATATTATTTTGAGCATTCATATTGGCTATATGATGAATACATTCCACCATATTTGCACTCAAATGTTTATGGACACGAGGCCCTTTTCAACCCAGAACAATTGGAGACTCACACTACTGAGCAACAGTGCTTTTATTCTGGGGATTTTTGCAGGAATTTACATATGAAGAGGAAACATTTTTCAGTAGCGGGAAGATTTATTTCTTCGTACATGAGGTTGTCCCTTACCTCTTATCTTATTTTTTGTGAAGCCATTCAGTTTTCTTCCAATCTCTCATCTCCTCTCGGTCTTCAGAAAGCAACGATCATGTGAGTGAGGACGAAGATGAGACATTGCCTATATGTGGTATCCTTATTCAAAAATGGATGGATCAAACACATGGTTATTCTTTCCAGCAAGATTATCTCCCTCCCACCCACCTCCATGAGTTGTTTTCTATGATTGAGCACATGCTTATTTATGCTCATGATTATTATGTGCTTGACTTATCCTTGTTGTATTACATAATTAATCACAGGGGGGGATGACTTGATGAGATGATCAATCGGTTGCATTGGTTGTATAATTTCACCTGACATCTTTAGGGTTCTGACTTCTACAGGCCTCGAGCCCCAGGTAAGTAGGTAGGTAATTTTCTTTTCTGCATTGCATTTGTGTGTTCATCGTAGGTTAGTTTCATTTATTTTATATGCTTTATTTTACATATTTCTTTTCTTGCATTTATGCATATTTGTTTTGATGCACTTGCTTGAATTATTGACATGTTAGTTATAACTTTTTGAAAAATGGAAAATTTTCCTTTTTAAGGAATAGTTGAAATTTTGAAGTTTTTCTTATATGAATAAAGGGTGAGAAAGCCACCCCTCGATGATCTAATATCTTGCTTGAGAATGTGTAGGCACAAGTCTTACTAGGATATAATGAGGTTCTCATAAACTCTAGGGTAAAATCATGAAGATGTGTGTCTATCTTGCTTGTTTTATGAGAAAAAAAAACTATATTTTCACAAGTTCTTCAACTTCTGGTATACAAAAGTATTTTTTTTATTTAGAATTTTACTTTGCAGTAAACACAAAACTTGCGAAGAATTTTGTTAGCTTTCCACTTACTATTTTTCAAATTTTTTTAATGAGTTTTGATATATCAATTTGACAATTGTTTAACAGTATGTTCCTTAAACATGAAAGGAATGATAATGAGTTATTTTTTCCCCCAACAATGTATCTATTATTAAAATTTTGTTTTTGACAAACGAAACATACTGCAACAATCCACAGAGACTCTATTTTATTATGACTATAATTTTGAATCTAACGGATGAATATTATAATTTCTAGAATTTTTTTAAGTCGACCAAGCTAAAAACATTGCATATTTTAAAAACATGTTTTCCCCCACCTTGTATCTATCTTAATTTTTACTTAAAAGTAAAATCTAAAAATACCCTTTTGAAAAGAAGAGTTTAAGGATTCTGAATATAAATTTTTCACTGTGTATTTTTAGAGATAGAGATATTTTATTTCATTGAATCATAATGTCATCTGAAAATATTATGCAATGATTTTTTTTTTAAATTAAATAAAATTAGATAAACTAATGAAAATGAAAACAAATTATATCCATTGAAAGTCTATTCAATTTTGCAAATGATGGTATCAATTTCAAAACTAAATTCTGAGTGTTTGTAGGAGTCTACAACCTCCAAAGTTTAGGTAAGCTAGAGGGAACTCTCAGGTTCCTGCAAACAGTCTCATTCGCTTGTTTTCGGCCAAAAGAATTTTTTTTCAGCCGAAACATGTAATTCTAACGAAAACTGTTAAAAATAAATGGTTTCCTAGCTTTTCAACCGAAACAACTATTTTTCAGCCGAAAGGTGGGTGAGAGAATTTCGTCAGCCGGAAACAATGAAGAGACACATCGTATCGTTTCACTTCGCGGCAAATCTTATAAATATGCTTTCATCCGAACACATTTAACACAATTCCCTCTCTTGTTTCATGGTTTTCTAGAGCACCTAAACAAAGTTTCGAAACATCTTTTTCGTTTTTTTGAACAAGGTAGTTGATGCTTTGAATGCAAAAAAAAAGTTTATTTTTTTTAAGTTCAAATTTTTAGTGGAATAATAATTTATTTATTGAAAGCTAAATGTTGAACATTTTTTCAAAGTGAATCCTTTGTTGAACATAAAATTATAGATATTATTTTTTAATAATTTTTGTGTCAATGAAGTTTTTCTGAGACTATTCTGAAATGTTGATTTTTTTTTAAATTTTTACAGATAACTATACTCATGGGAAACAAAATTTTGTGCAAGAGAAACTTTGATTGCACTCGATATGAAACTCACCATAACGAACAAAGGAAAGAGCATTATTGGAGAAATAAAAGAGAACATGCAAATATTGAAGAAAGAAACAATGATAATGTAAATAGAGATTTTCAAAAAGAAGAAGTCCAACCAGGTATGCATGCACATATTGTCTATATTAAAAGCATAGAATTCAAATTTAAAATATTGTTTAATATAATTGATTGTTATTAAGATTTGATGTTTTTCAAAAAACATAAACAGATTTGTCTCATAATGTCGATGAATATGTTGAAACCGAAATTGAAGCAGAAGTCGAATCACCTATAGGTATGTACATAAATTTAGATAATACAAGATGAATACTTGTATATAGTTTAGTGAATTTATGTTCGGGTTTTGTTTTTTAATATAAAATTTAAATTGAAACATGCAAGAGAATCTATCAACATTGATGATGAAATATTAGAAAATGTTGATACTGGCAAATTTGGGAAGAAAGAAGCTAATCATTATATAAGATATCGAACTAAGAATATGTATAATACTTTTTTCAAAGATGAAGCAATAAAAATACAACATCAACTTTTATTCTGTCTAATAAAGTTAAGAAATTTAAAAGAAGCTACATCATTATTGGGTATTCAAAAGTCGACAAAAGATACAAAGGTGAAACAGAATGTATTTGACAATATAACTAGTGTATTAAAAGATTTTGGAAAACCTTGAAAAAAAGATGTCAGTGTTGCACGTAGAGTGATACAAACAACAGTTGTTTCATCTAGGGTAAGAGGTTAAATTGTAATCTTAGTATCCATTTCTATGGAACTGAAGTTAGATGCTATTACAAAGTACATGAATCCATTAGAATTAGATGTTATTAGAAAGTGTGTGACTCTATTGGAGGTAGTTTCCACAACTCTACTGGAGGTAGGCGGTATCCTCAACTACTACTACCACGAGGTAGTTTCTACTACTCTATTGGAGGTAGGAGGTAGCCTCAACTACTACCACAAAGGAAAGTGTCTAGGCTAACACCGCCTTTTAGTCTTTGGGTAGTATTTGATTTCATGTATGGGACTAAAGTTAGATGTTATTAAAAAGTACATAACTCTAGTAGAGGTAGCCTTGATGATGGCCACAAGGAAAATTGGCTTTCTTGAAGATACTATCTAAGTTGACATTATCTTCTGACATCTTGGAGTAAGACCCAAAAAAAATTTTGATTGGCTAAGAGATTGTCTTCCTCAAACGTAAGAAAACAAGAGTGAGAATATGTCTCTTTATGGACCACCACTAAAACATTACAAGTGGAGTGGTGGTTTTTGAATAACTTGATGCATCAATCTAAGTTCACAAATAACAACCAATAATAACCATCATCACTACCAATGAACAACTAAGTTATAATAAATTTAAAAAAAAAACACATTTTAAATACACAATACTTTAAAAACATAAAATATTATAAAACACCTTAAGAAGAAATGTGCCATCTTCTATAAAGATAAGCCTACCAACCACCCACCCAATGTAAACCCATGCCTATTTGAATAATTTTATATGTTATACTTTAACCAATCCATATACATTAAAAAAGTCACAGCCTTCCTTTCCAAAGCCCCATAGAAAATATGATTAAATTTTCAGAAAACTCTCAAACCTTCCTTGAACATTAAGTTGTACATTGTGTTAGTTAAAGTGAAAAACAAATCCATGACACTCAAACTCTCCTGGACATATTGAAGCCGTACGAAAACAACTGGAAACCATGTGATTAGCATAAATTTTGGTTTGTGACCACTTTGAAATTTGGAAAAAAAACTTTTAACACCTTTTTTTCTATTTGGAATTTGGAAAATAAATAGTTTTACAGTTTTTAATACTATATTCCTGGATAACTGAAAAATATGAATGGTCAAAATACCCATGAGAATCCATTTTGTCGTCAAATTTCCAACCTTCATTGCGGCTAATGAACGCGGAAAGATTATTAAAATTATATTTGACCTGACCATAGAACACTTCGCCTCCGGGTACATTGCTCTTTGCTTCACGTCATTTATTCCTTTATTTATTTATTTAATTACGTCGACAACCACCGCCAAAATTCGTTTTCTTGCTTGCAAATGTTGCGACAATCATAGATATATGAGTGAGAGAGTTGAGTGAGATATTTTTTGTCGTCTTATAAGACAGTTTATCCACTCGGGTGTTGTTAAGGCTTTCGGTATCCTCTTCTATGTTTGTGACAGGAAGGCCCTTAATGGCTCCCACAGTCAGGAATCGTAGCAAGAGCGTGGAGAATGCGGATGTGAATGATGAGAAGGAATTGAACTACATGGGCGTGAGAAAGAGGTCATGGGGTCGATACATGGAAGAAATTAGAGATCCCTCCATTAAAATATGTAGGTTTTTGGGGACCTTCGACATGAGCGAGGAAGCAGTGAGAGAATATGACAATGCCGCTAGAAATATGAAGGGACACAAATCCACATAAGAGTTATTCCAAAAGCGCACATAAGAGTTCCATTATAAGACTAAATGTTTAATCATGTAACAAGTTTACAACAACAACAATATACCAGCCCTAAATCAACAAGAAAGTGAATGAAGATATGGAAAATGAAAATGAAAAGACTTGTAAACCATCCACCAATGATTGCATGAATAAAGAGCATGAAACTATATTAATTGAGTGCAATATGACAAGCCCTAATAGTTGAAAATGTAATTATTGAAGGAATGACTATGTTAGAGATGATTCCAAAAAATCAATGCAAATAGAGATAGATTTAGAGAGAGCTAAACTAGAGTTTTATATCACTTGCAAATGATAAAGACTAGTTCCATATTGAATTCTTGGGAATATGGAGTCAATGCAACACCTTCAATGAAGGGTAAGGGAAAGAGAATCCTTGAAGATCAAAATCTTGGGAGGATCCAATCATAATCATTGGTCAAACCTTCTAGGAAACAAACCCTAGAGTTTATAATATTATAAATCATAGGGGTCATCCTACTTCTTCTCTAGAGTCTAGCAAATGATATCAGGTGGAACTAGGTTAAAACTTATTACCCCCTCTCAACTAGGGGTAACTAGAGGCTATTTGAGGGGTCGACTTTGACCTATCTCACTTGTATCATGGATAATTTGTATTTTTAGGGATTTGAGGGGTTATAGCGCTAGGTTTGCCTCATATAAAGATGCTATCACTAACTCATGGAAAAATCATAACTCACCACTTCTGGAAAATCACTTCTATTAATATAGGGTTAGTCTTTGTGAGGTATAATCCTAGGCCTATGAGGGTATAGCCTTAGGATTTCAAAATTCCAAGTCTTCTTGGCTATCTAACTTCCATTTAAGGTGTTGCTTGACTCCATTTTGCACAAGGAAAGAAGACAACACTAGTCTTTAACTTGCAAGTGATATAAAACCTCAATTTTCACATTCTCCCTCAAACTGACATGTTATTTTAGGTACTTTATTGCATTTTCATTCTCATTCCAACTCAATTTTTTTCATTATAATCCATTTATTTGTTGTTTTTATAAATGTTGTTACATCCACTAGGGCTTGAGAATATTGCAAGTAATTAGTTTAATTTCATGATAGTACATGCATATAATCACTCTCTAACATACCATGCATATTCTACTCATTGATTGACATCTTTTACAACAAGTATTTACTGATTTTAGGACTACTATATCGTTGTTGTTACAAATTGAAAATATTGTTGAAGCACATTGGCTTTTATCATAAGTTTTATTACAACAGGCTTTCGTCCTTTATAGGTAGTATCTCGAGCTTATTTTTGCTTCCTAGACTTGTTTATTGACATTAAAGACATTAGAAAATCTCACACACATACACATGGTCTGTTACCTTGTCTAAATGATAAGAGAAGGGTTACCATCTTCAACTATTTCCACCATAAACTTCGTCATCAAGATAAACCATACCAACTTATTCATCCAAATATTCGACAAGATTCATACTTGTGTCTCTTCTTCAAGTACTTTGTAATTTCCTTCAAATAATCATTTTCTTATTCACCATTGACGTCATCTTCAATCATGTAGTGGCCATGTTCATGTAACAACTCTTGCAACACCTCATATGTTTCATCAAGAACTACCTTAATACATCTAATGACTTGGACAACCAAATATTGGTTGGGTGCAACACCACTGATCCAAAAAGATCTTTTAATGACCGTGGTTGAGTTTTTTAATTGCATGTGTTAATTAACCATTTGAGAAGCTTAATGAAAGAATGAGGAAATAAGAGGAATTATGACAGCCATATACATATATGCAGATCTGAAATGAAGTAATAAACAACAAACCATAACAAGAGAAGTGATAACGGAGTTCGGCACAATGTTGCCTACATCTCCGGGCCTTTGTCTCAGTGGGGGAGGCTTCTTTATTTATGTTCAAAGCTCAAAAAATACATCGTAGTAGTGCCATTAGGATACAAGACTAATCTGGTCATGTTCTTCCAGATCTCTAGAACCCAGCAAAAGAAACAGCATGCAAAACGGATGACCGAAGCTCTCAGAAATGCCCCGCAAGCGTCTGCTCCTCAACAGCTTCCCTGCATAAAAATAGCTTTGGCTTGGCTTCCCTTCAGCATAACTCTGCTCTGACTGTCCTCCTTGGCCTCAAACAGGCCTGGATTTTATAGATCTGAAGTTGGTTATCCATCCCCAACTTCCTCCCAAAATCTGGGCTCAAATAGGGCTCAAAATCTCCCTATAATGGATAAAATCCATTAATTACAGGCATAAAATAATAAAAAAATCAACTATATAGTTTAAAAAACCATATAAGTTTAATTTGGGGCACAACCCCTTTTTCTCCACACCCTGGATCACATGGGCACCTCCATGTGGCTAGGCGTTATTCCTCCGGGCGCGCTAGCCCCCCTGTTCGGGCTGGTTCTTGGTTCTGTGGCACGTGGATAGGACCGAGGGCTAACAACCTAACCCCCACGCCTCCTTTTTTTGGATAGGACCCCGGTTCCGTTGGCGGTGGATAGGATCGGTGGCTTAACAGACCACGACCTCGTGGTCTGCACTCGTCAAGTCATATGGAGGGCTAATGTGACCGCGGGCTGGGGCTAAGCCCCAGCCCTTTCCGCCTCCAACTAAATGTTTGGTTAAATTTAAATAAAATGTTTTCCATATGACTAACAAGAAACACCAGCAGGTCGGGTGGTAAGCCCGGTCTTGCCAGTCCATAGCTCGGAGGAGGTCGGGGGTTCGACTCCGGTGGAGACCCCAAAATTTTGCATAACACCGGAGAGCCAACCAGAGGGTGCCACGTGGCAACCCATGACTGGGCCACGTGGCACCTCAACAACCAATCAGATACTACCACTTGTAAAACACTGGTTCATCCACTTGTCTGCCATGTACCTGTCCTATCATCATGCCACTGTACCTGCCACGTCTTCCTGCTGACGTCATTCCGTGCCACGTGTCACCCTTATAGTGGTGACATGTGTCACCCTCGGACTGGTTCAACTCACCTGATGTACGCCCTGTCATCTGCCACGTGTAATCTCCAGATGTTGCCACATCATCTGTACGACCTGTACAGTCAGCCTACCACGTGGACTATACGGACTGTATAGTCTCCCCCTTTTTTTACCTGTTTGGGTTTTCAATCAGAATGTGATATCTTTAACATACGGAGTCCATTTGACCAAGTAAATATATGGCCGAAATCAGGAAGACGAGGCGGATGCAATGGCATTGGTTTCGTCGGATTCTGAGCATTTTCATTTTTGAGCCTTTTTTAGCCCTGACAGGGTCCTGGATCCGATTTTGGATCACACCTCCCCACTAAATGACCTTTTGGTCCCCAAAAGGTTACTGACCAGTCAACAAGCTCGAGATAGGCCACCCAGCTTGTCCTCTGTCTCTGAACTCTGTCCTGTGCACCTGTCCCATCAAGATCAATTGTAACATAATCATGACAACTGACAGTATATTGTTAGTCATTTGAACCCTGTTACATCTTACTGAAGCCACTATCATCCATGTAGACAACATTACTAATGACAGTATCAAAAAGACGACTGCAAATGAGCTGATATACTTGAAATATTTGCACGACATGAGTTTATCTTGAAGCAGCTTATGATTGATTTTCCATTCAACAATCATTTCTTGTTCTTGCTTAAGATCGATTACTTCATTTGAAACAATTATTGGTTTGTTGCTTGCTTGCACTGCCTTATTTAATTGTTCCATTGTTTGAAGTGTTTTATTTGCCTTAA
>ML793636.1:107800-128110 GCA_009831015.1 Picea engelmannii | reverse complement strand
AAAAAAAAAAAAAAAAATCTTAAAAGTCTTAGTTAATGTTCACCCAATGTTTATTAAAAAGGAAAATATCTAAAAAAAAAAAAAAGAATTATAACAAATACTCTTTAACAACTAAGTAATCAAATAAAAAGAATGGAGGAGCACCTGGACTGAGTTTCAGGAATGGCGAATATTTCAAATAATCCTTTTGGCAGGAAAGACTGTTACTACCGGTTATGAGGTTTCAGATCCAGGTGAGCCAGTATAAATGGAAGAGGATTATCCTCTGTCAGGTATGCACTTCCATTTTTTATTGGTATTAAGCTAGGAGTCTTTTAATGTACATTTTTCAGGGGTCAAGAACTTTACTTTAGTGGTTTTTTAGCGGATTTTTCAAGCCATAGGCTTGCTCGGATTGAAGGTGGATGGTGAGGTATTTTTTTTTATCCTTAGTCTGACTGCCTTTCTTCCTCCTTGGGGTTCAGTGTGCCTCTATCGGATTACAGAAGTTTCATTACTTTAGCTATCGACTAATGCACTATCAATCATTTAGCCGAGCTGCAATTAAATGAAGTTTGCGGCTATTTTGTGGGTAGTTTTTAGATATGTCAGTATTTATACTGTTCCATTATTTTATTCTTTCCTCTATAGGTAACTGTGTTAACTTCCTAGATTTTTACATTGATTTCGACAGTTTCCGTATTTAGATTTAATGGAGGTTAACAGATGGACTAGTTGCCTATTGAAACTCATGTGACTTCTTGTTATCTATTGGTCGGCGGTGACACCTGCTTACTGGGCTTTACTAGTGGACTACAGGTCACCATTATATGGCTTCTATCAACAGGCCGCTTTAAATGATGAGATCAGAGATTTGATGGGAGAGGCGGATGAAGGACTTTGGTAGGAAGTGGGTCTGTTCACAACTATTGATAACTTATGGAAACAAGATACAAGCCATTGCTCTTTTGTCCCAAAGGAGTCTTCACTTCCTATTCGACCTCTTGGAGTGAATCCTCTATGTGGCAGGTTGGACAGCCAACCTTCTCACCTTGACTCTTTACCCAACTTAACAAACTATGGGATGGAAGATCCTCATCATTCCTATGGAGGAAACGAGGGTTTCATAGATAGTTGAGAGGGATTTACCAGTGTTAGGAGGAAAGTTGTTAGTAAATCTTTTCCACCTCGCAATCATAGAAGACAATGGAAGTCAAATAAGGTTTTGCGGCGCCTGGTTCTTGGTTCCAATATAGGTTTGGAGGAAACATGTAGGATGGCACTTTGTGGGCTGGTGGGTAGATTTACTTATGGGAACTTGCAAAAGGATACTCTTACAGACTAGCTGGAAAAAGTCTGGAAGCCACTATTAGGTTACATCCCTGAGATTTTATACCTAACTAAAGGATGGTTGGGGTTCCTTTGCAGATCTTCCAAGGATGCCTCGCTCCTCGAAAAAAGTTGGATTAATGGTGGCAGTAGTCTAATTATTAAAAGGTGGTGAGTGGACTTTAATCTGGATACCGATTATTTTTCACAAAGACACTTCTGGGTTCTCTTGCCAGGGTTACCTTGGCAATTCTGGAATGAAGGCGCGCTACAGGCTATTGGAAATTCACTTGATGTTTTTCTTGCGGTAGATATTGATTCTCTTTTTGTGGGCTCAATGAATATTGGTCGGGTATTGGTTGAAATGGATATGCACCAAAGGCTTCCAGAAAATTTAGAGATAGAATGGAGGGGGCGCCGCCTACTACAACATTTGGACTATTTAGGTGCTCCTTTTAGGTGTAGTTATTGTCAAAGGAATGCTCACTTGAGACATGACTGTAAAGGCTTAATTGATTCCGAGGATGAACCTGAAGACAACTATCTAGGGTATGACACTCAAGATTATCCACAGGACACAGGTTTCTATGGACCTAGACCATTACACCTGGTGTAGGAAGAGGAATGTTTACTAGATTCTATGGAGTCGATTGTGGGTAAGTTGAAATTTTTTTGTCCTGCTATCTTTTCCTCTTTGTCTATTTTGGAACTAGATGCGATAAACTCCTCAGAGTGGTTAAAACTCTCGACGAAAAATGTTGAATTTTCCCGGGTTGATGGTGGGGAGGATCATGTTTATTCTATTCAACCTTATGTGTGCCAGGAGAATTTGATTTCTATTCCCGTTGTTTCCCCGAGCGATGCTCCTTTAGTTTCGTCTTAGTCCCAGGTTGATTCCATAGACGATGTTCCACAGAACCTCTCTTCATGTCTTTTGGGTAATTTGTCAATAGAACCATTAACTAGGTCCCGGCCACAACAATTGGATGTGTCTTCATTGCTTCTGGGTTACCATGAACCAGAGGATGATGAGACCACTCTGTCTTCTTCGGTTAAGTTACCAATATTTCTAGGAAAGTCTCTTATAAAACCTTCTCATGTGGTAGGGGAGGTTATCACTTCGCGTTCGCTTGTTGTTGGGACAAAGAAGGAATTTGCATGGTCACGCGGGTTGGGCATAGAACTTTTGCTTGTAAAAACTAGAAGCACGTGAAAAAATTATGCTACCATTTCTACTTTAGAATCAAATACTCCTTCTAATTCAGAGGGTGGGGCACTTGGAGCAGTGAAAGCCATGGCGGGGGAAATTAATGATCATGCTCTCACTCAACCTCAGAGGGACTAGAGGCACCCTAAAAATCACCTTGGTTCAAAGAGTTCTCGAAAAAACACACCCGGTTATTGTGTTTTTACAAGAAAATATGGTACATTCAGGAAAAGCTAGAAATTTTATGAGTACACTAAGGTCTTGGTAGTTTAGTTGTGTTATCAACTCTGTTGGAACCTCCGGTGGCATGTTGGTTTCATGGGATCCAAATGTATTCGAATTAAATGCATTTATTACCTGTGGTGGGATCTTATTGACAAGAATCATTATAGCAAGAAAAATGGATGTATCATTTATGAACGTGTATGGGCCCTGTTTGGAGCGGAAGCCGTTTTGGGACGAGGTGGCAGATTCATGCTTACTAACAAAAAAGAATATCATCATTGCTAGGGATCTTAATTTGACCCTTTCCTCAGAAGAGGTTTGGGGAGGGAAATCTTATGTGGGAGACTCTACTGGATACTATAAGTCCTTCTTCCAAGAGAAGCATCTTATTGATTTGGTTCTGGGAAAAATTGTTCCAACGTAGAGAAATGGGTGATCTAGTGCGGACCATATTTCCAAGAGGCTTGACAAATTTATCGTTGTGGAGGATTTACTTTCAGGGGTTGGAATTTGCAGGTCCTGGGTAGAATACCCATTCATTTCTTATCATGCACTGATTCTTCTTCAGTTGGAGATGCCTCCAATGTTTAAAGTCTTTCTATTCAAACTCAATCCACAGTGGCTTCAGGATCAGGATTTTGTGTTGATGGTACAGACTCTTTGGAACGAAACTAAATATCTTGAAGAGGAAGGTAAACAAAAAAGACTTCTTTGGAAATTAAAGGATCTAAAGGATAAGAATAAATAGTGGCAGAAGCTTTGATATCAACAGACAAGTGCCTATCTAAAGGGTATGGAATAGGAAATTACTTCGTTGTTACAAGACACGATGGAAGTCGAGATCACAATAGAGAAGGAGTCTCTATTAAAATCTATGGAACATGAAAGGAATAGATTGATAAATGAAAGTGAAGAATTATGGCACCAACGTAGCCGTGCCATATGGATCCGGAGCGGGGATCAAAATACAAAAAAAAATCACCATTTCGCAAATTTCAGGAGAAATAAAAAATACATATGGGAGATCATGGATGATGACGGGCACTTACATACTTGACAGAAGAATTTTAAAGATACTGCTACAAACTATTTCAAACAATTTTTCAAGGGGAATGTTAATCTTTCTATATTAGAACAAGTCAAGGTGGCGGAGAAATTTTCAAGAATGATCACGGAAGCAAAAGCTAAGATATTATTCTCGCCGGTGAAGTTGGAGGAATTCAGAGATATCCTAAAAAATTTCAATATTGACAAGAGCCCAGGCCCTGATGGTTGGACTATGGAATTTTTTGTTCACTTCTTTGAACTTGTCGGGGGGGATCTTCTTAACATGGTGGAAGAGTCAAAACATAAAGGAAAAATTTTGGGTGGTTTGAGATCAACCTTCATAGATTTAGTTCCCAAAATAAATAAGCCTCTCTCTTTTGGGGATTATAGGCCAATCTCATTGTGCAATCTCTACTATTAAATAATTTCAAAAATCATAGCTAACAGGATTGATCCTTTCTTGTCTAGATCGATTTCCGAGGAGCAACTGGGATTTTTAAAAGGGCGTCGTATTCAGGATGATATTGGAATTGTTCATAAATTCTTTCACAATATAAAAAACAAGAAGCTAAAGTCATTAGTATTAAAGATGGATCTACAAAAAGCATATGATTGTGTGAGCTAGGATATATTTTGAATGATACTTATCCAAATTGGTATGGATACAAAGATGACAAACTGGATCATGAGTTGTGTGGACTCAACATCCTTCACCATATTAATAAATGGAGAGGCTACAGATTTCTTTAAAAGTGGAAGATTCTTAAGGCAAGGTTGTCCATTGTCACCCTTACTCTTTATCCTGGTTATGGAAGATATAAGTATTTTACTCAAGGAGAGTCAACGAGAAGGGAAGATGACAGGTATAAATGTCTCTTGAACTATCAAAATCCTCCATATATTATTTGTCGATGATATTATTATGTCAAATGCTACTTTGCAGGAATGGTGGGAGATAGACAAAATTTTAAAATCCTTTTGCTTAGCCTCAGGATTATTGATAAATGTTACAAAGTCTACTTTCCATCAAGCAGGGTTGTCAGAACATGAGTTATCTCCCTTTAAATCATTGTTCCCATTTAATTGTTCCCCGGCGTGCGACTGATTGGATTTGGTTGATCCAAAGAATGGAAAAAAAGATTGATAACTGGTGTTACAGGTGGTTGTCATTGGGAGGAAGGCTTACCTTACTAAAGGCTGTATTATAGAGTCAATCGGTCTATTGGTTATCTTTAGCAGTAGTTCCTTGTTCTGTTTTAAATGCCTTGAGGAAATTAATGACAAATTTTCTTTGGAAATGGAACCGTGACACAAAGCACTATCATCTATGCAAATGGGATATGATTTCTTTACCAAAGCGCTACGGGGGTTGGGGTTTGTGAAATATTATGGATTTCAAGCATGCATTGGTTGTGAACTCACTTTTGAGGGTTTTAACAAGCATAGGTATCTGGCATCGTGTTATAAAGGATAAGTACCTCCCACACTCAACTATAAAATATTGGTTCAGGTCTCCTACTTTTCAGCAAAAGTCTACTTCAAGCATCTGGGGTGGGCTTCTAAAATTAGTTCATTTAATAAATCATTGGTTGAGCTGGAACCCAGGAACGGGTCAACTCATAGATATAGAAAGATAGGATTCTTGGAATGGGGGAACAATCCTTTTTATCAGTGAATCTGATTTATGCACTTCACAACAAGAATATATATTCGTTGGTGCAGGCTTTGAGGACTAGAGATAGATCACATATCTCTATTTCTTGGTATAATAGTAATGAAATAGGCCTTTCTGGTGAACTAGCCTTAGAATGGGAACAATTCAGGAAAGATTTGATCGACTCGGGAGCTTATCTACAGGATTGTGAAGATACTTTATTATGGACTGGTGGTGATATGTCCGGTGTGCCAAATGTTAAAAACTTTATTGGGCTATAATATCAACAAAAAATTTGAGAATTCTCAGTGGCTGGAGAAAAGAAATTTGGAAATGGAAATTACAATTAAAAATAAAACTTTTTATATGGTTGGCAGTGGAAGGAAATATTCTCACCTGGGATACTCTCCAAACCAGAGGTAGAGAAGGAGTGGGATTATGTTATTTATGCAAAAAAGATTCTGAATCTATTGAACATTTGTTCCTTCACTGTACATTCACAAACTCTGTATGGGATAAGGTAAGGATCATGCAAGGATATAAACTCAAGTGGACTGGTAATACATTGGAGGATTGCATTAAGAAATGGTACAAAGAAAAGACTGTTCCTATGACTTCCGCTTCTCAAATCTGCTGGTACACATGGATTGAAGGGGACAGAGCCATCTTTGAGGGGAGCACTCCATCAATTCAGGCGGTGTACTATAAAACTCTTGCGCAACATTTCAACAATGAGGTAATAAAGAAGGATAAACTTCTGAAAGGAATTATGTTACAGCAACACAACCATACCACGATTGCTTACTTCGATGGCACAACACAACAAGATGGATTATGTTGCAAAGCGGGTGGTGTATTAAAATTTCCAAATCATTCTGTCATAAGATGGGCTTTTAACTGTGGTAAAGGAACTAATACAAAAGCAGAGCTTATGGGTGCCTGGGCTACTCTCAGATTGGCTTTACATCTTTCAGTCAACTGCTTACAAATTCTGGGTGATTCCAATGTGGTGATTGAATGGTTGTCATCTAGAGGCAATCTTCATGTCTATGCTATCGAGGGATGGAAAGCAAGGATAAAGGACATGGTCAAAAGCTTTGAACTTGTCAATTTTAATCACATCCTCAGGGACTACAGTAGGGATGCAGACAGCCTATCAAAGCAAGTGCTTGGAGAACCTGAAGGAAGCATTATATATTACCCATGGATCAATGGCATAGCGGGGGGGGGGGGGANGAATCATATTAACTTATATTAGTTCCGTTGGCTAGTTATTTTGGGTTGTCTGGTATTTTGCACTTTGTATGGAGTTTCTCTATGGCTCGTCTGTGTGCGGTCATTGTTTTTTGTATTTGCTAGATAAAAAAATTTAGGGTAAGAGGTTAAATTGTAATCTAAATAGTATCTATTTTTATGGAACTAAAGTTAGATGCTATTAGAAAATGCATGACTTCACTAGAATTAGATGTTATTAGAAAGTGAGTGACTCTATTGGAGGTAGTCTCCATAACACCTCCTTTTAGTCTTGCGATAGCATTTGATTTCATGTACAAGACTAAAGTTAAATGCTACTAAAAAGTACATGACTCTAATAGCATTACAAGTGGAGTAGTCGTTTTTAAATAACTCGTAACCATCCTCACTACCAATAGACAACTAAATTATAATAAATTAAAAAAAATACACTCATTTTAAATACCCAATATTTTAAAAACACAAAATGTTATAAAACACTTTAAAAAATTTACCATCTTTTATAAAAATAAGTGTACCAACCATCCATCCACCCACCCAATGTAAACCCATACCTATCCACCCACCCAATGTAAACCCATACCTATTTGAATCATTTTATATGTGATATTTTAAGTAATCCATATACATTAAAAAAATCACAGCCTTCCTTTCCAAAGCTCCCCAAAAAATATGATTAAATTTTCAGAAAACCCTCAAACCTTCGTCGAACATTAAGTTGTACATTGTGTTAGTTAAAGTGAAAAAAAAAATATCCATGACACTCAAACTCTCCTGGACATATTAAAGCCTTACGAAAGCAATTCGAACCCATGTGATTAACATAAATTTTGGTTTGGTGACCACTTTGAAATTTGTAAAAAAAAAACTTTAACACCTTTTCTTCTATTTGGAATTTTGAAAATAAACAGTTTTACAGTTTTTAATACTATATTCCTGGATAACTGGAAAATAAATAATATGAATGGTCAAAATACCCATGAGAATCTATTTTGCCGTCAAATGAACGCGGTGATTCATTATTAAAATTATATTTGACCTGACCATAGAACGCATCGCCTCTGGGTACAATGCTAGGGGATTCATTATTAAAATTATATTTGACTTGACCATAGAACGCTTCGCCTCTGGGTACATTGCTCTTTGCTTCACGTCATTTATTCTTTTATTTATTTAATCACGTGGACAACCATCGCCAAAATTCGTTTTCTTGCTTACAAACGTTGGCACAGATATATGAGTGAGAGAGCTAACGCCGTCTTATAAGACGGTTTAGCCAGAGGGTGCTGTTCAGGCTTTCGGTATCCTCTTCTCCGTTTGTGACAGGAAGGCCCTTAATGGCTCCCACAGACAGAAACCATAGCAAGAGCGTGGCGGATGCAAATGTGAATGATGAGAAGGAAGTGAAGTACAGGGGCGTGAGCAAGAGGCCGTGGGGTCGATACGGGGCAGAAATCAGAGATCCCTCCTTTCAAAAAAGACGCAGGTGGCTGGGTACCTTCGACACGAGCGAGGAAGCAGCGAGAGCATATGACAATGCCGCCAGAAATCTGAAGGGACACAAAGCCAAAACTAACTTCCCATCTCCCTCCCTCCATGTCGACACCATCCACATTGAGAGATCTACTCGAACCCCTTCACTTCCCTTTCCACCTGCTAATCACGGCAACAACAAGAATAAGTTGTCTGCCAATATCTCTAAACAAGTAAAACCCTGGAGGCAGTTTTACATGAATGAGGAAGTAGGAGTGCAAAGAGTGAGCGATCACAACATGAGTAGTCCCAATTTCAATCCCAATAGTCTTTTAGACTACGCTATCCTTTTGCAGCAACAGGCGCCGTCGATGCAGATGGCATTGTGGGAGGAAATTGTGGGGCCTCAAAGGATAATGAAACCCAATAACCATGAGTGGGTAGGAGCGGGTGTAGTGAAAAATATACTTCCAACAGCGAGCTCGTCTTCCTCCTCAGCAGTAGTAGACACTCAACTCCCTCCCCCTGATCCTCCTACAATGGAAAGAGCGATGCCGAACAGATCATTCGATTTGAATCTTCCAGCACCAGGGGAAGAAGATGACGAGTATGAGCGTTCATCCTCTCTTATACTCTCTCTTGTATTGGATTTTCACAAAAAGTCATGTGTGGCAACAAAGGAATAGCATGAACAAGAAGATTGATTAATATGATTCATAAGGGTATGAAATGAGATCTATCTCTGTTTTTGTGTAGTTATTTGTGACTTTCTCTTATAAGTAAGAGAGATTTTTTTTAGCCGTAAGTTAAGCTTTCTACTAAATGAGGATTTTTTTGGGGGATATTTATTCAAAATCCTGCAAAAAATTGTTAGATTTGAGTGATTATTTCTGTATAATCAGAATGTCCTATAGTTTTTTCAGCATGTTGAATCCAATTTTACATTCAGAAATAGATTTTGAACAACAAAAAAAATGATTCGTGTAAATTTATATAAAAATCAATAGCTAGACAATGCTTTTGCTTTATATTACTAATGTTTATTATTACAAGGTTCAACCTGCTTTTTATTAACCATGTTTATTCATTCATTTAAGTTTATTTTATAAAATTTAAGAGTTCAGGTATTCATTAACTGAATGAGTATCTTGTGAAGATTCATTATAATAAATTCTTGATTATTTAATTTAAAAACCTAATTGTTTATCTTTATCTAGGTTAGAATTGTTTATGTTTATCTAGGTCATAGTTAGTTGGATTCATTGGGTTTATAGTTCCTTTAAATTAATAGAAAAGAGACTTTACATATATGTGTTTTATACTTTTGTTATGTTTTTTTTTTATTATTAATAAATGTGGACATGCCACTTGGGTTTGATACATCTATAGAGATTTGCTTGTAAACTGGAAAACATATGCCTAAAGATCCTAACTCAGTACTAATTCGCAGACACAAAGATTATTTCAGCGAGCCTGGATGGCTTCGCGTCATTACATCACTTCTAGGTTGGAAGTTTTTTTTCTTCTTTGACATTGTTTGCCATTCATTGCTCTGGTCCATGGATTGGCTTTCCATCGGGCCTAAAGAGTCTTCCTTATCAGCTAAGTCTGCCCAGCTTGAGGTCAGGGGTTCTTGCTGGGTGGGAGACTTGGGAGTATCTTCTGCTTCCCCCTTAGCAGGGGATTTAATTTCGGCTTCAGCTTATGCTTCTTTTACCGCTTCCAGGGTCTTGCTTTCAGAACACGGTTCCTTTGGCGTCGCTGTCCACCAGGTGGGCTTGGACGACCTTTTTTTCCCGGGTGGTTTTCCACAGTTACGGTCTAAGTGCCCCATTTCGAAGCAGTTCCTACACCTGAAATTGAGATTCTCATAGTCGAGTTTTTGGGTCCTTGAGTAGTCCTTGCCTTGGAGAATAATTTCAGGTGGGAAACCTTTGGAGAAATCCATTTCCACACAGATTCGGGCGAAGGTGGAGCGGGCTGGCTTGGAGTCCGGACTTCTGGAGAGGAACTTGCCGAGGCCATTGCCAATAGATTGAAGAGATTCATCCCCCCAGAAATGCAAGGGAAAATAAGGAAGTCTCACCCAGACTGGGGCTGAAGAGATACAATATGTGGATGGGTCAAAGGCAGGGGTCCAAAGTTGCATGGACAACCCTGCTCTGCCCCAGAACCACGGCCCAGAGTTAAACACCTTGTCTTTGTCGCTTGTAGAATAAAAAACTACCACAAAAACCCCTTTTGCATAGGGGCAGGTAATGACTTCTCCATCTAAAAACGGGTACCATTCGGAAGAGAACCAGGAGAGTAGATCTGGAAGAGAGGGCCAAAACTCATTAAACCTGCAAACTAGAGCATGCCTGCTGTAATGGCGAGCATGAGTTAAGGCTTCCCATGACATTGGAATGGAAATTGTCGGAGCTTCAAGAATTGTTGCATGCAGCCCGAAGGGGCGACCTTGACGAGATGCAGCCTCTAGGGCCGATGCATGCAGACCGGAGAGAAACCCATAGCGTGAAGCCACCTCTTTAAAGGAGAGGGCCAGCCCCAAAGGGGGAAAGCCTGAGGTCGCTGCCGACAGAGCACCAGGGGAAGCACCTACAAGAGAGGTCGGCCCGGAAGTGGAAGTCACGGCCGAGGGAGGGAGGCCCGCAGCCAATGTCGCGACCTTACCAGGAGAGGTGCCACCATGCTTTGGAGACAAGGGGGCCACCATTGGAGCTTCTACGACTGCTACGAAGGAGGGCGGAGGAGGGCAGGAGGCACCAGGCCGACAGCCTGTGAGAGAACCAGGAGCGTGGAAGCTCAATGCTAGGGTTCGTTATATCCAGATCTCTATTGTTAATAGCAATGTGCATCCACTTTATACTTTTGTTATGTTGTCAGTGTTTATTTACTCATTAATTTTATTTTATTTTTTGGCAAAATTCACTCTGTTTCTAAATTTATTCATTTAAGTTTTCTTCAAAACTTAATAAATAGCTTGTGTAAATTCATTGCAATAAAAAAATTTATTATTATTTAATTTTAAATCCTAATCAAATTCAAAACTCAATAATGAAAAGAATAGGTATAGATTGAATAGCTTGTGTAAATTCATTGCAATAAAAATAATTATTATTATTTAATTTTAAATCCTAATCAAATTCAAAACTCAAAACTCAATAATGAAACTCAATAATGAAAAAATTAGGTATAAATTTATTGTAAAAAAAATCATTTTTATTTAATTTAAAATTTTAATCAAATTATGATTATCTTTATGGATGACCCTTGTTCGATCCATTGTGTTTATAATTTTTTTAAACTAATAACAAACAGATTGCATATATCTTTGTTTTATACTTTTCTTTGTGTTACAGTACACACTTTGTAGAATTTAAATTTATAAAATTAATTATTTATGTTAAATTTTTTGGAATTAAGTATATAATTCTTTAAAATAAAATAATTTTTATAATATTAAATTTGTTATGAAGATAATTATTCTATTTTGAAATAAGGATTTATTGAAAACATTGAAATAGTTTTCCAACCCTAGTTTTTAATGACAAGGTGACCCATGGAAAGGTAGAGAGGTGTCCCTATTCATTATTAATAATGGGTAAAGTTGAGGATTCAGTGAGTTATTTAATAACGAATAAATTTAAATACTCATTTGAATTAATGAATTAATTAAGATAAAAAAAAAATTAGTATTTAAATAATAAAGAGGTAAATATAATATTTTTAATATTTTTAATTGTAAATTTGTTATGTATATAATTATTTATTTAAAAAAAAAAATTAATAAAATTATGGTTTATACTATTAAAGATATATATGTGTGGGGTTGTACAAAGTTTCAAATCTTAATTTTAATAATAAGGAAATTAATATAACTTGGTATATTAAGATGTTTTTATTGAGTAAAGTTGAATTACACTTAATTATTGTGAAGTAGTGGAATTTTTAATTATTTATATTTAAAATGGTTAATAAATAGTTTTTTAATGAAAAATTAGTAAATTATATTCTTAATTTTTTTTATTAAGAATAATTTTAATTTTCTAAATTAAATAAGATTCTTAATATATATAAAACTAAGTGAAATAATTTAATAAGTACAAATTTAATTTAAAATTTAAAAATAAAAATTATAATTAAACAGTAAAGTTTATTTATAATCTTCATGTCATATATGATATTTTTCATAGTAAACTATACATGTAACTTACCTATTCAAAATATTGCACTTTCTTCTACTTAACTATTTTTATCTAAAAAAATAAATAAAAATTATAATTAAAGTAAAATTGATCTATAATTTTCATCTCATCTATAATATTTTTCATAATTAACTATACTATATAATTTAGGGTGAGTGCAAGTTAATGAAAAAGAGCAATTTGTTAAGAGGGATTATTCAAGATACTTTTACAATGAATTTAAATATGGTGCAAGAAGATGAAATGTGGGAAATTGAATTAGCTTTCAGAATATACAACTTTGTATTTTCTGTATTTTTTATATTTTTTATTTTTTGAAAAAATTATAGCAGAAATAAGAGAGGCATGTATTCTAGGATTTTGATATATGTGAAGAAAAAAATACATTAAAAATAGTAAACAATATTAATTTTTTTTTTAATTATATATTTGAAATCTGCATAGCCTACTCGATCTATGTCTATAGTTTCGTCAACACTTGAATTGTTTAGCTTATAGAAAAATAATTTCAAAGAAAAAGATATAGAGGGGTATTCACAAAAATGAAGCTTTTTTATCAATTTGCATACCAAACCACTAGGTTTGTCATTCCAAACCTAAATCTGAGCCAACCAACCAAGTCAGCATACACCTTGTCAATATTTCCCCAAAATTTTGAATTCAAAAGAACACGTGTGCGTTCTTAATAGCACACGTGTCCTATAGGAGCGTGCACGCATTCCTAGGAGCACACACACGCTCTACGAGTGTGCACACATTTTTAGGATAACACACCCACTCTAGGAACGTGCACACACTCTTATAAATCATTTCCTTCTCTATCTCTCTCCTCCCTCTCCTACATATACCCCCCGACTCTATCTCCCTCTCAGTCTCCTTCTCTAACCCCCTATCTATCTCCCTCTCTCTCCCTCACACTCCTATACATGGTAATACCTTGACATGGAAAGACTTAGACATCACAAGGCATGGAAAGACCTAGAGCTAGACCTTACCTTGACATGCTTCAGACTCTCTCTCTCTCTCTCTCTCTCTCTCTCTCTCTCTCTCTCTCTCCGTTGTTAGTCTCAGTCTCACTCTCTCTTCCCATATTTCTCTCTCTATTCCCCCTCTGTGTCTCCCTTTGTATCCCCACCTTCCTCTCATTCTCTCTCTACCCCCCTTCCATGTCTCCCTCTTTGGTTCCCTTCCTCTCACTATCCCTCTCTCTAACCCCCCTCTCTTTATCCCTCTCCTCCCTCTCACACTCTGTCTCTACCACTCCTCTTTGTCTTGCTCTCCCTGCCCCCTCCTCCCTCTCTGTCTCTAACCCTCCTCTTTGTCTTTCTCTCCACCCCCCTCATCCCTCTCTGTCTCTACCCCTCCTCTTTGTCTTTCTCTCTCCCCCTCTCACACTCTCACGCACTCTCTCTCTCCCCCCCTCATCCCTCTCTCTTTACCCCCCTCCCACTATATATCCTCTATCTCTCCTACATCTACCCCTCTCTCCTACATTTACCTCTTTGTCTCTACCCCCTCTCTATTTTCCTCTCTCTCCCTCTCAAACATTCTCTCTACTGCCCTTCTATGCCTTKCTCTCTCTCTCCCTMCCACACACACTTTTTACCCCCCYTATATGTATTCCTCTCTCTCCCTCCCACACTCAAACACACTCACTCTCTACCTCCCCTCTTTKTCTTCCTCTCTCTCCCTCCCACACTCTCGTACACACATTTTCTATCCMCMCTCTRTGTCTTCCTCTCTCTCCCTCCCACACTCTMTCGAACACATTTTMTATCCCCCCTCTATGTCTACATGTCTCTCCCTCCCACACTTTAACACACTCACTCTCTACCTCCATCCTTTTTCTACCTCTCTCTACATCCCCTCTTTGTCTAGCTCTCTCTTCCTCCCACACTCTCGCACACACACTTTCTATCCCCCATTTATCTCTTTATATCAATCTACCCCCCCTTCCCTCTATCTCCCCACTTCCACTCACAATCAGTCTCACTCTCTCTCTCTCTCTCCACCCCATCCTCCCTCCATCTCTCTCTCTCCCTCCCTCCCACTATATCTCTTATCTATCTCTCATACATCTACCCCTCCCCACTATCTCTCCCCCACTTCCTCTCACTTTATCTCTACCCACTCTCTTTGTTGTTGAAATATTGTAACTACGAATAATATTATAATTATTATTGAGTTATTTCTATATAGAGAAAACCCCCTTTTGTGGATTGATCATGTCGAGTCTTGTAAATGACCAAATCCCCTTTTGTGGATTGGTCAAACCATGTTTATATGGTGGTAATTGAGAAGTCGACCCCTAGGGATAATTAAAGTGCTTATAACCACTAATTAGAGAATTCATCCCTTCTTGATGAAGAGACATAACTCTAGCGCCTCCTAGCTAGTATACTTAAGAGATGATAGCACCTCACTCTCTCACTCACCAAGTCACTCATCTAGTGTGCAAGTTTTGAAGGAAGTTGCAGTTAGAATAAGGAGAAGAGAGAGGCGCATGCTTAGTATTGGATATTCTTGTTGGTTTGGTATTTTATCTTGGCATTGTATTGGAAATCTATATTAAGGAATTTTTTGTTGGGTTTTCTCCCCCATGAGGGTTTCCCAAGATAAAATGTTGTGAATCTTGTGATTGTGTTTCTCTCAGTGATCCTAATTGTGCTATTATCTATGAAAAGAATTAAAACTTAACATGGTATCAAAGCTAAGAAGAAAAGATCACCTTTCACTGGATAATAAAAAATGTCATTGTTGTCGTACAAGAAACTTAGGGATTTTTATTGGAAGGGAAGTTTTTCCTAAAAACCACCTAGGGAAGTGCACCCTAGCCTAACGAACTCATTGGCAGCTTGAGCACACCTTTTTAGTGGCAAGAGACTATGAAAAGTCAAACCCTAGTTTTGATTGGTACCAGAAAACTAGAAAACCAGGAAACCAAAACCAGTACTAGAAGTACCAGTCTCGATTTTCACAGGTCAAGTTTCAAGGGGTAAAACTTGGATTTTTTTAAATCTAATAGCTCCAATCTACTCCCCTCATCCTAGCACATCTCCTAGTAAGGTTAGATTCAGTTTCTGAGCATTTTCATTTTTGTTCATGTTCTCAGGTCCAGGTCAATATGTCTGCAAGCACAAATCTTGTTGATAAGTTAGAAGGTGTGGAAAACTTCCATTCCTCAAATTATAGAATTGGAATCATTCTTGAAGAGAATGACCTAGAAAAATTCATAAAATAAAATGTACCAGAACCCGAAGAAGATGCAGCCAAATCAAAGTACAAGAATGATATGGTTAGGGCCAAAAGGATTATTGTGGACTCCGTTAAAGATCATTTGATCCCTCAAGTGGCTTCTAATAATACTCCAAAAGATATGTTTGATTCCCTAACCATAATATTTGAAGGAAAGAACATCAACCAGAAGATGAACTTGAGAACCCAACTCAAGAATACAAAGATGCAGAAGGGAGAAACAATCCATGACTATTTCTCTAGGGTTTCTCAATTCAAAGAAAAACTAGAAGAAATTTGAGATAAACTAGATGAAGATGAACTCATAATGATAGCTCTTAATGGTCTCACAAGACCACGGGATTCCTTCATCCAAACTATCCATGCAAGAAAAGAAAAAACTCCATTTTGATATCTTGTGGGAAGAATGTGTTCAAGAAGAAGCAAGAGTAGCCAACCAAGAAGAAATGTTATTAAGGGATGAATACCAAGCCCTAACTTCTCATGTTAAAGGAGTAAATAAAAGGTCTCATTTCCAAAAGGATACCCATCTTCATAATCAATCTCACTCCCCAAAGAGATTCACACACTTCCATAAAGAATCTCACCCTCCAAGGAGATTTCGGAAATTTCAAAAGGGAAATATAAGAGAAAAAGATGTATCCTCTTATCAATGTTATCATTGTGATAATATGGGACACATTTCTAAGAATTCCTGCCAGGAGGGAAAAATACAAGAAGATAAATAACAAAATACATCATTCCCATGCAGTTGAAGATGATGAGCCACCCACAAAGATGATTAAAGAAAAGGTTGAAGAATATGTCTTATTCTATGCCCTCTCAGGATATGTGATAGCTGGAGAGGATACTTGGCTCATATACAGTGGTTCTTCTAAGCACATCATAGGTTAGAGAGACATTCTCTCTAGCCTTACAGAAAAGGAATTTCCCCAAAAAGTCTCACTTGGAGATGACTAACAGTACCCTATCAAAGGAATGGGAGAACCCACTTACAAAATAGATTCAGGAACTCCGATGAAGATGAAGGATGTACTATATGTACCAGGTTTGACAAAGAACTTACTTTCTATCTCAACTTTATATAAGAAAGGATTCATAGTTGCATTCCTAGATGGTGAAGTTCTTATGTGGCCTAAAGGAAAAACCATAGAAGATGCAATTGTTATTGGAACAGAAGAAGGTGGCCTCTATAAGTTAAACGATCACTCGGCCTTGACTCAATCCACTGAGAGTCCATGTGAACTTTGGCATAGAATACTATCTCACATCAACTACAAATCCCTACCATGTGTAAGCAAGGTAGTTACAAGTTTTCCAGAATTAAAGGTTGACCATGAAGGTGTGTGCAAGGGATGTGCACAAGGAAAGAATATAAATAATCCTTTACCAAAGAGAGACAATAAAGCAGAAGGAATCTTGGAGCTCATCCACTCAGATGTATGTGGTCGAATGCCATCAACATATATAAGTGGGTATGTATACTATGTGTCATTTATTGATGATTACTCTCGCAAGACTTGGGTTTATTTCTTGAAATCAAAAGATAAAGTACTCGAAAATTTCAAGGAATTCAAAGCCTTGGTAGAAAATCTCTCTGAAAGAAAAATCAAGATACTCAGGTCAGATAATGGAGGAGAAGACACCCCAAAATAATTTTGAATCTTTCATATAGATGTCTGGATTAAGAGGGAGCTCACCACTCCCTATAATCCTCAAAAAAATGGTGTAGCAGAAAGAAAGAATAGAACAATAATGGAAGCAGTGAAGACGATGATCCACAATCAAGATCTTCCAATGCACTTATGGGATGAAGTACCAAGAACAACTGTTTATGTCGAAAACCAATTATCCCATAGAGCACTTGGATTCAAAACCCCCGAAGAAATGTTCTTTAGAAAGAATCCAAAAGTAAGCCATCTCAATATATTTGGTTTTCCAGTGTTTGTACACATTCTGAAATAAAGGATAACTAAGTTGGATCCCTCGGGAAAGAAGGGAATATTTGTTGGATACTGTGAGGTCTCTAAGGCCTTCAGAATCTACATACCAAGTTACCATCATATTGAGATTAGTAGAGATGTAACCTTTGATGAAGATGAAGCACTCAAAAGATCAAGGAAGTGCCAGCTTGAAGAAGTATGTGAAGAAGAACCTGTAGCTCCCAAAGTTGTAGAACCAGTGAAGGAAGTTACAATAACCCCTAATGATGATATTCCAAAAGATCATGATATGATAGAATCTCAAGAATCTCCCCAAATGACAATCTCTCACAAGAGAAATCCAACTTGGGCAAGGGAACTTATTCAAGATGGAGAGAATTATGGTGCCCTAGAAGGAACAGTGAGACAAACCAAGAAGCCTAAGCCATTCTCCAGTTATATGTCCTTGAAGAATCCATTCAGAAGAAAGAATGAGAGGATGTCATGACGGAAGAATACCAGTCCATTATAAAGAATGATGTATTGGAAATAGTCCCCAGACCAAAGAGAAAAGATGTGGTATCTTCCAAATGGTTATACAAGATAAAACGTGTTGCAGAAGAAAGTATTGAAAAATATAAAGCAATATTTGTAGGTCGTGTATTTTCTCAAAAGGAAGGCATTGATTATGACGAGATGTTTTCTCATGTAGCCAGATACACTTCTATCAAAACAATCATAGCTCTTGCAGCCAAGATGAAGTGGAAGTTATACTAGATGGATGTGAAAACAATCTTCTTGAATGGTGTTATTGAAGAAAAAGTGTATATAGAACAACCACAAGGTTTTGAAGTTGAATATCGAAAGACTCATGTCTACAGATTGAAGAAAGCTTTGTATGGATTAAAGCAAGCTCCCATAGCTTGGTATGGAAGAATTGATAGTTTCCCGACGAGCTTGGGATTTACCAAGAATAAAGTTGATTCTGACCTTTACTTCAAGTTTATGAATGGTGAACAAGTTATATTGTTGTTGTATGTAGATGACTTATTCTTAACTGGAGAAGAAAATCGCATCATAGATTGGAAGAAGAAGTTCATTGTAGAGTTTGAGATGAAAGACCTAGGCTTGATGCATTATTTATTAGGTCTTGAAGTTTGGAAGAGCCCAGAGACGATATTCCTTAACCAAGGGAATTATGCAATACATAAGAGGTTTGATATGTTGGAATGTAAAGACATAAACACACCCATGGAAATAAAGTTGAAGCTCCTAGTAGATACTTCATCATAATTGTTTGATGATACTCTATACAGACAAATTATTGGTTCGCTGATGTATTTGACGAATACCAGGTCAAATATATGTTTTGTTGTGAACACCTTCAGTCAGTATCTGGTAGAGCCAAGCCATGTTCACTTGTAGTTGCAAAACATGTGATGAGATACCTTAAGGGTATGTTGGAATGTGGTCTCAGTTATACTGGAGATCATGACTTCAGACTATATGGATATACCGATTCATATTGGGATGGAAGTGTTTCTGATAGAAAGAGCACTTCAGGATGTTGTTTCAGTCTGGGGTCAGCCATGAATTCATGGCAGAGCAGGAATAAATCCAATATTTCTCTTAGCACGACAGAAGTGGAATACATTGTAGTATGTTTCGCCAGTTGTGAATCCATATGGCTTCCGAATTTGTTGACAGGTCTATTCGATCTCGAGATGGAAGCCACCATGATTCTATGTGATAATCAAAGTTGCATAAAGATGATGGAGAACCCTATGTTCCATGATAATTCAAAGCACATATAAATCCAGTATCACTACATTTGTGATATGGTGCAGAGGGGAGCTATAAAGCTCCAATATATTGGCACAGATGAGCAGGTTGCAGATGTGTTGACCAAGCCTCTATCTCGTGTGAATTTTTATCACTTCTGAGATAACATTCATGTTTTCTGAAAGGACCTCCCTTGAAAGGGGGAGTGACGTTGATGATACTATAGTATTTTGACCAACAATGGGTATCTCCATTTGGATTTTATATCCTAGGGGATTGATCATCCCTGGGAAGATCCCGAAGGTCGAATAAGAATGATATGTGAGAGTACCTATGCATGTATATTCCAGCTGTGATCAATAGTGGTATCTCCGTTGGGATTTTATATCCTAGGGAATCTTATAATTCCTGGGCAGATCCCAAAGGTCTGGTAAGGATAGTCTGTTAGAGTACCACATGGTATATCCGTTAGGATTTTATATCCTATGGAATCTTGTGATTCCTGGGAAGATCCCAATGGTCTAATAAGGACGATCTGTCAGAGTACCACAAAATGTTGTTGTTCCACCTGCCTCGTTCTATTGTCATATGATGATGGTGTTGTTATCTCAGCCTCGAGCTTATGATGTTGTTGATGATGTTGTATCAACCTCATGTTGTTGATGATGTTGTATCATATTTGTATTGATTGATGATGTTGTATTAGTGTTATACTAATTGATGTTAATGCAGATGATGATGATGATGATGATGCTACTCCAGCTCCATGTTGTGAAAGATGATGATGATAAAAACTTCTAATGATTTATAGATGTGCCATTCAATGTTCCAGATGTTGATGATGATGTTGCCCTCTCCTTATCTTGATGATGTTGTGTTGGGTTATGTCAGTAGAATACCCTTCTTGTTAAGGGGGAGTGTTGAAATATTGTAACTGTGAAGAATATCTTAATTATTATTGAGTTATATATATAT
>ML793636.1:90048-105067 GCA_009831015.1 Picea engelmannii | reverse complement strand
CTCACTGTGTCCATGTCCCTCACTCTCTTTTTCTTCTCCTCTCCCCTTCTCACACTCTCTTTCATCCTCTCTCCGCAGCCCCTCTCCCTACATCACAAGGAAATAAATGGTCTTGAACTAGACATGTTAAGACCTAGACCTAAACCTAGACATAGCAAGACCTAGTCATGGAAATACCTAGAGCATGACCTAGACCTATTAGATGACCATGACATATACCATGACATATACCTAGACCACCACATAGAGATAAAGATAGATTTATATGATGACCTATAGCTTGACATAGACCATGACCTAGACCATGATATAGAGATATATATATATTAATATGATGACCTAGATCTTGACGTAGACCATGACCTAGAGCCCCCTATCTCAATCTAATCTTAGGCGTAACTTATACTCAACCCTTCACCCCCTCTACACTTGATCCCTTATTGCACTATGTGTATACCTTTTGTACAACCCTTGCACCCACATTACCCACATATTGGTGCTCTAACCATTTCTATATCCTTGAAAACACTTTCAATCCTAACCCCTTAGGCCTCAGTTGTCCCCATACCCTTATACATATTTATTCATAAAGATGTTTGGTATATAATAAATGATATATTTGTTACATTAAGAGCGTGCACATTCTCTTGTGACTTGATTGAGTTGTAGTTGTTGGTATTTTATGCTCAGTAGGAACTCATGCACATTCCTAGAATGCACATGCACTTTAGTGCACATGAATTCTAGGAACACATGTGTGTTCTTGCTAGGCATATTTTGGTTCCAAACACACTCCACTACCTCATCTATCTCAAGGACGATAAAAATTATGCGAGATATTCACACAAAAATAGTGCCCATAGACAAGTTTTTCTTATTTTAGTCTTCTTGTTTGATTCATGGAGAGTTTTGTCCTATTTCCAGAGCATTTTAGGAATATTTGGAAGACAAATTTCTCCAAGTGCAATTGGAATTCTTATTTGTATCTTCTTGTTTATTCTTGGAATTGAAAGGCAAATTTGTCCAAGTGTAATTAGAATTTTTGTTTGTATCTTCTTGGAATTGGAAGACAAATTTGTCCAAGTGCAATTGGAATTGTTGTTTGTACCTTCTTGTGTCTTCTTGGAATTGGAAGACAATTTTTTCCAAGTGCAATTGGAATTGGTGTTTGTATCTTCTTGTGTCTTCTTGGAATTG
The DNA here is from genome assembly GCA_009831015.1 of Picea engelmannii. NCBI lineage: Eukaryota > Viridiplantae > Streptophyta > Pinopsida > Pinales > Pinaceae > Picea > Picea engelmannii. The sequence continues at coordinate 103,870 of ML793636.1, read as the reverse complement.
GAAGACAATTTTTTCCAAGTGCAATTGGAATTGTTGTTTGTCTCTTCTTGTGTCTTGTTGGAATTGGAAGACAAATTTTTCCGAGTGTAATTAGAATTGTTGTTGTATATTCTTGTGTCTTCTTGGAATTGGAAGACAAATTTGTCCAAGTGCAATTGGAATTGTTGTTTGTATCTTCTTGTGTCTTCTTAAAATTGGAAGTAAAATTTGTCCAAGTGCAATTGGAATTTTTGTTTTTCTCTTCTTGAGTCTTCTTGGAATTGGAAGACAAATTTGTCAAAGTGCAATTGGAATTGTTGTTTGTATCTTCTTGTGTCTTCTTGGAATTGGAAGACAAATTTGTCCAAGTGAAAATGGAATTGGTGTTTGTATCTTCTTGTGTCTTCTTGGAATTGGAAGAAAAATTTGTCCAAGTGAAATTGGTATTGTCGTTTGTATCTTCTTGTGTCTTCTTGGAATTGGAAGACAAATTTGTCCAAGTGAAATTGGAATTGTTGTTTGTATCTTCTTGTGTCTTCTTGGAATTGGAAGACAAATTTGTCCAAGTGAAATTGGAATTGTTGTGTGTCTCTTTTTGTGTCTTCTTGAAATTGGAAGACAAATTTGTCCAAGTGCAATTGGAATTGTTGTTTGTATCTTCTTGTTTCTTCTTGGAATTGGAAGACAAAATTTTCCAAGTGCAATTAGAATTGTTGTTTGTCTCTTATTGTGTCTTCTTGGAATTGGAAGAAAAAATTGTCTAAGTGCAATTGGAATTATTGTTTGTATCTTCTTTTGTTTTCTTGGTTGTTCCTTATTACATAATACAAAGACAAATTTGTGGTGGGATGTTTGGAAGCCAATTTTTCTCTTTAAACATGGGGAACCAACGGATTCGAGAAAGAAATTCCTCTAGAAAAGAAAATCCGATCGAAAATGTAGAAGAAGAAAAGAGAAAATAAAAAGTTATGTATGTCAAAGCGTAGGCTTTCAAAAGAGGGAAATCCAATTTCTAGCGGAATAGATGCCACTATTGTTTCTCCTCCATCACCAGAAGCAAAGCGTAAGAGTTCATTAGAGAGAAATCCATCTGGTATCTCTTCAAGACAACTTGTTGTGGATGACCAGATGATGGAGGATTTGCTTGGAGTTGATTATCCAATGGATGAAATTAGAGAAGAAATTGGTGCACAACATTGTGGTGAAGAAGTTACTATGGTGAATTATCTTGTTGGATAGTCAAATGTTCTAGAAACTAGTCAATCCCATGTCCACTCTCCTCCCATAGTTTATCCACCAGTGATTGAAGGGGAAATAATTGTAACATTGTTAACTCCACAACAGGGAGGTCAAGAGTGCCAGAATAGGGGTCCATTGTCCCTACCTAAATTGAGCATTGTGCAGTGAAGAACTCCTAAACACATTCAAGTTGATGAAATTGGTCTAACATCACTTGAAGGTAAGTTACCTAATTTTACTATTCATTATCACTCTTATTAAATCATTAAAGAATATTTTGAACCAAAATCCGATGTTGCTAAATGTCAATTAATTTTAGCTTTGTTAAAATCTAGAAGTTTGGTTGTTGTTAGAAGAATTTTAGGCATTAAAACAATCAAAAGTGTAGAAACAAGTCATCATATTGTTAGAAACCTTGTAGATGTTTTTCAAAGAATTGGTAAGAAATATCATTCTAAAGACCGCAATGCAGCCCGACATGTCTTGTCACAATCAATTGTTAGCAAAATCACAAGAAAACATCATTTACTATAACAAACCGCTCACCTCTTGAAATGAAATTTCAAAACCCTTAGAAATTTTTCTCATAGACGAGATAGTCTCAACACAAGTGGCCCAACAAATTTGTGGGTCTTCACTAGTAAGATATCTCGTTCTAACATGAAGTTAATTGGAGCGGTTAAGGTACTAGTTCAGGATTTATGGCATGAGAACGCTAGGTCTTCTTCCAACAAAAAATATGTACTAAAATTGAGAAGGGGATCTAGGGACCATGAGCCCCATATTAAACACTTTCTTGACATCACACAGAAATAATTGTATGAGAGATTGAGAATAGTACATAGTGCACTTAGATTGGGCCAAAGATATTTCCATAAAATCAAGCCTTGGTACATTCGAATAAGAACAATTCATAACACATGTTGTTGTAGATATCACATTGAGTATAGTTATTATTATCACACACACACACACACATATATATATTTGCATAAAACCCTTTTGTAGGAATGCTAAGTTATATTTTCATCATCATCGTCTAGAGACTTTATTCACAACATCTTGTGTACAAGGCCAGATGGTTTTACATTTTATCAAAAAGCATGCTTAGATGGAACATTCCCCAAGTGTAGTGGAATGAAATTACTAATCATGTGCATCCATGTAAGTAATGAGTATGAATTGGGGAGGAAGGAGGTTACCTTGCAAAGCTTTAAATATGTGACATATGATATTGATGGAGGACAGGAAAGAAAAAATATACAATCGGTTACTTCCCAAGTACGAGTTTATGACTTCATGAAGGACTTCGTCAAAAAGACAAAACATTATGTTCAACATGTCCATGTGGCTCTAAGGAAGTACGAGCATTTTAGAATATGCAGTGATACATTTCATGTTGGTACTACGTTATCAGTGATTGATTTTGCTGAGAACTACACCCTGCAACTGAAAAATGATATTCAAATTCAATATTATCACTCAAAGAAGGTCAACATAATGGTCCATATCACATGCAGGCATGGACCGGATAGTAATGAACAAAATAGAGTTATATTGAAAGAGAATCACTTCTACATAAGCGATGATCGGTGTCATGACTTAGCCTACGTACAACATTGTTTTCAATTGTTCTACAATCACATTAAGGAGAAGAACATACATATGGATCAACATTGGATTTTGTCAAATGGTTGTGTAGTCCAATTAAAAAATGATCATGTATTCTAATGGTTGTGTATGTTGCACAAAAAACTAAAGGTACCACACATTTGGAACTATTTTAAGTCCAGGCACGGGAAAGGGGAGCATGATGGAGTAGGTGCATGCATAAAAAGAGAGTTACACAGAAAAGAAATGAAATTCACAAATACTTCCCTCATTCAAGATGAAAAATCTATTATTGAATGGTGTTCTTCAGTAATGGGTAAGGGAATAGGAACCCGTGAAGACCAATCACACAGGAAATCACAACTACATAGATATTTTTGGGAGGTGGTAGATGTAGATCGATCATAGTGGTATGAATGCAAAACAATCCAGGGAAATCGTGGATTCCATTTAGTTAGAACATTAGAAAATGCAATAGTTTAAATATGGACGAGAAAATTCTCTTGCTTTTGTGGTCCATATAGTAGTAATGAATGGTATGATTGTGAATCGACAAACTGAGTTGATAGATGGGATCATGTATCACTCCCCATTGGTCAACGTATAACTATGGAATTATCTCAGTTGGAGGTGGACCAATCAAGTATTTCAATAGATTATGATCATGTCTTAGATCTCGTACTACCAGGTTCGTTGAATCCTTTTAATAAATTTTGAATAACTAGCATCAATGTTTTATTCTTTGGTCATTTAGTGGACTCACATTTTGTCACTCCATTTTTTGCAGGGCACATATACGCAGTGGTTTCCCCAAGAGATAATGAATGGGGCACCGATTATTGGTTGGCATGATGCTTAGAGGGAAAGAAGACCCTCATGCGATCAGTAACAGACTTCGAAGGCATTGAATTTCTGATTGGGTCGATGGTTATTAAAGGAGAATATCTGACATAGGATGAAATAACACGAAATAAACGTGGTTTATGTATTTTGAGATTATAAACCAGGTCAAGTTGTATACCACTTTACAAACTTGGTTATTGGTACAAAACTTCAACTACAAAAAGTGACAAGTAAGAACTCATCAAAGGTATGATACTTCTTGCCTTACTCTGAGCATGAGAAGTTAATGGAGACTGTCAGTATTATAAGTGATCTTGATGGTCTACTTGAATGAACATATGTATTTAAAAGGAATAATTTTAGCTTCATTTTATGGTTTTTATGGTATTCTTGTATTTCCATGCCTTTCCTTGCCTTGCCTTGTCATGCCATGCCTTGAATTTTCATGCAATTATATTCCATGCCTTGGCTTTCCATGCCATGCCTTATCTTTTCTTCACTTGACTTGCCTTGCATTTCATTTCCTTGTCTTTCCATTCCATTCCATGCATTCACTTGCCTTGCCTTCACTTGCCTTGCCTTCACTTGTCTTGCCTTCACTTTCCTTGCCTTTCCTTCACTTTCCTTTCCTTCACTTTCCATGCCTTAACTTCCCTTGCCTTCACTTTCCTTGCCTTACCTTCACTTGTCATGCCTTCACTTGCATTTCCTTTCCATGCCTTGTCTTGCTTTTCCATGCAATGTCATTCCTTCACTTGTCTTTCCTTCCCTTCAATTTCCTTCACTTTCCATGTCATGCCTTCACTTTCCTTCACTTTCCATGCCTTCATTTTCCTTCACTTTCCTTACCTTGCCTTAAATTTCCTTTCATTCATTTTCCTTGCCTTTCCTTCAATTTTATTCCCTTTCCTTCACTTGTATTTCCTTCACTTTCCTGCACTTTCCTTTCCTTCACTTGCCATGCCTTCCCTTTCCTTACCTTCACTTGTCATACCTTCACTTGCAATGCCTTCACATGCCTTCATTTTCCTTACCTTCACTTTCCACGCCTTCACTTTCCTTACCTTCACTTTCCATGCCTTCACTTGCATTGTATTTCCATGCCTTTCCTTTCTTTGTCATTCCATGCCATGTTGTCACTTGTCTTTCATTTCCTTCAATTGCCTTCACTTTCCATGCCTTCAATTTCCTTTCCTTACCTTCACTTGGATTTCCTTCACTTTCCATGCCTTCACTTTACTTCACTTGCCTTCACTTTACTTCACTTTCCTTCAGTTGCCTTGCCTTCACTTTCCTTGCCTTTCCTTCACTCTCCTTTCCTTCACTTTCCCTGCCTTCACTTTCCATGCCTTCACTTGAATTTCCTTTCATTTCCTTTCCTTTTCTTTCAATGCCATGCCATTCCTTCACTTGTCATGCCTTCACTCGCCTTGTCTTTCCTTCACCTTCTATGCCTTCACTTTCCATGCCTTCACTTTCCTTTCCTTCACTTGTCATGCCTTCACTCACCTTGAATTCACTTACCTTTCCTTTCCTTCACTTGACATTCCTTCACTTTCCTTTCCTTCACTTTCCATGTCTTCTGTTTCATCGCATTACCTTCACTTTACATGCCTTTACTTGCATTTACTTTCCATGCCTTGCCTTTCCTTTCCTTTACATGTCATTCCATGCCTTCACTTCCATTTCCTTCCCTTCAATTTCCTTCACTTTCCATGACATGCCTTCACTTTCCTTGCCTTCACTTGCCATGCCTTTACTTGCCTTCACTTTCCTTTCCTTGCCTTCAATTTCCTTCACTTTTCATGCCTTCACTTTCCTTCACTTTCCATGCCTTCACTTGCCTTCACTTTCTTTGCCTTCACTTTCCTTTCCTTCACTTTCCATTCCTTCAATTTCCATGCCTCCACTTGCCTTCACATGCTTCACATTCCTTTTCTTCACTTTTAATGCCTTCACTTTCATTACCTTCACTTTCCATTCCTTCACTTGAATTTCCTTTCCATGCCTTTCCTTTCCTTGCCTTTCCATGCCTTCACTTGCCTTGTCTTTCATTAACTTTCCATGCCTTCACTTATCATGCCTTGCATTTCCTTTCCATACCTTTCCTTCACTTTCCTTCACTTTCCATGCCTTCACTTGCATTGTCTCTCCATGCCTTGCCTTGCCTTGTCATGCCATGCCATGCCATGCCATGCTATGTCATGCCTTCACTTTCCTTCACTTGAATTTCCTTTCCATGCCTTGCCTTGCCTTTTCGTGCCTTTCCTTGCCTTCACTTACCTTTCCTTGGATTTCCTTTCCATGCCTTGCCTTGTCTTTCCATGCCATGCCATGCCATGCCTTCACTTTCCTTGTCATGTCATGCCTTTACTTCACTTGCCATACCTTCACTTTCCATGCCTTCACTTTCCATGCCTTTCCATGCCTTCAATTTCCATGCCATGTATAGTCTAACAAGATGTCCAATTTGGTATGAGGGCATCAAATCCAAAAAAAGAAGCATAACAAAGTTTCGTAAACTCCCACAAGTCTGTTTTTTTTAGGCCCATGCGACTACACTACCCACAAACACGCCACATGGTTTTCTTTAAAATCGACCTCCTCTTCAAAAATTGCACTATTCCTCATTGAGAAAAACCATAGTTCCAGATATACTCCAACAAATGGTTTTTCAGTTAAAGGAATGACAACAGAGGGGCCCCACTAGATATAACCCAGTGCTTTTGATCCAATACAATTGACGGTTCATCCATTCGAGTCTTGATTTTATTTTTATCATGAGTTGTAACTTGCCTCCTCAAGCCATTTAGGGACATGTGGACAATTTGTTTTGGGGGCATAAAATCCAACCAAAGCATCATAACAGAGTTTTTTAAGCTCCTGAAGTTTATTTGGCCAAGGCCCACGCAACTACACCACTCACAAATTCCCCACACAATGTTCTTCAAAATTGACCTCCTCTTCATAATTTGCACTATGACTCATTGAAAAAAACCCTAGTGCCAACGATACTCCAACAAATGATTTTTCGGTCGACGGAATGACAACGAAGGGACCCCACTAGCTAAAACCTAGTGCGTTAGATCTAATGCAACTGATGGTTCGTCCATCTGAGTCCTGTTTTAAGATTTATCACGAGTTGCAACTCACCTCCTCAATCCATTTAGGGACATGTGGCCAATTTGGTCTGAGGGCATAAAATCCAAACAGAGCAGCATAATGAAGTTTTGTAAGCTCTCACAAGTCTGTTGAGCCAAGGACCATGTGACTACACTACCACAAACACCCCACACAATGTTCTTTAAAATCGACCTCCTCTTCAGAAATTGCACTATGTCTCATTGAGAAAAAACCTAGTGTCGAAGATACTCCAACAAACAGTGTTCCAGTCAACGGAATGATAGCGGAGGGGGCCCACTAGCTGAAAACCAGTGCTCCGGCTCCAATGCAACTGACGGTTCATTCATCTGAGTCCCGGTTTGAGTTTTATTGTGAGTTGAAACTCGCCTTCTCAAGCCATTCAGGGACATGTTTGTATAGAAATGCAAGGAAAGGAAAATAAAGGAAAGGCAAGGAAATCAAAGGCAAGACATGACAAGACTAAGCATGGCATGATATTGCAAGGCAAGGCAAGGTCTAGCTCTAGGTCTAGGTGTACGTGTAGTTCTAGGTCTAGGTAAATCCTATTAATTATGATAATCCATGTTCTACAACTATGAAGATACCTTAGATATATGAATAAAGAGAGCTTATGTTATGGCATTGAAATTCTCATGCAAGTATTTTTATCTAATATATATGGGACAACAAGTTGTAGAATTACATGTTTAATGAATCCTTCGATTGTAATTTTTACGTATTAAACTTGTTGATTTAGTATAAGCATTATTTATGTATTAAACATGTTCATTTACATTTTAAACTTGTTCATTTAGGCAATGCATGGCATGGCATTGAAAGTGAAAGCAAGGCAAGGCATGCCATTTCATGGCATGGCATGGTATGGAAAGGCATGGCATGGAATGGTATGGAAAGGTATGGCATGGAAAGGCAAGGCATGGCAAGTGAAGGAAAGGAAAGGCATGACATGGCAAGGCAAAGCATGACATGGAAAGGCAAGGCAAGTCATGACATGGAAAGGCGAGGCATGGAATGGAAAGGCAAGGCATGGCATGGCATGGCATAGAAAGGAAAGGAAAGTCATGGAATGGCAAGTCAAGGCATGGCATACCTTGCTTTCATTTTCCTTGCCTTCACTTGCCTTGCCTTGCCTTGCACACCTTGCATACCTTTCCTTCACTTTCCTTGCCTTGCCTTCACTTTCCTTTCCTTCACTTTCCTTTCCTTCACTTGCATTTCCTTGCCTTGCATACCATGCATACCTTGCCTTCACTTTCCTTGCCTTGCAAGGCATACCATACCATACCATACCATACCATGGCATGGCAAGGCAATGCAAGACATACCAGACCATACCATGGCAAGGAAAGTAAAGGCATACCATACCATACCATACCATACAATGGCATGGAAAGGCAAGGCATACCATACCATACCATACCATGGAAAGGCAAGGCAAGGCAAGGCAAGGCATACCATGGTAAGGAAATGCAAGGAAATGAATACCATACCATACCATGGCATGACAAGGCAAGGAAAGGCATACCATACCATACCATACCATACCATGGCATGACAAGGAAAGGAAAGGCATACCATACCATACCATACCATGCCAAGGATACAATACCATACCAAGGCAAGGCATACCATACCATGGAAAGGAAAGGCATACCATACCATACCATGGCTTGGCAAGTCAAGGCAAGACATACCATACCATACCATGGAAAGGCAAGGCAAATCATACCATACTATACCATACCATACCATGGCTTTGCAAGGAAAGGCAAGGCATGCCATGCCTTCACCGTACCATACCACACCATGGAAAGGAAAGGCATGGAATACCATATCATACTATGGAAATGCAAGGAAATGAAAGGAAATACATGCAAAGGAAAGGCATGGAAAGGTAAGGCATGAAAAGGCAAGGTATGGCATGGCATGGCATGGCTTGGAAAGGCATAGCATTTGCATGGAAATGAAAAGGCATGGAAAGGCATGACATGGAAAGGAATTGCATGGAAAGGAAAGGCATGGCATGGCAAGTCATAGCATGGAAATCCAAGGAATGGCATGGAATGGCAAGGAATGTCATGGAAAGTGAAGGCAATGCAAGACATGGAATGGAATTTCATAGAAAGGAAAGGAATGGGAAGGCATGACATGTCAAGTGAAAGCAATAAAATGCATGACATGGCATGGAAAGTCAAGGAATGACATGGAAAGGCATGGAAAGTGAAGGCAAAGAAATTTAAGGCATGTTATGGAAAGGAATGGAATGGCATGACATGGAAATGCATGGCATGGCATGGCAAGGAAAGGCATGGCATACCTTTCCTTCACTTGCCTTTACTTTCCTTGCAAGGCATACAATACCATACCATATTGTACCATACCATGCAAAGGAAAGTCATACCATACCATACCATACCATACTATGGCATGGCAAGGCAAGGCATGTCATACATTACCATATCATACCATGGCAAGGAAAGGCAATGCATACCATACCACCATACCATGGAAAGGCAAGGTAAGGAAATGAATACCATACCATACCATACCATGGCATGGAAAGGCAAGGCATACCATACCATACCATACTATGTCATGGCAAGGAAATTCATACCATACCATACCATACCATATTATACCATACCATGGAAAGGAAAGGGAAGGCATAACATACCATACCATACCATGGCATGGCAAGTCAAGTCATACCATACCATACTATGGCATGGTAAGGCAAGACATACCATACCATACCATACCATATCATACCATGGCACTGCAAGGAAAGCCATACCATACCATACCATGGCAAGGCAAGGCAAGGTATACCATACCATACCATGGCACTCCAAGGCAAGGCATACCATACCATACCATACCATACTATGCTATGGCATGGAAAGGCAAGGAATACCATACCATACCATGGAAAGGCAAGGAAAGGCATACCACACCATACCATACCATACCATGGCAAGGAAATGCATATCATACCATACCATAGCATGGCATGGCATGGCAAGGCAAAGCATACCATACTATATCATGACAAGGATACAATACCATACCATACCATACCATGGCAATGCAAGGCAAGGAAATACATACCATGCCATACCATACCATACCATGGCAAGGCAAGGCAAGGCATACCATACCATGGCTTGGAAAGGCAAGGCATACCATACCATACCATGGAAAGGAAAGACAACACATGCAAAGGCAAGGCATGGCATGGTATGGAATGGATTGGCAAGGCATAGCATTGGCATTGACAAGGAAACAACATGGAATTGCAAGGCATGAAAAGGCATGGAATGGAATGGCAAGGAAAGAAATGACATGGCATGGCATGGCATGGAAAGGAAAGGTAATGCATGGCATGGAAAGGCAAGGTAATGCAAGGCATGTTATGGAAAGGAATTCAAAGGCAAGGCATGTCATGGCAAAGCAAGGCAAGACATGACATTGAAAGGTGTTGACGGGCGAAATTGACCGTCCGTCAACTGAGAGAGTGGAACGGGTCCGGGGTTGTCTAATAACCCAAGCCGTTTGGAATGAACCACCCTGACGAGTTTAGCGGCTCCGTTAGCCGATCTAAGGTCCTAGGAAAACCAAAGAGAAAACTAATCTAAACTAACTAATCTAATTAAAACAAATAAAACTAACTAAACTAACATAAAACTAACTAAAACAAACTAAACTAACTAACAATAAATAAAACAAACTAATACTAACTAATATAATTAAAACTAACTACTAAACAAACTAACTAATCTACTATCTATATATACAAACTACTAACTAATATTGCACTAACTACTATCTGAGATATAACCTATTTACAAAATGTACAATATCTACAAAACACAGATTTAAATAAAACCTGAGAAACTGATTTGCTTTCTACCCTAAGACAGAGACAGATATTTTTGTTGATTTTATGATTTTATAAATAAGAAATAAAACTTACTGGAATTAAACGATCTAATATACTAACTAACTAAAATACTAACAAATATACTAGACAAAGAAACAACAAACAGACCTGGAAACGCTCCAGATTTGTCCTGTGTATGATGACTTCGAAGCTGGTCGGAGGAAGGAAACTCGCACCGGATGATCCAGAAGCTTCTCATAAACGATAGGCTGCACTGCTCTTTGAGTTTATTTACAGGACAAACAAGACATAAAAAATCATAACAATTATATGATTTATAAATCTCTGCAATAAGAGAAACCTGTTATGCAAAAACTTATACTTAATAATTCAACTTATGAAGAAGAGAAATCTGTCATTCACAAACAGAATCAAACAATTGCTATGTTTTTTATATACTGGAAGAGATCAGATATGGAATATATTGATTAAATTATATCATTTGCAAAAGACTAAGATAGCTAAAGTAGTCATTAACCAAATGCAAACTGATACACATAAACATAAAACAAAATATTGATATTATGAAAAGCTAAAGCTGTAGCAGAATATCAAATTTTGTCTCAGTCTGTATTAAAATTCCATATCCTTGTTCTCCCACCAATGAGGATGATATTATTACAAAAATAATAAGTATTTATAAGTTTTTCCACAGGGTAAAACCTTCCTGTGGAAGTTATCAAACTGTTTACATAATCTGGGAAGATATTCCCAAGATCAACTAAACTAGGAAACTAAAATGAAACTAAAGTATCTAAATATCCTCTAAACTATCCATCAAATCCCATGCAATTTCGAATTCACCTGAAAAGGATCCAAAATAGACAAGTTAGAAGACTCTTTTACCAATAAAATCATAGAAATTAAATTCTATAGACTTAGCTACAGAATCATCTGATTCTGTAGCTAGTCTAAAATAAGATACACGATCAGAATTGAAATTAAATCAAATCTTTTTAATAAAATCAAATTGAATTAAAAACCAAACGAATCATTTCATTTGAAAATGCCATATCGTTTGAAATCAAATAGAATCAAAATCCAATAACCGAATAGAAAGACAGGCATACTCTGTTTCGACTGTAGTCATAAATCGGGTAGACAGAATCAAAATTAAACAGTTTTGAAAATCGTTTCATATTCTATTTGAAAGCAATGCAATCAAACAAATCGCAGGAAAATGTTGTGTTTTTCCAATAACAGAAGATACAATCAAAACAAAATCGTTTTTAAAATTATCATATCTGTCATAACATCAAACGATTCACGCCGCAAGTAGATTAATTCAAACAGGTGCAAGAATCAACTCACATAAAATCGTAACTAGATCGATTTGACTTTGATCACAATCATAATAGAATCGACATAAGTGATAATTGGTTATTGTAAAATGGGCAAATAAGGTTGATTGGTATTGAACGGAATTATTAATTTCAAACGAATCATGACTGAGTTTAATATAGAAATAAATCGTGAACTTGGATATAACCAATCTCGTTGTACAAATCAAATTCAAACAGAGTATCCATTGCAATATGAATCCAACTCATAACATGGTCGAGCTAACAATACTTCAATCAATGTGAATTAATCGGCTGGGTTTTAGCATAATTGTTAAGCATCGAATCCATTCCATGATTTGGGCGTGTTTGTACTGACTTAAATAAAAAGCAATGTTTCCGAAGAAACAGAGTCACATTGGAAACGATCTGAATGGTATTCCTGTTCTTTGAAAACCGTAACAATTAACCTCATCAAAATCATTACCAATCATAGTGTATGAATTATAACGAAATCGAATCGAACTGTGATCGTATTCTAAATTGAGTATAAGAAACATTTCCTGTCTAGAATAGACACAAACAAATTTGATTGAAAACAGAGCATCCATTTTAACTCAACCAAACAAATCAAATCCACACTGAAATCAATCAAATCGATGAAAATCTAAGAGAGACTAAACTAGGAATGATCGGAAAAACGAAATTCCATTTAGTCAAAGCAAAGCTATATATAGAATGCATGCAATGTAACAGATCCATTCAAATGAAGTGAACAAAGTTGTTTAAAACCGAAACCAAATCATTATATAAACCTAGATTATTTACAACAACAACTGATATAAAAACATACCTGTGTAGCGACGAGGCTGCTTGCTTATACCAACTTCGAGTTTACAATAGTCGTGGCTGATTCCACATTTTTAAACAGGATGAGCCGGTTGTCTTTTGTTTCTTATCTGTCACTTGTAGCTTGGCCTTTTGACTGGTCAGGACTGCAATCTGGTCCTCCAAAGATTGAATCTTTGATTGGAGAATCGGAACATCAATATAATATCACTCTAACCATGAATTACATTGATCACAGGTGTTTCTGGATTAATCTGTAAGTGCGGACACAAACTGATCTCCCTAGATCCACCTGGATCTAGAAAAAAACAGGACAGAATATATCGCTTTGCCTAAATCTAACTATTGAATTAAATTGGAAATGAGAATAAGAGACATACCTTATAATCGCTTCCTTAATCTTTGTTTCTCCTTCTTTGCTCCAGCGCTCTCGTGCAGTCAAGATCAAAACAACACAAACCAACCAAAGTGAAAGCAAATAATATATTCAATAGCTAATCTATACATATGATCAAGGAGTTATGTAATAAAGTAAATCTAACTTTATGGGAAAGAAACATATTACTGTATCATATTAAATGTGAAAGAGAGATTACAACCRTTGCCTTGATGTCGTAAGGTCCCTTCCAACTGTCCTTCGTTCCCCACACACTTCTTGCTCCAAGGATTCTGAAACCATAGATCTGATGGCTACTCACAATCTATCTTGACAAAGAAAATCTCAAAGCCACTCTAACCAAGCCAAAGCTAACAAACTCAATAACCAACAAAATCTCATCCAAGCTCAAGCTAAATTTCTCCATGAGAATTCCTCTCCTTTTATAAGTTGAAGAAGATAAGGTGAGGAGGTTAGGATGATCCCACTAAATCATGAAAGCAAGTAAGATCCAAACCATTTGGATGCCACCTCACCATAGAAGCTTCTCCTTCTAGAAGA
>ML793636.1:39090-52602 GCA_009831015.1 Picea engelmannii | reverse complement strand
AATAAAATAAAGAGGGGAAAAGTAGTTACACTAAAGAGACCCAACGAAGGGTTATAAGAGGAGGAGAGGAGAGCCTTTTGGCCATCTATCATTCAGTTTATGAAAATATTGTATTGGGCTCTTGTGAGCATGAGGGTTTCAAAGCCTTAGTTTACTCGGTTTCGCCAGTGAAACCATCTGGCCTAGCTGATATTGGAGAAGATCCTACATATCTCTCATTTGTACTTCACCGTTTATGGATTCAATGAAGAAATTTGCTGGTTATTCTATGTTTATCGATTTTGCTGCTAAATTTTTGTTTTATTGAATTCGGGATATTTCACTAAGTCACCTGAAATCACTGACATAACCCCTCCCTCAGACCCTCCCGAAGTAGAACCTGTCATTTCCCTCAATGCTCTCACTGGCTTTTCCGCTCCCCAAACCCTCAAGTTAATAGGTTACATCAAGCATCGAAAGGTCATCATTCTGGTTGATAATGGAAGCACCCATAATTTTATTCATCGCCGCATTGCCTAAGAAACTCATTGCTACCTACATGTTGTCAACAATTTCCAAATCATGATTGCCAATGGTGGTTCCATGAAATGTGGAGGGCGCTGTGAAAATGTGCGTCTCCAAATCGGTGACTACCACCTAAAATCCCATATGTTTGTTATTGACATGGGTGGTTGTGACATTGTGTTGGGTGCAGACTGGCTAAGAACTTTGGGTCCCATTCTCATGGATTTTAAGGCATTAACCATGCAATTCGACCAAGAAGACCACCAATATAAATTCCAAGGAATCAATGTTGGTTCACCTGAGGTCATTAGTTCCCATCGCATGGAAAAGCTGCTCAAAAAAGGTCATTCTGGTGTCATTGCCCAACTCCATGCCATTCAAGCAACAACAACACCCCCGGTGCTGCATGACCTCCAAGCTCTCCTTTCTAAACATCAAATGGTATTTTCCACTCCCCAAGGCCTCCCTCCTTCCCGTGGTGTTCATGATCATTCAATTCCCCTTGTACCCGTAAGCCTTCCTCCCAATATCCGTCCATATCGCCACCCCTTCTCACAAAAAAATGAAATTGAGAAAATGGTCCAGGAACTCCTTAATGCAGGTGTTATTCGCCCTAGTATGAGCCCTTACTCTTCTCTTGTAGTCATGGTCCTGAATAAAGAAGGTTCTTGGAGAATGTGTCCTGACTTTCATGCCCTCAACAAACTGACCATTAAAGACAAATTTCCCATTCCTGTCATTGATGACCTCCTGGATGAATTGAGTAGAGCCCAATTCTTTACTAAACTTGATCTTTGCTCGGGCTATCACCAGATACGTATGAAAGAGGCAGACATTCCCAATATGGCCTTTCCCACTCACGAGGGCCACTATGAGTTTTTGTTCATGCCCTTTGGCTTGTGTAATGCCCCCTCCACCTTCCAAAGCCTCATGAATCATGTCTTCCATCCCTTTCTCTGTCATTTTGTCTTAGTTTTCTTTGATGATATCCTCATCTATAGCAAAACCTGGACCGACCATCTTACTCATCTGGATCAAGTTATCCATCTCCTCTCCCAGCACCAACTTTTCCTGAAACAATCTAAATGTGCTTTTGGTGCCTCAGAAGTAGAATACTTGGGTCATCTGGTTGGAAAGGATGGCGTCAGGGTGGATCCAAAAAATATTGAAGCTATGCAAGATTGGCCACACCCAAAGACTCTCAAAAGCTTGCATGGATTTCTGGGATTAATAGGGTATTATCGCAAGTTTGTTAAGAACTACAGAAAGATTGCAACACCTCTCACTGCTCTCCTAAAAAAGAACTCTTTCACTTGGACTCCAGCCACTGCTCAAGATTTTCAAACCTTGAAGACGGCCATGTGCACCACTCTGGTTCTGGCCCTTCCTGATTTCACAAAGACCTTTATGTTGGAATTTGATGCCTCAGGGAAAGGAATCGGCATTGTCCTTATGCAATAGGGTCGACCTTTGGCCTTCACCAGCAAGAAATTGTCTGAAAGGAATCTGGGAAAACCCATTTATGAAAAGGAAATGTTGGCTATTCTGCATGTCGTTGAGCTATGGCGCCCTTATCTCTTGGGGAAACGCTTCCAAATCAAGACCGACCATCAAAGCCTCAAGTACTTTCTGGAACAATGCATTTCCTCCCAGGAGCAACAAAAATGGGTGACTAATCTCTTTGGTTATGATTATGAGATCATTTACAAGAAGGGAAAAGACAATGTAGTGGCGGATGCACTGTCCCGAAAATATGAAGAAGAAGGATCTCTTTTTTCTCTTTCCTTCATTGTACCCGATTGGCTCCAAGCTGTGCGCCAGGAACGGCTTCAAGACCCCAAAATTTTGCATCTAATCCAGCAATTACAGACCAAGGCTTCGGCTCCCCCAGGGTACTCTTGGCTCTAGGATGAGCTTCAATACAAAGGCCATTTGTATTTTAGTAAAAAATCAAAGCTTAAATCCACGGTACTTTATGAGCTTCATGCTACACCCACATCGGGGCACTCAGGGTTCACCAAAACATATGACAGAGTCAAACGTTCTTTTTCTGGGATGGTATGAAACAGGACATCCGTAATTTTGTAGCTAAATGTGAGGTGTGTCAACGCAACAAGGGAGAAACAGTCAAGTCTCCGGGCACACTACAACTTCTTTTGATTCCACCGGCTATTTGGAAGGCTATCTCTATGGACTTTATTACCGGCTTACCCAAATCAGGGAATAAATCAGTCATAATGGTGGTTGTGGATCACCTTTCCAAGTATTCTCATTTCTACGCTCTTCAAAACCCATTTACTACATCCACGGTGGCTCAACGTTTCATGGACCAGGTCTTCAAGCTTCATGGCATGCCGCACTCTATTGTTTCTGATCGTGACCCAACTTTCATAAGCAATTTTTGGCAAGAATTGTTTAAGCTCTAGGGCACCCAATTGCATCTCAGCAGAGCTTATCATCCCCAGAATAATGGTCAAACAGAAGTTGTCAACAAGTGTTTGGAAACATATCTGAGGTGTTTTGCTTCTGAAAAACAACATCAATGGGCTCAATGGCTACCCCTAGCTGAATGGTGGTACAACACTTCCTACCATATAGCTACTCGCATGACTCCTTTTGAAGTGGTATATGGACAGAAGCCACCTTCAGTTCTCTCATATTTACCAGGTACCTCGAATTTCCAGGTGGTTGACCAAACACTTACAGTTTGAGAGGATATTCTTCGTACCCTTAAAGACAACTTGGTCATGGAACAAAATCGCATGAAGCAACAAGCAGATCAAGGTCACTCTGAACGTCAATTTGCAGAAGGGGATCAAGTGTTTCTGTGACTGCAACCATACAAGCAAACTTCCCTCAAGGCAGAGATTTGTCAGAATCTAGCGCCCAAATTTATGGTCCTTATACAGTTCTCAAGCGTGTGGGACAAGTCGCATATCAGTTAGCTCTGCCTAGTCAGTCGAAGCTACATCCAGTTTTCCATGTTTCATGCTTAAAGAAGGTGATTGGAACCAGGTGCCAAATTCAAACCAACCTTTCTGAGTTAGCTGAAGAAGGATCCATTTGGCTACATCCAGAAGTAGTTTTGGACCAGCGTGAGCATCGCCTGTGTCAGAGAACCATCAAGGAAGTGCTAGTCCAGTGGAAAGATATGAATCTAGCAGATGCCACTTGGGAACCAGCTACCATTCTGCAGCAGTTTCCTCATCTCAAACCTTGAGGACAAGGTTGTTTTTAAGGGGGTAGAAATGTTAGGTTCCTAATCCGCACATAGGTATATTAATATATTCAGATGTAATAAAAGTCAATATTAATAAGGCCTTTCAAAAAAATAGAATAAGGTGAATGTAAGAAGACCTAATAGAAGCTTCTGGTTCTAGAAGGATCTTCCTCTAGATGCTTCTCTTGATAGACATATTTAGTATAAATAAGGGTCGAGGGTATGAAAACCCTAGCTTGGAGATTATTGTAACAGAGCACTGCCCGATTGGAGGTTGCCCCCTTGAAGAGGCCTGTGAACATTGCTTTCTGAATCAAAGTGTTATTTTTGTTGTTGTTCTTATATCATTTCTGTGTTATTGTGGAGATTATGATGGATATATTATTGTTATTCTGCCATTTCTAGCATTTTATTTTTGTTCTGCATATTTATTATATCTGGTATCTTGCACCTTCACGTGGTTTCCCTTATTTAGTAGAGAATGAACTATTCTCGAAACCAAGAGGAGCTCTACGCAACTGCGCCTAATCATACCAACGATGAGCCTAATTGAAAATTCGCCCCTAGTCTTAGTCATCACCCATTATGACACTTGTCACCCAATGATCATTAGAGCACAAGGTTGGAGGCATATGGGCATTTGGATCATGAAGCTTTATAACCCTACAATAACAAGAGACATTAATTGAACTTTGACTAGATTGAAAGGTGTGTGCAATTGAAAATACTAACAACCCAAAACTAAAAGGGATCAATACACAGACTGTCAATGAGTGGTGATCTGGCTGTGGTGTGTAGGAAGAGGCCTAACACCTTCAAAATTATCATTCTCCAAATATCTTATACAAAATTTACAAGGAAATTGTACTATGACTAGACACGGGCAACAGTGACCTGTGAATGGGGCCAACGCTGAAATTTTTTCAAACTGTTTCTGTATGCATTGAAATTTGACATGGCTAGAATATTCACATGCCTTAACGATATGGGAGGGTTTCTGGACTCAAATTTGACTCACACGCCCACTTTCTGCCATCATCAATTCATCATGTAAACCATAAACCCTAATTTAGTGGAGTCATTGATTTGTCGGGTTTTAGTGTTCCCAGTGAATGGATGCGTTGTTGTTGACATGGAATGGGACAACACATGTTCAACTTCTTAATTTTATTTCTTCACTTGATGTGGGCCTGGTCATTCCTAGCCTTGAATTGAAAGTTGCCCCTAGCCTTAGTCATCACCCTTCAATGTGAAGTTACCCCTAATCTAATTAACTACCACACAATCAAGCAAATAACAATTACCATATTGGAGTGACATGCAAAAGTGGAAGAGGGGAAAAAGAGAAATTATGCATGCACTTACCATCTTAAAGGTGCCATGTTGTTGAAGATAAAATAGTGTTGATGATCATTTGCAATGTTGTTTTTGTGAAATACTCATAGAATCATCTTCATCATTAGTAGAAGGATGATTAGGATGATTTCATTGATAAAAATAATATTGACATTTTGAGTGATGTGGTGCATAATGTGCATTCAATTTTTTTTACATAACAATTACAATAAGATAAGCATATAATGGAAACTAATGTTAAAATATATGGAAGAATTTTTTTACATGGAAACATTATTTGTGAACTTTATTTTTTTTACCAAAACAGATTATTTCTCTTTAATGCTACCATCATCACCCTTTCCATCAACATATTCCCCATTATAATTAGATTCATTGTTTCCTTCAATTTTATCATTATCATTATGTCAATCGCCATTAATGAATCCTTAATGGATCCAATGTTGAAACTTAGAGTAGTATAATGATATTATCTTTAGTGAAGATTTGATATAGATGCAATGCATCACCTCCTTTCATCATTATCTGCACAAAATGGGATTTCATTAAACATTATATCATTCAACACTAAATAGACCTTATAAAAAAACAAAAAACCCTTTATCACCCATCTTACTTATGAAAGAAACAAATATTTGATGGATTATTTAGTGAAATCAAACCTCTCTTAATAGATCCCTAGATTTTTTAATGACATTTGTGAAGATTTACAAGGCAACATGAACCCAAGGGTTACCAAAAAATGGCAAGACTGTTTGCAAGGAATTGAGTCAATGATTTATGTACCATGCCTTTATTAAACTTGAAATGAAAATTTATGTGCATTTCTCATTATTCCTGCAAAAACAAACTTTTTGAGAGTAAAGTTGGGAGCCCGCCCATTGCTGCATGCGACCATATTTAGGAGCCCTCCCATTGTTGCACGCGACCATAGTTGGGAGTCATAGTGTGTTAGGAGGAGCCCGCGCATTGTTGTCATCGATTTGGATATCATTGTGCATGCGACCAAGGGGAGCATGCGACCAAGGAGATCATTTTGCAGGGATGAGGCACATTGTGCAGGGCACATGGAAGGCACACTGTGCAGGTAGGAGAGGGCACTGAGTCGAGGGCACATGGAGGATATATACTATGAGGGCACAGATTCGAGGGAACATGGAATGGTGAGTACCTCTATTCCCTTATACTATTGTGTTTTTGGAGTAGGCTAAAAAGGTATGCAAGATTGAGATTCAAACACACGCCCTAAAGCCTCTTTTTTCTTTTCACAACAACCCGTTGAGTGCTAGTCGAACATAGACAATCAACTCAAGCCTTTTGGAACCCGAATTTACTCATGAAGTTGAGAAGCAAGGGCTCAACTTGTGGCCACATAGTATTTTAATACACTTTGACAACGCAAATCATCAACTACCAAGCAAAGAAGGGTAAATGAAGAGAGTGAGCGACATTTATACAATGGCAGCTTTGAATGATCAACACTTATTTCAAGAGGTTAGGTCATTAAATATATAATGAAATGAGGTCAGGGGCATTAAGGACTAGATAAATTCTTCAATGGAGATTCCAAATATAACTTTCAGATCTAAGAGGCCATGGCCATTGCAATATACAATATGAACTTCAATATGCAGCCATAGTACAAAACATACAGTAAAAATCATAAACTTGAAATAGGTATGGCTTTTGGAACATTGGGAATGAAATATTCACGAATAATGCATCGTGCACGAGGTTGAAGGCCTTTTTTTTCCTAAGGGGAATTAAACCATTGAGTTACAAGATCACAACAATGACATAAATGAACTACTCATCACAAAAACACAATCCAAATGAGCTTGTGCAAATGGTAAGGAGGGAAATGCATGGGAGAAAAGAGATTGAAGCTCAAAACTCTATAAACACAACAACCCTGTCACTTATGAAATTATCCAACTATATGCAACTTATGCAACTATGCAACTATATTGCAAAAATGCAACTTATGCAACTTATGCAATTATGCAACTATATTGCAACAATGCAACTTATGCAACTATGCAACTATGCAACTTATGCAACTATGCAACTATATGCAACTATGCAACTATATGCAAATTATGCAACTATATGAAAATTTCATACACAACTATATGCAAATATGAAACTATATGCAACTATATGCAACTATATGAAACTATGCAACTATATGCAAAAATGCAACTTATGCAACTTATCGTAGGACTTGTGCAAATATAAATGAACTACTCATCACAAAGACACAATCCAACCGGGTTTTTGCAAATGATAAGGATGGAAATGCATGGGAGAAAAGAGATTGAAGCTAAAAACTCTATAAACACAACAACCCTGTCACTTATGCAACTTATGCAACTATGCAGCTATATGCAACTATATGACAATTTTGTATACAACTATATGCAACTATATGAAAAAATGCAACTTATGCAACTATATGCAACTTATCGTCGGACTTGTGCAAATATAAATGAACTATAAATGAACTACTCATCACAAAGACACAATCCACCCAGGCTTGTGCAAATGGTAAGGAGGGAAATGCATGGGAGAAAAGAGATTGGAGCTCAAAACTCTATAAACACAACAACCCTGTCACTTATGAAACTATGCAACTATATGCAACTTATGCAACTATGCAACTATATTGCAACAATGCAACTTATGCAACAATGTAACTTATGCAACTATATGCAACTTATGCAACTATATGCAACTTATGAAACTATATGCAACTATATGAAAATTTCGTATGCAACTATATGCAACTTTATGCAAAAATGCAACTTATGCAACTATATGCAACTTTATGCAAAAATGCAACTTATGCAACTATATGCAACTTATCGTCGGACTTGTGCAAATATAAATGAATTATAAATGAACTACTCATCACAAAGACACAATCCAACCGGGCTTGTGGAAATGGTAAGGACGAAAATGCATGGGAGAAAAGAGATTGAATCTCAAAACTCTATAAACACAACAACCCTGTCACTTATGAAACTATGCAACTATATGCAACTTATGCAACTATATTGCAACAATGCAACTTATGCAACTATGCAACAATGCAACTATATGACAATTTTGTATGCAACTATATGCAACTATGCAACTATGCAACTATATGAAACTATATGCAACTTTATGCAAAAATGCAACTTATGCAACTATATGTAACTTTATGCAACTTTATGCAACTATATGCAAATATGCAACTTATCCAACTATATGCAACTATATGCAACTTTATGCAACAATGCAACTTATGCAACTATATTGCAACAATTTTGTATGCAACTATATGCAACTAGGAAACTTATCATGTTTTTTAGTGACTATATGCAACTATATGCAAATATGCAACTATATGCAACTATATGAAACTTTATGCAACTATATGCAACTATATGCAACTACAACTATATTGCAACTATATGCAACTATATTGCAACTATATGAAAATATGAAACTATATGCAACTATGCAACTATATGCAACAATGCAACTTATCATGTTTTTTAGTGACAATATGCAACTTTATGCAACAATGAAAGTATGCAACTATATGCAACTATATGAAAATATGAAACTATATGCAACTATGCAACTATATGCAACAATGCAACTTATCATGTTTTTTAGTGACAATATGCAACTTTATGCAACAATGAAAGTATGCAACTATATGCAACTTATGCAACTATATTGCAACTATATACAACTATATGCAACTGTGATGGTACCACAAACATATATTGGCACGATAACTTATCTTCTTGTTTTAACGAGTGTAGGTACCACCAAATAGGTATCTGTCGGATCTATCTTCCTCGAGTGATGATCAAGATATACTAAGAGAGGTTGAAAGTGAGGCGTGTTGTACTAGATCTACCGGTTCTAGATCAACTAGATCTGAAAAGGTAAGGAAAAGATTTTGTATACGCATGCAATTTTTTATTGCCAATGGAGGGTCATGTAATTATGATGATGAGAGCATAGGTGACATTGAGTTTCCCTTAAGGTATAAACATCTAGTGCAATGATGGGCACCTAAGGAGCTACCTGAAGTGGACATGGATTTCTTCATTAGTGGGAGGATGTATCGCATTTCTCCTTTGTCCTTACATGGATTGCGGTTATTTTCCATGGATGGCATAAAGGTCAGCTATGGAACCATAACTGAATTGATGGAGTATGTTGGACCATTATACAAATACAATCATTGGTTGATGTTGGTCCGATATACACGAAGTATGCGGAGATATGGAGTTGCCGCAAATTATATACAACTTGTAGATAACAATCAAAATAAAGGGGAAACTATGTATATTGATGGAAGGCCAAAAGCTACTAGAAACATTGTGGGCTTTATAAATAGTACATGACCAGTGGCAACAACTAAGAAACCAAATTGCATATTTGAGGGATGTGAAGGAAATCGTATATTTGTATGTGCAACAAAAACAATAGTTCCAAGTGAAGAGTTGTTGATCGATTACAACTTAAATCGAATAGATGGGGGGGTGAGGCTATGGGGGTAAATATCTTACATACCATTCAACTCAACCTTTGATCAATCATTGTTACAATTTATCGCTACAATATTTTATTTTTTTACTACAGATATTTCATTTTTCATTATTTATTTTCTGATATTACTGCAATATTTCATTTTTTAATGTTACAATTACTTTCATAACTCTTGTTGATTAATTTATTGTGTCAACATCTATCCAGGGTGACCGTGAGATATCACAGGCTACATCTATCCAGGGTGACCATCGAAAGGCACCCACTGTGCCTCAACAAGTAAATGTTAAATACAGTAACAACTTATGACTACAACAACTAAATTTCATAAATTTCATTATTTTTTTCTGATATTACTGCAATATTCCATTTTTTTAATGTTACAGGTGAATTTCATAACTTTTGTTGATTGATTTATTGTGTCAACTTCTGTCCAGGGTGACCATGGCAAAAAATCACCTGCTACATCTATCCAGGGTGACCGTGGAAAGGCACCCGTTGTGTCTCACTAGGTAAATGTTAGATACGGTGACAACTTATGAATACAACAACTAAATTTCTGAAATTTCATTATTCTTTTTTCTAATATTACTGCAATATTTCAGTTTTTTAATGTTACAGGTGAATTTCATAACTTTTGTTGATTGATTTATTGTGTCAACATTTGTCCAGGGTGACTGTGGCAGAAAATCACCCGCTACATCTGTCCAGGGTGACCGTGGCAGAAAATCACACGCTAGATCTGTCCAGGGTGACCATGGAAAGGAAGTCGTTGTGTCTCACCAGGTAAATGTTAAATACAGTAACAACTTATGACTACAACAACTAAATTTCTGAAATTTCATTTTTTTTTTTTTTCTGATATTACTCCAATATTTCATTTTTTAAATGTTACAGGTAAATTTCATAACTTTTGTTGATTGATTTATTGTGTCAACTTCTGTCGAGGGTGACCATATCCGAAAATCACTCGGTACATCTGTCCAGGGTGACCGTGGAAAGGCACCCGTTGTGCCCCAACAGGTAAATGTTAAATATAGTAATAACTTATGACTACAATAACTAAATTTCTCAAATGTTAAAGTTCATCTCATTAATTTTATTAATCAATGTATTGTGGCATGGTCAATGTGGGAAGGCTCCCACTGAGGATATTGATGAGGACATAATATTTTATCCCACTGACCCAATGACAACTGTAACAAAGGCCTTGAAGAAGGCTAACATAGAATATCTAGGTTTGCTTAGCAAAAGACCCCTAACATAGGAGAATAGGTCAAGAATTGTAGAGCTACAAAATACAATAACTAATTTTGGGGCAAGTGGCATCTTCACATATTTTTATCATCTTTGACAATTTCATATCCATTTTTTTGTTTTCTATTTTCTATATGATCTGATAAAGTAAATTTTTCCATTTGTAGGAGTTTTTAAACCTCATGCGTCGGGAACCTGCGGATCCTGCAACTGTTATAGGTAGCAGTGATGGTCCAATGAAAAAAAAAATGTCGACATAGCAAATTGCAAGTGAGGCTTTTTGAGCCTCCCGAGGTTCGCCTCAAATCCATTGATGAGCACAATGATTTTGACCAGGATGACATGTTGGAGCATGATGAGCTGGAGCCTGGGACTCCACATGACTCCAGAGAGGAACATACTGTAGATGGAGAGGAAACTATTTTGCATGGAGAAGAACGAATTAAAAGCACCAGATCACTAGATTTCACCTTTCTAGTGGATGACGCATGTGTTGTGATCAAGATTCAGAAGATTGCAGGTAATTGTTAATTAATTGATTCATTTTTTTCATGAAATTGAAATGGACATTTGTTGAGATTATTATAAATTAATAACATGTTTCTGCAGGAAACAATGTTTTCTATAGAAACTTAAATGACAAAGCATTGGAGTTGTTTGGCCCCACCATTCGCACAAGGTGGAATGGCCAAGATAGCAAAAAAAAAGATGATTTAATAGACCACATGGTATACTTGTTCGGCAACACTTTCAACAAGAAAGTGGTTACAAAGTTAGCCGATAAGAATTTAAAATATACCAAAGCCCAATATAGGGAGAAATTGCAATTAGACCTCAAGCATGAGCACCCTCCCATGGTTTCGGAGAAAGAGTGGAAGGACCTGATAGAGGATGCAAAGGAGAACTTGTTTAAAAAACAAGGAAGACATCCATGAGTTGGTCAAGCAAGGTACAACACATGTCATATTATCAGTGAAATATGATCTTTTATGTTTTTCTTTCCTGTTTTAAGTAACAATTACAATATCTAATTTTTTTCAAAAATTCCATATGTAGGCTACCAGACACCTCCAAAGCAACCAAGGCTAGAGTGGAAAAACACGGGTAGCATAAACTAGCCCAGGGTGGCTATGGAAAACTAAAATCCTGAATCGTAAGATTTAAATGATTAACTGTGGTTAATATTTACTTAACAGTAGCGAACAAATATATGTTTTTGTTATTGGAATTTTTAATGGTGTTATGCATTGCAGTTAAATATGTTCAACACTACTGCCACCGAGGAGGACCTAAATCTTGGTTATAAGCACAGTTTTAAAAGTGTGATTGAATATAGAAAAATCTTGGGCCAGAATCCTATCTCCCCAGCCACGCAGGTAAATAAAATGAATAAGGAAACCACAATAGCATGCTTGTAAAGTCTATTCATATTTTAGTATATCACCCTTAACTAAGTATTTATGTTTATTTTCAAGCAACAGTGCTACCACAGCAGTGAATCTAGCGGTATTCAGCAGACACCATGGCATACAAGGGTGCACATGTCCAATGATAGTGGGGAGCAGAGTACCCATTCTGGTATGTATGCTTCAGAATTAGAAATATTTACTGTGATTGTAGATATTTATTTCCTGACTTATACTTATATATAATCTTCTCAAAATTGAAGAGCATGTAGCTCAGAAGGGTGAACTGCAAGAGGAACCAATTGGAAAAGAAATTAATCTTCCAACTATCACAGCTACACAGACAGGTAAAGAGAAATAGTGTAATGTTAATCAAAATAATGAATTAGTTATTTCAATTATATTTCAACATATTGATATGATCATTTTCATTGTTGCGGTTCATGACCCTACATAGATGCTTCGACACCCTTCTCAGCGACGTACCAGAAGTATGTTACATGAGTGCATGGAAACACAAACAATAGAAGCACAAGGCACACAAAATACAATGTCCTTGGATGATTATGATACCCCAATTGTCAATTTTATGAATGTAAAAAAACATAAATCAAAGAAAAATTAGATGTATAAATTCATGACTTGTATTTGGATGTTTATCAATGTTTATATGTTCATATGATTCAATGTTTATATGTTCATATGTTTTGATGACTATCCTAGTTATGCATGAATGTCTATATGTTTTCTATATAAAAAAAAACCATTTGTTGGGTATGGGGAATTCAGAGCGATGTGAGGGGGCGTAGGGGCCATATGAGCTTCCACCTTCACGTGGTTGGCCATGTTCAGTAGAGAATAACCTATTCTCGAAACAAAGAGAAGCTCATTAAGGTATGTGACCACTTAAGTTTATTCTAAAGTATTTTACATAACTAAATGCATGTTTATTTGCTTATATATTATTTACTCATATAAAGAATTTGTCTTTTGTGATTCATGCAGGTCTTGGTGATGGAAATGCATCTCATGGAAAACTCTTATCAATTTGTATGGGATAATGGATCTAGCGAAAGGACAATGATAAGGTAAGGGTTTTGACATGTTTTTTAAAGTAGGTTTTATACTAGTAAAAGTTCACAATCCTCATGAAAGGATAGAATTGCATTTTTGGTAGACAAGCATCGATATTTTTAACAAAGTATGAATCATAGA
>ML793636.1:27022-38051 GCA_009831015.1 Picea engelmannii | reverse complement strand
ATGTCAATGAAATCAAAGTAAGCATAAATATTCACACAATCGAGATAAAATTCCATCTCGCCAATTTGACAATGGGGAAAATGTGTGATCGGTTCACCAACTACCACTATATCAACAAGTGGACCCAATTTGGTACTCCGGTGTCATTACTACAAAATCGTCATTGTACAAGATGTCATTACTACAGCTGTTGCTACTCCTGTTGTCGCTACTCTGGTGTCATTACTTCAAAATTGTCGTTGTACAAGATGTTGTTACTGCAACTTTCGCTACTCCTGTTGTCTCTACTCTGATTTTCGATACTCCAGGTGTCGTTACTTCAAAATTGTCATTGTACGAGATGTCATTACTGCAGTTGTCGCTACTCCTATTGTTGCTACTCCGGGTGTCGTTACTTCAAAATCATCCTTGTACGAGATGTCGTTACTGCAGCTACCACTACTCCGGGTGTCTTTACTTCAAAATCATCGATGTACAAGATGTCGTGATTGTTTTTGATGCTACTACAGTTTCTGCTACTCCAGTCTTTGCTACTCCAAGTGTCGTTACTTTAAAATCGCCACTATACCAGATGTCATTACTCCGAGGTGCTGCCACTCCAGTTGTTTCTACTCTTTGTTTTTCGCTACTCCAGTCACCACTACTCTATGGTTTCCGCTACTCCTATCACTTCTACTATGGTTGCAGTTACTTGTCTACACTCCCACCAACATGGATACCGATATTTCAGTTTCCACCACTTATGATGTCGTCGCTCGAATCGACGATGTCATATTCCGCGGCTACAGATGACGATATTCCTGCGATGATGCTTCTCCATAATAGGTGAGTCACCAAGTATGTCCTCAACCAACTTTAATGGATTTTGGTACTATTACACATGGCATAATAATTTGTGCCCGAGGATGGTCTTAACTTTAAGTTTGGGGGAGATTTTATGTCTTTTCCCAAAGAGTCATCATTACCCTCTTTAATCACATGATTTCGCAATCATTACTTAAAACTTTTTGACACTGTTGTACGCATAGGGATTGGACACACCCGCCAAATCATTAATCATATGCCAATATATTAAATTATATGTCATATCGTCATCATTACTTACCTGCCACATCATTTAATTTTTATTGTCTTTTAAAAATCCATGACTCTTTCCACAACACATTTTCCGCTAAATTGCTTTGCTTCCTGTTTCTCCAAAACTGGTCGTCGGTACTCCTCGAGCAAGCACAATCGATGGAACAAAATGGGTGGTAGAGAAGTAAGGTATGAGCCAACAAATACTACACAGGTCTGTCGAAATCCAGAAGTCTGGCAAATTTTCCAGAATGCAAGTTGGGACGTGTATTTCGAGAGGTTATAGGGATTCAATGCAGACATTACAGTAGAATTCGCCCAAAATTTGGAGGGCCAATCTTCCATAGTCCGTGGATTAAAAATCATAGTCACGGAGGAAACCATTGCAACAACTAGTGGGTTTCCAATATCGGTCAGCGATTGTTTGTCCAGAAAACACCACTCCCAGAATTTCCAGAGTTGTTTCTACGTGAAGGCGAAGAAGTAAATCCGAAAGGGAAAGGATACGAATGGACTTCTTTGCCACCTCCATGGGCCGAGGTAGAACTATTATTCATAAGGTATGTGACATGAAAAGGCCTCCCCTCTACCATTTACAAATATCATCTCAAATTTCTCACATCTCTGCGTTTCCAACAACGCATAAGCATGCCCTATTTTCTGTGTAATAATGTTCAGTGGATGGCGCGAGAAGCTCAGTGCTCACGCCAACCACTCAAAATCCTCACAAATCATGGCCTTTTTAATCTTTTATTCGTGCATGCGCTAGAGTAAATCCATGTGAGTTGGTCGTGGTTCATAAGACTCTCAGAAGAGGAATTAGCAGAACTTATCCCAGAAGTAGCAAAAACCCTAGCAGAGAGAGAAGGGTTGAGAAAGTTAGCAGAGGCTACCGAAAATATTGTAGAAGGGAAGAGAATGGGTGTTTATACATAGGAATCAACCTTAGACTGAGATGAGGAAACAGGGAAACCATCAGTGGAAGTTAGAGAAGTTGGTGGAATGAGGCAGGTCATTAACCTGGATTCAGAAGAAGAGGAAGCAAAAGGTTCTATTCCTCAAAACCATTTTCCTGAACAAGAAAGAGATGTTGCTACTCCCTCAGTAGATGAACAAGAAATATATGTTGCTACTCCCTCAGCACATGAACAATAAAGATACATTGTTATTCCTCCCATAGATGAGCATGAGATGGATGTTGATACCCCTTTGTCTGATGAGTAGGAGAGGAATGTTGCTACTCCTCCAATATATGAACAAGAGGTAACTGACATTGTTACACAAGAACCAGCGCCAGAACATTCTGAATTTCCTGTCTATGAATATGGTGAATCTACTCCTCCTATAGGTGAGTAGGTAATGATTGATGTTGTAACACAAGAACCAGCATCAGAACAAGTCGTTCCTGAAAACCCTATTTTTGAAGACATAGCAACTACTCCATATTGTGAGCAATAAATGAATGACGTTGTTACACAAGAACCAGCGTCAGAGCATACTGCTCTGAAAAACCCTGAACCAGAGTTGGGTGTTGCTACTCCAGGAGAAGTGTGAGTTAAACAAGATCCAGGCATAGAGGTTGCAAGAAATGAAGCTCAGAATGAGGTTCCTCTTAGGGGATGGGCTGAAGAAATTCCTGTCAAACAGGAATTTGTCGAATTTTGTGCAAGGAAAAGAACCCCTATTCAGGAATGTTATAGGACAGCCTTTAGAGAAAGTCTGCAATTCAGGATTGAGAATGCCAAGCTAAAGAAGAAGGTGCTACGCCTGAAGAAATGAGCACGAAGATACAAAATAATTGCCAAGGAAGCAGTGAGGATAAATTTCAAGGAGACTATTTCGACAGCTACCCAAACTGTCGATACTCCCACAGTATTGACAGCTACTCAAACTATCGATACTCCCAGAGTAACAACAGCTACTCAAACTGAGTTGGTGTTGCATACAGTAGCTACTCAGACTGAGCCTATCTTGCACACCTCTATAGTAACAGCAGCCACGCAGACTGATCCTATTTTGCACACTTCCACAGTAACATCATCTACTCAAGTTGAGCCAATGACAGTTACAACTGAAGCTCAGGTAGTTTTGTTGAAATCTGAGATACAGAAGTGGAATAAAATTGTATCCAAGTTTCGGACAGGAGTTGTCCCTTCTTCAGTGCACCTAAGGACATTGAAAGACAGAAGGGAGCAGGTTGCTAGAGTCATTATTGACTATGAGGAAAATTTGGAAGAAGAGAAGAACAAGGGAGAGAAACAGAAGGAAAATATTACAGATTTGGAGGCACGGATACAAAGGTTAAGAGATGACAAACATGAGATGTATGATATCACCCAACAGGTAGTAATGTGTCGCTCCCCTTCTCTCAGCTATGCATTGTTCCTTCATGAACAATATTTATTTTTCTGTCTGGAATGTATTCACCAGGAAATGGTTTATAATATTAAAGACCCCATTCATTTTCTTAGGACCTTGAAAAGTTATGACATGCACAAATACGTGATGAGAGATGATAAAAAATTCAATCCAGTTCCTTATGTCGAAGATGTCCAATTGAGGGCCTTTATTTCCTACACCATTAACCAGGTGAAGTGGAAGAAGGCACTTGATTCATTCAAGGAAAATCAGGTACACAGACCCCTTCGGGTTAGAATGGAGAAATTTCAAGTTGAATAGATCATCCACAAACATAACTATTTCACACCGATTCCCAATTGGCTACAGAATATGGAAACTACACAACAATGGTGTGTTGAGATTTGCATAAAACAGTTGACCTATTGCAAGTAAGAGGCACTTGAAAACTATGACCATATATGGGCCTTATCACCACCTGTTGTCAGGGAACAGGAAGCATTTGGGGCTCTCAATTTTTACAGAGCCATGGAAAGAATATCCAGGTATATAGCATGTATGAGGTTTTGTGGGGTTCAATAGCTAGGTTTGATATTTTCATTCCCCATCATTTGGATTCCACTTGCTCAATATCAACCTAATTACGAGGTATAGAGAGAATGGTGGAAGGATATAATATTGACTGGGGGATATAAGTTTCTAGGGATAGATATGGATAAGGCATATGACATAGCAAAACTTCAAGCCCAGTATCAAGGTTCCAACCCAGATCTGTGAAAGCGACGGCCTGCACGAGGACGTTCATGTGACTAAAGTTTGGGGGAGATGTGTGTAACCACAAGGGTAAGAATGCTCCTCTATTATGTCATTATGTGTATTAGTTCAAAAACGTTAGAGATTGGTTGGGGGTTTACCAAAGAGAATCACTAATCTCTGAAATCTGGCAGGAATAGAGAAAACGCAGTCTGGCAAGATGATACGATCAAGGATTCAGCACAGTCCCCAGGTTGAAGGTGCAAAAGAGGACTTGTTCCATGGTCCAACATTAGGTTATGTTAATCAGTTTAGACTTTGTGTATTTTTCAGAAGATTTGTTACCCTAATCTTGGGACGCTCTGTGCTCCATGAATTGTATAAAAGGCCAAACAGAGATAGAGAAGGGATTATCCATTCAATCAACTAGCTAGGAGTTGTCCTGTATCAAGACTGCAACCTACGTAATCTCGTTTTATTTAATGAAAATCGAGTTTCTTCTGATTTTCTGAGTTTTCATGGAAGTTAGTTCACCGTGACCCTGATCGGGGAGTTGGGCCCACTCTTCTGGTCAGGTGTTGTTGGCTTATGATATAGTTTTTTTGTGGTTTTGTGTGGAATCTGTTAGATCTATGTGTTTTGCTTCATTTACAGTTATCCTGCTTCATTTGAATGTTACAGTTATTTATGTTTAAGCACCAGTAATCTAGTTTATGTTCTTTATTTTACTACAATGATTGTTTACTAACATGATCAATATTGAAAGAAGCACAGTCTACACATACAGTGCACGGTAGCCTGTAAAACATTCAGGCCCCTGGGTTGACAAATTAAATCTATTAGGTGGTAAATCTAGAAGGATATACTGTACCCAACAGTGAGGATATAAGTAATTCCTTTCAATATACCCCACTACATAATAATTATAAAATCATGGTGGGAGATGATCACTCGCTTACCTCTTCATAACTTTGCAAATATAGAAGGTTGCAGGGATCATCGCTTGTTGCATTATAAATGACCAACAACTATCATTGCATGTTTTCTCCTATATTCCACATGAAGACCCTTAAAAAAAGTCCTAAATCCTGAGCAAGAAATGTATTTTGACTTTCAACTTCTATTGGATTCCCTTCTAGCATGTAGGGTGGAAATTAAGACTATAACATATACTACTAGCTATTATACTTCCAACCAAATTGCATTACTCCAAGTGAAATATTTGTTATCTCCCCTTCATCATGTGTGATTCCTACTCATTTATAGTGGTATGTGTTACCATTTGTTGGCACTAATGTGAGTACCCTGACTTCAACAAGTGCAATCATCCTTCATTTAGTGTGGCGTGAGAAACTATCACCTATAGTAGTGTGATCACCCTTCATTTCAAAACATTGTGATCACACTAACTTGATTTGGTGTGAACTACCCTTCGAGTTAAACATTTCCATTTCTCTTTATTTATATGGTATCATGTACCTTCATTTTAATAGGGTGAGTTAACTTTACTTGAATAGGTGTAAGTGTCTTTGTTTAAACAAGTGCTCCATTGTTGTGATATACCAGTATTTCAAAGCATTACAACTTTTTTTGTGTCGAAACAACTTTGATTTATTTCATTCATATGAGTGTGAGTAACCTTCATTTTTTTGGTAAGGGAATGACTCAACCACAAGGCTACAAGTTCCTCATCCAAAAATCTACAAACATAGTTGTTGAAAGGGTGTGAATGCCTTTAACCTCATGYTGTGATTATCCCTTCACATTAATAGGTTAAATTTGATATTCAAGGTAATTATTGTGACCAGTCTATATTAATATCGATTAATGGTTGTGAGTGCATTGAAGTGGATAAGTAAAGGGTTGGCCCACTCTCACAAGCATAGTGATAGATTTAAAAAAAAACAGATCTCCCATATTGTCCCCCTGGGATGCCCCTACAAAATTGTTTTGACCTCTAGTTCAGAGCCCCAATATCTCAATTAAAACCATTCATTGAAGGGAATGTATGTTATCTTCCCCTTCATCCCAAGGTGCCTTGGGTTTAACTTTTGGTCCACTAAGAAAGACACCTAATAAGTCCCAAAACCCCCTCTGATAAGCCCTTCTCACATAATAAACCCTTTGAAGGGTCAATCACAGATGAAAATATTGAGTATGGGTCAATCACGAATCCCAACATCCAACTTTTCAGTTTCCATTTTTGTTTTTAAACCTAAAGGAAGCGTGGCAATATCGACGAAAGTTCATCTCACTTTGCCACAGTTTTGCGTCGCACATATAGCATTTGCGTTGTAAATTTTTTCTCTGCCAAACATTTGCGTCGCTATTGCCACGCATTTTCGTCGCAACTTTCCACACTTTTTCGTCGCACGTATGGCATCTACATTGTAATATGTTGGTAAGTATTTTACTTTGGCATGTTTTTTCGTCCCTATTGCGACGAAGTTTCGTCGCTATTTCCATGCTTTATAAGGTAAACCTATCTTGAATATGATGACACGTGGAGGGATAATTTCGTCGTTGTTTCCATGAATAACTGGTTCGTGGATATAGCGACGAAAAAATTTCCATGAAAAATAGTCTTTGATTTCGTGGAAAGTGCGACGGATATGTGTGGCAATAGCAACGAAAAACCGTGGCAAATTTGGTCATATGTAGTAGTGGGCTGAGCCTGGAAGCGTCGGTGGCTTTCAGTATTTCAAAATAAAATACAATGAAGGAGTTGATGGATGCATTAGGTAAATTGTATGAAAAACCCTCGGTGTCCAATAAGATATTTCTAATGAAGAGATTATTTAATATGAATATGTCAAAAGGTGGGTTTATTGGAGATCATTTAAATGAATTTAATACGGTTACTAATAATCTAAGTTCTATAAAAGTGGACTTTGATGATGACGTCAGGGATCTTCTAATATTTTTCTCATTGCCAGAAAGTTGGAATGGCTTGGTCATGGTTGTAAGTAACTCTATATCTGGTTCAAACACTCTAAAATTTGATGTCGTTGTTGGAGTTATCCTTAGCGAGGAAATGTGATGGAAAATCATAGGTGAGACATCAAGTAATGCGTCGACTGTGGAGAACAGGGGAAGACAAAAATATAGAGGAAAGGGCTCAAGGAACAGTGGGAATTCTAGGAAGGGAAGATCCAAATCCAAACTAGGAAAGATAGAGTGTTAGAAGTGTGGGAAGAAAAGACATCTGAAGAAAGACTGCAAAGCTCCAAAGAAACAAAGAGATGGACAGCGAGAGAAAAATTAGGAAGCAAATGTAACAGTTGATGTGTTACAAGATGCTTTGATTCTTTCTATAGATGTAACAGGCGATGTGTTACAATATTATTTGATTATTGGGTAGTAGATTCAGGGGATTTATTTCATGCGACACCCCATAGGAAACATTTTCTAGAATATTTTCAAGGTGATTTTGGATGGGTTCATTTGGATGATGATGCACCATGAAAAATTGTTGGAATGGGAAAGGTAAAAATAACACAAAGGAATGGAAACCAATGGTTGTTGAATGAGGTAAGACATGTTCCAGATCTAAAGAAAAATCTAATTTCAATAGGGAAGTTGGAAAGTGAAGGTTGTATATCCATATTTACAGATAAGGCATGGAAGGTCACCAAAGGTTCATTGGTGATAGTAAAAGGAGATAAGGTAGGTACATTGTATTTATGTACTGGTAATACTTATTCTTATATCTCTTTAGCTTCTACAAGAGTGGACACATCACTATGGCATCATAGGATTGGACACATGAGTGAGAAGGGGATGCAGATACTTCACAAAAGAAATTTGTTGCCAAATATTAAACAAATTGATTTGGATTTTTGTGAGTATTGTGTTTATGAAAAACAAAAGAGAGTCAAATTTCTCAGAGTTGGAAAAGAAAAGAAGAGTGAAAGGTTAGAGCTTGTGCATATAAATGTATGGGGACCAGCTCAGGTATCATATCTTGGTGGCTATTGTTATTATGTTACATTTATTGATGATGCAACTAGAAAAACTTGGGTTTATTGCATTCGACAAAAATCTAATGTTTTTTATACTTTTAAGAAGTGGGAAGATTTGGTTGAGAATGAGACGGGAAAAAGGTTGAAGTGTCTCAGATCATACAATGGAGGTGAATATTGCAGCAAGGAGTTTGATTATTACTATTTATACCATGAGATTCGTAGAGAGAAAACAGTTCCAAGAACACCACAAGAAAATGGTTTGTCAGAAAGGATGAATAGGACAATCATGGAGTGTGCAAGGAGTATGATATTGCATGTTGGGTTGCCCTTACAGTTTTTGGAAAATGATGTAAATATTGTTGTTTACTTAAGAAACAGAGTACCTCCAAGATTTTTGGATGGTGGCACTCCAAAGGAGGCATGGACATGTAAAAAGGTAAACTATTCATTTTTGAATACTTTTGGTTGTGAAGCATTTGTCCATATTGATAAAGAAAATAGAACAAAGCTTGAAGAAAAATCCAAGAAGTGTACCTTTATTGAATACGGTCTTAATGATTTTGGTTATCGCTTATGGGATTATGAAAATCACAAAATCATTAGAATTAGAGATGTCATATTGAATGAGAAGGTCATGTACAAAGATCATTTGCATGGAAGAAACAGGAAAAATAAAAGCCAGAATACAAAATGCTTGATAAGATCATTGAAAAAGAAATTACAAAGGTACCAGAAAATCAAAATGTACAACAATAGGAGCAGCAGGTACCTCAAATTTCTGCAAGTGTTGTTAGAAGAACTACTAGGTTAAGTAGACCCCTGAACGATACCCTCCTTCATTGTATTATTTATTGTTGATTGATTCTGGTGAACCAAAAAGGTTATGAAGAGGTAAAGCAGATAGACACTAAAAGGAAGTGGGAGAAATGCATGAAAGAGGAAATGGATTCCTTGGTAAATAAACAGACTTGGGACTTGGTTTAGTTTCTTGCAGGAAAAAGAGCATTGCAGAATAAATGGGTTTACAGGTTGAAGGAAAAAGATGGACGAAAAAAGCGGTACAAGGATAGACTTGTTGTAAAGGGGTTTACACAAAAGAAAGGTATATATTTTGATGAAATATTTTCTCTTGTTGTTAAAATGACTTCAATTATGACTATTTTAAGTCTCATGGTAGTAGCATATTTGCATCTTGAACAATTAGATGTAAAAACATCTTTTCTCCATGGGGATTTGGAGGAAGAGATTTATATGCAGCAACCACATGGGTATGAGGTCAAAGTAAAAGAAAATTTGGTGTGCAGGTTGAAGAAGAGCTTGTATGGCCTAAAGAAATCTCCAAGGCAGTGGTATTTGAAGTTTAACAAGTTTATAAAAGAACAAGGTTATAGTAGATGCCATTCTGATCACTGTGTTTATTTTAAAACGATATAAAATGGAAGCTATATTATCTTGTTATTGTATGTAGATGAAATTCTTTTTGCAAGGTCTAATATGAAAGATATAAATGTGCTCAAGAAGAAATTAGCTAATTCATTTGTGATGAATGATTTGGGCGCTGCAAATAAAATCCTTGGTATGAAAATAACCAGAGACAGGAAAACTTGCAAATTTACATTGTCTCGGGGTGAGTACATAGAGAAGGTGTTGGAGAGGTTTAGAATGCAGAATGCAAAACTAGTTAGTAAACCTTTGGCCAACCATTTAAAATTTATTAAGGAATGTATCCCAAGACAAAGGAGAAGATATAATACATGTCTAATGTAGTGTCCCCAAGGCCGAGCCCCGTTGTAAACCATGTTTGGAAAGGAATTGTAATTATGTTTTATAGGCTGGTGAGCCAAGTTTTCATAAGCTGGAGGCGTATGTGTTGTTAGGCCAGGGAGCCTGAGTATTGAAGGCCAGGAGCTTGCTGTTGTATATGTAATCATGCAGAACACTTAATAAAATATAAACACCACCAGGTACAGACCGACCACGATGAATGAGTGAAGGGGGACTAAGCATCCACAGAGTGGGCAAGGAATTAGGGGCTGGAAGGTGGGAAAGGGGCTAAGTGTTGAGCCTAAGGGATAAGCCTAGGGGGGGCTTAAGCCTGGGAATAATATTTTAATATTATTCCAAAAGATATGTGCATCATATGTTTTATCCTAAGTCCTTTTGGAAGGACGTGTGATTTCCCAAGTGGTGGGAGGAGCGCGTGTTAGTGGAACGCATGCAGTTCCATGGGTGACAAGTGTCAACCCTGGTGCATGCAAATAAAACGGCTAGGGTGAGTCGTGAGAAGATTCAATTCCCATTCCACCGGATTGTCTGAACGCATACGGAGCTCTGAGCAGTATGACTAACCCGACTCCTGTAGAGAACCTTCATGAGACCCTGTGACTTGAATGTCTGTGTCTAATTCTGAGAAATTTTGTGCGTGTAACCCCAGCCTACGAGAATCCTGTGTTGATTTTGGGGAAGAGTCTTCGATTGTTTGGGAAAGCTGAGCGAGCCTATGCGAGCATTCCCTGTTCCGAAGTCGTGACTGTGAATCCATCCTGTGTTTTCCGAACCAGTTTTTGGAAAGCCTGTGTCTGTTTTCCTATGGGATTGTTGAGACTACGCAGTACTGGACTGCGTGAGGCTTGTTGGCCTGTGAGCGACTCTCTCCAGGTGAGAGAGTGCGCAGGGGAAGGAGAGAACTCCTGGAAGGAACCCTGTAGCTTCCATAGAGCCCGGAGACTTCCAGTCCGGTCTGTTCCTGTAACCCAAGGTAAGGGAGATTGGCAACCGAAGGACTGTCCAGGTGACAGAGAAGGTGCATTCTCCTGGGGTGGAATAGGCATGTGGGGAATGAGGGTCTGTGGGCAGTGAGCGTGGGAGATTCCTGG
>ML793635.1:145457-178114 GCA_009831015.1 Picea engelmannii | reverse complement strand
CATTAATAAAATACACTGTTGGTTGCATGACGTACAAGGACAAAAGAGATAGGGGGCTATGATTCCACGAGAGAGGGGGATTGGGGGGCTAAGTATTCTTTTTATTATTATTTTATTTACCCATAATTTATTTTATGGAGAAAGGTGGTTACATGGGCCTCTTGGGGGAGGCCATATGGTTCTTGGTTCTTGTGATTATATAAAAATTCCGTGGGGGCTTCTTTGGTTCGACTTGTTTCCCTCGTGAACTTCTTCTCCTTGGTTCGTCTTCCTCTTCATTAAATAGAGATGCATTCGTGTGCCCTTGGTATGAGGATGGATATGAATGGATGCATGAGGATGGCTCTAGTTGAAGTTTGGGAGAGTCACCCTTCCCTTTTGTTCATCTTCTTCCCTTGGTTTGTTTTTTTCCCTTGTTCTCTTGTTCTTCTTTCCTCTTCACTCATTATTGCTATTTCGTATGATCTTGGGCGGAGCATGGAAACAATGGAAGGAAGAGGAGAACCATTGATGAATGGATATAATAATTAATGATAATTCCGTAATGAAATGGATGTGTGTGTGCATGAGATTGATGGAAGTTCAGATAGAACTGTCCACAACTGTGAATCCTGAGATTCCCAATATGGAGATTCTTGACTAGAAGCACTGGATCCCTAGAAGGAGATGGAAAATCCTGAGGGAGTGAGTGGCAGAGAAGGGGGTCCATTCTTTTGGTTGTGCAGACTGGGTAGAAGAGAGTTGGTGTACTTTTTATTGTCATGAGTATTGAAATTCCTTTGATAGCTTGAGTGCTGAGAGACCTATTAGTTATGAGATTGATGGTCGTTCATATAGAACTTTCCACAACTGAGAATCCTTGGAGTTTCCTGTAGGGAGATTTCCTGACCAGTAACACTAGAGCCTGGGAGAGAAATGGAACAACCTCAGGGACTGAATGGAAGAGAAAGGTGTTCATTTCTTTGGGTTGTGCATGTTGAGGGGGAAAGAGAGCTGGAAATTAGGATTTGTTGTGAGGTTGGGAAACCTAAGAGCTAGTTAGCCAACTACTGTGTGTTTAGACTTGTCCTAGGACATGTCCTTGTGGATTCATAGCCCTGGATTGGGGGTGACCTATTGTTGAGACTAAAACAACAAAATTGTCTATGGTTGGGAGGAAAGTCCTTGGTCTGCAACCAATTGGTGAATCTTTAATTGAAAATATAAGTGCTATGTGTCATGTGTTTTCTATATAATGTATATTCTACTGTGTATTTTAATCATCTCTGAGATATGTATTTTAATGTGCCTATCTGTCGGTTATTTGTTGTGCATGGAACATTGTTTACTGCATTATGTTGTATCATGGATCTCTATTCATTGCATTTATGTATTGCATGCTTCTTTATTAACTAATTGTTATCAGAGATTCAAAATCAGCCAAGAGGTGCATTCTTGGTATGGCATGCCTGGCCTGTGGGAAGTTGGGTACATTAACAATTGGTATCATATCTTTTGGTTGAAACAAGATACTGTTATGGTCCATAAAAAGTACGAATCGAGAAGATTCGATGTCAGAAATTATATATGTTTGTGTGTGTGTGTGTGTGTGAATTTGGGGGAAAATGGTGGAAACATTTGAGTCAAATCCACCAAATTCATGAATGGATATGATTTGGAATGATTCCAGGATTGTCTAAGAAGTTAATGGATTTAATATGCAGAGTTGTGGAGCCAAATTAGAGTTAGAAGGTAAAACAATTTGAGTTTTAATGGCCGCTATAATGCTGAACGGAGTTGGAGAAAATCAACAGTCGAGATCATCTTGGCCGGGAGATCAACAACTTAGATTCACCAGGGATTTTGTCAAAAAATCTAAGTGTGGAAGTTTGCCAACAAAAATAGTCGATGACCGATGGTCGTGGATTGATGAGTTTAGTGAAGGATTGAAGATCGACCAAAGAAAATATCTGATCGTTGATGACCAATGGTCAGGGATCAACATATTTTGTGTGGTTCATATTCATTTTGGATGTTTGGGTAGTTGGAGAAAACCAATGGTTGATATCATCTTGGTCAGGAGATCAACGACCTAGATTCATCGAGGATTTTGTCAAAAATTCTAAATGTGGAAGTTCGCCAACAAAAATATCCGATGGTCGATGGTTGTGGATGGATGAGTTTGGTGAAGGGTTGAAGATCAACCAAAGAAAATATCTAATCTCCTATGACCGATGGTCGGGGATCGACATATTTTGGTGAAGCTTTTTATTTTCTGGAAAAAGAAAACCTCTGAAGTCTCAAACTCCGGAGTAAATCTGGACCATTCATGTTTGAGGACACGTGTTCGCAGATAAGCCTATTCAGGAATTCAACGTTCGGGGGATTTGTGGTGTATTGTGTACAAGTCTCCCGAAGTTCGAAAGTTTCGAAGTCCCGAAGTCGTGAGGAACTAGAGTGACGTGGCTTGCTGACGTCACCTAGGGTGACGTGGACACACTTGATGCTTTCCACG
This sequence comes from Picea engelmannii, assembly GCA_009831015.1. NCBI lineage: Eukaryota > Viridiplantae > Streptophyta > Pinopsida > Pinales > Pinaceae > Picea > Picea engelmannii. The sequence continues at coordinate 175,620 of ML793635.1, read as the reverse complement.
TGTCACTGTGTCTCATGTTTTTCAAAGATCATTCGTGCCATTTAGTATATGTCACATGTCACCCGTCAGATAGGGCCATGTGTAGGTTCCTTATGTTTCTGCCATGTAGCACCCCTTCGTGCTTAGTTAGTGAGGAAGACTCTGGGAGTTCGCCAATTTGGCGTTTTGAAGGAATCAAGTGTGATGAACGTGAAACCCCCGAAGCTATGAAGAGAAGAGTAAATCCTCACCATTGATTGGAAGAGGAAACATGGAAATAGATCCCATAGTTCGAATACTTGGCACTCTGGAGGATTCAAGGCATAAAAAGTTGGGGTCAAGGACTCATGAAGGGCCAAAGGCTAGAGTCCATATCAACCATTGATTACAACATACACGTGGCATAAGATCCCAAGGTCCATAGACTTGGTACTCCAGAGAAATTGAGTTGCAGGATACTTTGAGTTGAGAAGCTTCGAAGGCCGGAGTTAATCTCGACCGTTGATCGAGAGATGATACGTGGAGCAAGGAGAGGACCTCCAATAATTTGGCACTCTGGGAGATCTATGGAGAGGTTCTTAGGAAATCCCTGAAGCCCAAATCTACGAATAAAATCCTAGATTTTGATTGGGAAAGGATACGTGGCAACAAATCCCATAGTCTGAAGACTTGGCACTCCAGAAGGGTTGAGAGTGTGGACAATCTAGATCTCCCGAAGCCCAGAGTATCGAAGCTCCTATTGTCCGTCAATTTCATCCCTTGATCAATTTTAAACCACATGATCTCAGATATAATAATTCTAGCACAGAAAAGCACCAGGAAGGATTTGGCCTAAGGTGACGAGCCATGGTCATGTGGGACGTGTTTGAAGAAAGTTCTTGAGCATAATTCAAATTATGTATGAGTTAAGGGGGTTGAAAGAGTCTTTTTTTAGGAAGCCCTAACTTTCATCTCAGATATCTGATTTGGGAAATATTACAGTCGTTGGAAATATGATATAGAGGCAAATGACCTGGAATCATTCTATTTTGGATAATTTTTATAATTGATATAATTTTGTTCATAAATTAAGYAGAAAAAGTACCAGTAAATTTAATTGACAAWTTTTTATGATATGTATAACTCTAAAAAAATGGTTTCTTGAAGATTTTGTTAATATCAAAGGTATAATCAGATCAATTCAAGAATAGTATCATATGTTATAGTCATGGAGGCATGACAAAGCTTACAAAAGTTAGATGAGGCAATCAAGAGATACAAAGAAATTAATGAAGGTGGAGAAAGAGCTCAAGAATAGTGGAATAAAAGTATTGTCAACAACTACAAGATATGAATAAAATGTACAGGTACAACCAAGGCAATAATCCTCACATAGGATATGAAGCTAGCAGGTTAAAAATGTCATGGATGGGTATAAAAAGGAAAAGTATGACTTCCTACCCTTGAAGGAAGAGAGGTGTAGACAGTTTTAAAAATTAAGTGTGAAAGGAATCCACTTTCGATATTAGAGTTTGTAGTGGAAGCATGATGCCAATGCAGATAAATTGGAATGTTGTCGCACTTGAAAAGTGTCACTGAATCAAAATTGAATTCCATTGGGAAATGGTACTAAGTGGGAAATAATGGCCAAGTGGAATGTGGCTAGAAAGTGTTCAGGCCAGGGAACCATAGTGCAAATGAGAAGAATGAGATCACGCAAGGAAGAAAGTATCTGAAGGAGTTCAAGGACAACTAGCTACAACATAAATAGATAAATAAATAAATGAATTAAAACATAAATGCACTAGAGTGCATGAGGTATACAATGAATTTAAATTACATATGCATTAGTATGCATGATGACAGTGAATTCTTGGTGCATATGGATGTGTCATTTTTGCATATGTACATGCTTGGATATGCATATAACATGTTTGTGAAATTAGAATAGTCTATTATTATGAGATAATGATTGAGTATGACTAATGATGGATTATATAGTAGGTTCAAGGATTTGGATGTTGTTGTTAGTTATGATTTTCATCTAGGTGAAGATCCATGAGGGTGGTAGGAATGGTGATCAGAGTGATGAAGGAGGAAGTCTGCGAGCTTCTACAAATATTAGTTGGTTAGATAGCAACAAGACGGTTGATAACAACTAGGCAGGTATGCATTTAGTTTTTTTTTATGCATACATGTTGAAGGGGATTGAGGTAAGAATTCCCTCAGTTAATTTTCAATATTTAAATTGATATGTAATGGGAAAAGGACTAGAGTATGTAAGTGTTGTTGATGCTAGAATGCATTTAGATAAACTGTTGGTTGCATATTATGTTATGTTTGGTTATGAGATCACAACTGAGTTAATTCAGGAGACATAATCCTTCTATAACAATGAATATTCATAGATATAGTTGTGTGTGAGACCATAATATGGATGGATATGGAAGGGATATAACTCCATATGAGTGCTCAATGGTATCTACTGTATATTTGATGTTTGTACTGCAACCTCTTTGCCAACACTAAAAAGAACTTAAGGATTATATTCTTGGTGGTATGTTTGGATGGAAAAGGAAGGTATCCAAATAGTCAGGAAAGAAGTAGGAAGTGTGTGGATGATGTGTTAAGTCATTGGCCAAATCTTCGAACTCATCATGTAGGAATGCATGACATAGTTATGTGGTATTATGTAGTCAATGCATGGATGCATTGTGTAGATGTTTCCATGGGTATTGGCACATTGATTGTTATTTCATCTAGTAATTAATTATTGCATTATGAAAATCATGTGGTGTTGAAAATGCATAATGACAGATAGATGCATCATATTTAATATGAATACTAGCTGAAGGTGATTGGATTGTTGTTTTTACAATTCCAAGATCAATTTTTGGAGCTATTAAAAAAACTGTTACAAGTGATATTACATGAATTATTAAATACATTTGGGTGAACGCATGTATATATTATAGAAATGATTATGCTAACAACTGAAATGATGTGAGTATTTCTAACTCACAAAGTTGAAAACACTTTAGTAAATGTTAGATATTACATCAAGAAAGTTGTATGTTAAAGTAGCTACATAATGATAAATTACAGAAAAGCTTTGTTGGGGGAGACAGAGTAATAAAAATATCTTTGGATAGAAGAGACGGGATGATAACACATGTCTATGTAATGATGAGTGCATTCCAATTGATAGTTGTATTAATGGAAGTGATTGAATTGTAGTTGTAAACAATTGTAAGATCACTTTGTGAATTTGTTTTGGATTGTTACCATGAATATATATATATATATATATATATATATATTGTATGGGATATACTGAAAATTTGTTTGGTTGAATGTAAATTGAGAAAATTGTAAGTAGGATGGTCTTGAATATGGAAGGTATGTAATCCCATAAGGAATACTGATATCTACAGCTGTAGATAAAAACATTATGAGAAAAAAGCTCGTTCTTGGAAAATTTTATTTTCTTGTATAAAACATATTTTACATTTACGATTGAAATTATTATAAAAATATCTCATGATGATTTTATTTTTATAATACATATGAGATGATGGCTATTGAATTTGGAAGCTCGTGAAAAAGAACACCGAAAGGAAATCAAGCTCAATGATGAAGGCATGAAATGAAGAAAGTCCAGTGGACTTGTTGCAGCTAGAGTTCTTGAAGCCACAACTATAAAACTTCCTGGCCGAGTGCGTTGGAGCCCTAGAGAGAAGTGGATAAGAATGAGGGACTGCATGGTAGAGAAGGGGGTTCCTTTCTTTGGGTTGTGCAGGGATGAGAGGGAACACGATCTTGTTGGTTGGAACTGCTGCCAAAACTATAAATTATGAAGATCATTATACATGTTTGGGTCAGAATTCCCATGGATACGTGTTTAATTTTAGGCTAGAGTGCCTATGTACATAAGAGTTGGGATGGATTTTCTATGTGGATTAAGGCCAGAGGGCTTGGAATTGTAATGGTAGTAACATTGGAATGGTGTTGTGCACTGAGGATAGTGCCAAAATAAGGGGAGGGGGATGTAACATTCCAGTTTTAACCCTTATGAACTATAATGTATTATGTAATTGTGACTTAGGCTGGTGAGCTGGTAAAGTTGAAAAGGGGCCAGAGTGCCTAGGAAATGTAATAATTCATATACATTAATAAAATACACCACTGTTTGCATGATGAAAAAGGAAAAAAGAGATAGGGGGCTATGATTCCACAAGAGAGGGGGATTGAGGGGCTAAGTCTGATTTTTATTATTATTTTATTTACCCATAATTGATTTTATGGAGAAAAGTGGTTACATGGGTTTATTTGGGGAGGTTGTGTGGTTCTTGGTTCTTGTGATTATATAAACATTTCTTGGTGTCTTCTTTGGTTCGAATTATTTCCATCGTGCACTTCTTCTCCTTGGTTCTTCTTCCTCTTCCTTCACTCGGGATGAATTCGTGTGCTCTTGGTCTAAGCATGAATACAAATGCATGCATGAGGATGGATATGGGTGAAGTTTGGGGGGAGTCATCCTTCCCTTTTTTTAATTGATGTAAACCCCCTCCCTCAACCAAGGTTTGCTCGACCTCTCATTCTAAGATCGTTCTAGTTAGTAGCTAAAATTATCTCACGTGATCCTTCTGAGCTCAAAATATCAATACAAAGGTCCTTAAAAGCCTCTCCCCGAATGAAATTTTTTGTTTTCAGGAGTCCTTGAGTGCTTACGAATCATCCATGGAGACCAAGGGCCAAAACCGTGGGCCAATGTTTCTTCCTCCAAAAGTGTCAGGACTTTGGGGCTTTTCTATCCTCTTATCTCCCAAAAAAAATTCGACGTGTTGTCGAACACTAAGATTCTAGATCAATGGTCTTCAAAGACTATCAAGATCGACGACTGAAATTACATTTTCCAAGATTCAACGATTTTTTATTGCACCAACACATACAAAACACCTGCGAATTGTTGATCACCAAAAAGAGGTAGATCTGACGTCTCATATTCTTCCACCAGATCTACGGCTCTCATCCTTTTTCATACTCCAGGCTTCGACAATTTCTTCACAACGATTTTTCCACAAATCTTCCGGATCTCTGAAAAGGTAATTTTGTTGAGTCTCAGATCGACGGTCCACAATGATCTGACTAATGGATGATCCGAATTAATTCCTTTCAATCTTCAGTGATTTTATTTGGTCTTCAAACGACATAATAGTTTATATCTCCCGACATTGAAATGTCGAATTATTATTCGTCCTCCATGTGTCCCCTCCTAGATTGATGTCTAGGATGACTTCGAGACTTCAAAGAATTTCTTCCTGTCTACACAGGGACACAAAACTGTCAAATTTCCATGTTCCCGTGTTGCAGGATATTTCACCACGCATCCTCTCCAATGGATGGTTGGGATTAATTCCGGCTTTCAGGCCTCCACAACCTTCATAACACTGCTCTATATTATTTGGAGTGCCATACCTCCAGATCTTCTACCATGTGTCATTCTTGATCAATGGTCCATATCTACTCCAGATTTTGGGACTTCGGAGAGATCATACTTCTCTTCCTTCTATTCTCCTGGAGCACCTATGCTCCAGATATTTTAATCTATCGACACATTTTCTCTTCGATGGATGGCCCAGATGAATTCTGAGACTCCGGGACTTTCGAGGTTCCTCCACTCCTAACTTCTTCAGAGGTAGTAGTTGACTTAAGTGCATGATCTATTGACACATGTCCTTGGATATTGGATGGCCACGATTCACTCTAGCCTTCAGGACTCTGGGGTTCCTATTTATCCACACACCAAAAATTCTAAATGGGCGAATTCTGAAGGAATTTGTCAATTAAACCTCACACAACTCCTCCTGATCCAATGGTTGTCCTCTTTCTTGCATCATCCTGAATGGATCTTGACCGTAGATCATTGATTTTCTATAAATTCTCTTTTAAACTTGATCCATGACTTCTCCCAATGCGCGAAGTCTTAAATACTTATAGGGTTAAACCCCACACTACTTCTCCAGATCTAAGGGTGACAAAAGACCCTAGATACCCCCAAATAGATCTCCACCATTCAAATTTTAAACAATCAATCTTCACCTCCTTGAATATTTTGATTGCTATCCTTCCTGAGATTGACTGCATGAGATAAATAGAATATTTGGCACCCTCTTGTGTGCTCCTCTTCACTTTGAAGCTTTTGACTTAGATATTTTCTAAGTCCCTTATGTTGAACTCTTGTTATTTATATCTCATCTGATATTTTTTCCCTGATGTATTTCATACCTCTAGTGCACTCCTTGCATCCCTGAAACTTCCAATGAATTTTAGGCTTAGATATATCCTCACGTACTCCTTGCACTCATCCCCTCTGAAAATTATTCAACAGTTAAAGAAAGTGTTTTCTTGACACACCCCTTGCGCAGGTTTTGGCATAGGGGAAGACACGAGGTTCAACACTTCAACAACGCACCAACAAAACCCTAACTACCGACCCTTTCGACAACACCTGTGGAGTAGGTGAAGTCTCACCTGAGGTAGAAGCAGGGGGGCTTACAGGACTCGAGTGTCTGTAACAAATTTGGGACATAGATATGTTATTATAAAACTTCACAAATTACTTTAATAACACTTAGAATATGATATTCATTAGCTCAGTAACTTCATCAACATCGTGGAACAATCCCTAAGATAGATCAATGCAATAACAATAAATATTAAGCACTTCAACCACTTAGCACACAACACAGGGTTATATCTAACATTCATTCATACTTAACACATGTGAAGAACTAAGCATCTATACATCTATCTAACATACATAATAAGCAAAGCAGATCCATAATATAAACAACACAACACAAATAAACCGGAAGACACAATATATACATGGTTCACCCGAGTGTGGGGCTATGTCCAGCAACTGCTTCGTCTTCTTTATTAATATTCAATCTTCTTCAATTCAATTTCTCCTATGAACAAAAACATGGATCCAAGCTTCACAAAGGACAAGAGATCTACACACTAAGCACTAGACCCTCCTTCCCAAAATTAGGTCAAGGCACATATCCAACTCCTTTATCGAGCACAAATCCTTACATACACATTTGGGTGCACAAAAAACTCATAACTACTTGCACTTAGATACTTAGAATTCACTCTCTAAGTCTCTTACATCACTTCCCTAAGCCCCCCTTCCTATCATACATTCCTACTTATTTACAATTTTAGAATAAGGCCTAAACATGGGTAAACCCATGGGCCGACATCCCATAAGCCATTACAAAAACCCTAATGAACCCTTTACTAGGTCCACAAAGCCCAAAAAACAAGTGATATCTGTGATCTCATCTCTGCCTGGGCACTCCTTCCTTGATCACTGTGTCGATGTCCAAAAAGTGTTCAAACCTGACCAAGATTTCCTCAAAACTTGGGTGAGGGCCAATAGGCCCCCAACACTCACTTGTGATTCGTCTTGAGTCACTCAGGTCTGGACAACGCTACTTCAAATTCATCTAGCTTCACTCGAGCTGCCTCAACTTGCTACTTCACCTGAGCCTCCTACTCAATGAGCTCTTATATCATCTTCTTTGTAACATGCCCTTCCAAGTGTTGTTCCTCTGTTGCAACCACTTGGTCCAGTTGCGATCCTTGTCCTTCAATATCTTCAAACACCTTACAGGATTCATCCTGCACAGGTTGTAGATTCTACACAACTTTCATTACCCTTCCCTGGATGGAAGTAATATGTTTTTGTACCATGCGTTGTTCCTAAGATCTCTTCATTCTTTCTACCATAGTGAGTAGCTTCATCTATGCCTATACTGATAGTTCCTTCTACTACGCCTACTGTAACTACGCTTCCAATTTCCTTAACTCTTGATCTTCAGTGAGGCGTTCATAAGTTTTCATGCTTTTGATGCTTATTTGTTGGAATTCTAAGGTGAGGTCTTTGATCCTTCCAACTGTGCTCTGAGCGGCTTCCTCCCTCTGGTCACGCACCTCCTGCAGAGTGCTTAGTACTTCTTGGATCTCCAACTTCTTTATCCTTGCTTGAAGTTGTTGGATGGTCTCAACGAGCTTCACCACTTGAACCTCGACCAACTCATGTTCCCCCTGTGCCAAACCTGGTATAGAGCGAATTTATTTATTCACCGCTTCTTTGACTGTAGTATTCTCTAAGAGTAGCTGGTCCTTTTCTTTCTGTATCTTCACTTTTTCCTCCTCGAGCATCACTTGAAACTCATCTCTCTCATTTTCATAAGAGGTTACACAGTACCACGCAACTTGTAGTTTCTTTAAGACCTCCTCTTTCTCTTGTTTCAAGGATTTTGTATCCTTCTCCTTTTCTTCTTGGAATATTTGAAATCAAGCCTCTATCACATCTGCAAGTCTTCTTAATTGGGTGGGATCATCCCCTAATTATTCAACTTGTGATGAAGAGGGCGCAGTAGGAAGTGCGCGGATGGATCAAATAACCTACTACATTTCCTTGAATTCCTTCTCAACCCTTCCATACATCTCCTCCTTCTTCACTCCATATCTCTGCAAAATATCCTTAGATGCATCTTCCATGGCTCTGCAGACCAAGATGATGTCGTCCTCCGTGAGCATGGACTCTAGATGGGGCTTGCTATCCCACGTATTCTTTCTTGCTAAAGGTTTTTGCGAGGAAACCTTCCTCTTCTGTGGTGTTGTTGTTTCAGTAAGGGGATCTTTTGGTGGTGTAGCTTCTCCTTCTTATTTATTTTATCCTTCATCCCCTCCTCCTTGTCCATTTTCTTCTTCTCCTCCTCCTATCGAGACAGATCCATTTCCTTGAGAAGTGTTGTCCTCCTCTTTAGTCTCTATATTATTGAATTCCTCATTTTTCTTCTTCTTCTTCGCACAGGATTGTCCTACATGCTCAGCTCGGGTGACGAGGGGGGTTCCTATGATGTCAGTTTCAGAGAGTTTTGCATCATCGACTGGTATAAGGAACTCCTTTGGCCACTCCTTCATGATCTTCTCCATGTCTTCGTTTGTCATCTTGTAATAGGACTGTAGCTCCTTCTTTATCTCATCTCTGCATGCAATGATATAGATAAAATGCGTATCGGTGTGAAACTTGGATATCGGTCTGTACTGGTGTAGGGTGTGCGATTTCATCCATGGGAATGACTTGATGGAAACCTTTAGTTTCTGATAATACACATGGAACAAAATTTCCAACTTCCATTGCTTTGACATGTCGTTGGTGTACCACAAGGTAGAGAACCTAGAGGCCAATGAATCTGATGGTTCGATCTCCGGGAAGGTGGCTCCTTCTGGCATTTTCCAGGAGATAAATGAAAGAAATATGAGAAGAAAAATAAAGTGGAACTCGTATCCTTGATCCTGATCTTCATGATGGTATTTTTTGTGCTCATTGATGAGGTAGCTCACCCAATTCATCTGCATTCCCTTCACACATTTTCTTGCGAGGTCCACCATGAACTCGGTGACCTGTGTGGGGAGGTTCTTTCTTACAATATTTCCATCTATGAGTTGGAAAGCGAGGTGCACTATGCCATCCTGGATAGAGGCTACCTTGTAGCCTTTCTTTCCCTTTTCGATTTCATTGTAAGCCTCCTTGATACGTTGTGTCGGGGAGCGATCTGAGGTCTTCCCTAGGTAAAATTTTTGAGGGTCGGGTCCCTGCATGCTCAATCCTATAATTAGGTGGATTACTGCTGGATCCATAGTAATCCATCATTTGAGCCATAGTTATCCACCATGGTAGCACGACATGAGGCATTTAATACAGGCGTTAACCTCCTGATGACAACCAAAATGGGGAATCTTCATCACATTGAGTATAGTGGACTGTGCGAGCTCCTTAATCTAAGACTCTGAGACCAGATGAGGCTTCTTCCCAGTTGTCTTCGTAAAGTATATATGGGGCATGAGCATCACATATTTCTTTCTATCTCCGAGATTGAAATCACTATTCTTCAGTAGTGGGATCTATGCTAACTGACTCTCAACTACGCATATTCCTTTTGGGATGTACGTAGTGATAAAAATGTATTCATAGTCCCATGGGATGTTTTCACGGTTAACCACACCATACAAAGGCGGGATATAGTCTGGTAATATCAACATGATCTTATTTGCATTGACCATATCTCCGCAATGCTTACTTCACTGCTCAGTCGTGGGGTTAAGACGACCAGAACAATGCCCAATCGAAGGGGAATCCTGCAGTCCCCTAGTTGGCGATGCCTGTAGTCCTTCAGACATATTTCTACAAGCAATGAACTTCTTAAGAAGCTCCTCAATAGACTTCTCTAACTCAGTGGGTTTGCCCGACATTCTTACTATTAAATAGGCGAGTCAGGATAGGCGAACAGATAAGTGGACAAATGGACAATGACATCTAGATTTTGAATCAAAGGTCGACACACAATCAAATATTTTTTAGGTCAGTTAATCACGGGTGGAAAAAAGTGGTCCGAGCGTAGCGACCAATGGGTTAAATAAGCGAGCATCGTAATGAACTTTTCCAATGGGAAGGAATGCTTCTGTCAATGCGTGTTTGTCTGTTATGGCGTGGTCTCAATTTCCCAAACGTGGTCCAGCGACCCATAAATGCGTTTTCTAGCCATTCCAGAGCGTCGTTCTAACAGGAGGGGTGCCCCCAATGGTCATATAGCTTCAGCAGGGCGAATCTTCATGGTCTTGTTGTTCTGGTGAGGTTCAAATCCTGCAAACCTATCTCCTACGAAGTCTTCCATTTGTTCTTTGTAACTTCCTGTAACTTTTGCAACTTGGATTTCTTCTTACTGAGCTTCCTTGCTTTCTTTCATGTGATCTGAGTCTCTCTAACTATTTATGGATTCCTCTTTCCATTATTATTCTTATCTTCTCCTAACATAGTGACTTCTCACTGTTGATGTGCTCTCAAAGGGTTCGAAGTTAATATCCCTTCTCTTATTAATTCCTGGGTGGGTATCCTTGTTTCTTGCATGGATAGGTTCTTCAAACCTTCTTCGTTCTTTCAACTTTGACATCTAATTCTCTTGTGTTCTGTTTCTTTGACTTAGCTTCTCTTTCTTTTATCAGTCAATCTATTTTTCTATCTATGAAATCCCTTAGTTCTTTCTTTTTCTTTTCTGTAACTTCTTCCTCTTCTTTCCTTCTGATCTGATCCTTATCAATCCAAGTATTTTCTAACAAAAGTGGGAAAGAGGCGTTGTTATCAACAAACTTAATGACTTCAAATTCCTCTTCAGTCGATGTTCCATGGATATTAATAGGTGCATTAGTAATTCTTCTACACAAGGTTATAATCTTTCCCTTGAACAATCCTATCCTTCCCAATGAAGGTACCATAGTAGGCTTTCCCAAAATTTCCCAAGTCATAATATTCACTTGTCTTTCCTCATCCAAGATATTGTCTATGTTGAAGTCTCATATTCTTTCATTTTATGCGTTGTTTTACCTTCAAGATCTCTGGTAAATTGACATATTTAAGATCATTCATCGTTTCTTTCAAGTATGATAACATAGTCTGAGCTTTCTCTGACTCATTCTATGGATTATTCTCTAACATGATCTTAGTATCCTGACTTTCTTCATATTTCTCTTGTCTCATGTTCATTTGTTGAACTTTAGTAATCATCCTTGGGAAATCCTCAACTTCATGACCAACAATTTTACAACAAAGACAAATAGGACATGTACTAGGGCATTCCTTAGAAATATGTCCCGATCTTCTGTAGTTATAACATAGTGTAAATCCTCTCTTTCTCTTGTAAGTTTCCCAACCTCTCCTATACTGCGCACTAGGATCACAGAGATGGAATTGTAATATGAAAAAATTCTTTCTAGGCTCCTGCATCGAGTTATTAGTCTAAAAGTGCTTTTTATGCACATGAATAACATATCTTTCCTCATTTCTATTAAATTTATTTAGATCAAATCTTTCTTCCAACTGTGCCCTAGCTTTCAAATTGGGAAATAATCTATTAAACATACCTAAATTCATGCTTTTGAAAAAAAACCTTCCGCTTATCTTACTCTTATCAAAGAACAAAGCTTTACCTCTTTTAAAATCTTATCTCTTTTCTTCAGATCGAGTTTCCTTATTAGCAAAGAGCTTCGCAAGTAAAGTAGAATATTGCGCAATACAGCAACAGATCTATGCACAAAGATTCTCTTTTCTTTACTTCAGTTCCCAATAATCACAGTTTCAGGTCTCGACAATGGAACCATTTGTTGGCACAGGGGTAGACCCAGGGTTCAACGCTTCAACAACGCACCAAACAAACCTTAATTATCGACCCTCTCGGAAACACTTGCAGAGCAGGCGATGTCTCACCCGAGGTAGATGAAGGGGGGGTTACAGGACTCAGGTGTTTGTAACCAAGCTGGGACACATATTTGTGATTATAAAACTTTGCAAAGTACTTTAATAACACTTAGAAGATGATATGCATTAGCTTATTAACTTCATTAACATCACAGAGAAAACCCTAAGATAGATCTATGAAGTAACAATAAAGATTAAGCACTTCAACCACTTAGCACACAACACAAGGTTAGATCTAACATTCATTCATACTTAACACATGTGAAGCACTAAAAATATATAGATCTATCTAACATACATAATAAGAAAAACAAATCCATAATATAAACAACACAACAAAAAGAAACCATAAGACATAAGATATATGTGGTTCACCCCAGTGTGGGGATACGTCCACCAACTGCTTCTTCTTCTTTATTAATCTTCAATATTCTTACATTCAGCTACTCCTATGCACCAAGCCACAGAGACAATCTTTCTAGAGGACACGAGATCTGCGCACTGAGCATGAGATCCTCCTTCCCAAAATTAGGTCAAGGAACAGAGCCAATGCCTTTATCGAGCACAAAGCCTTACATACACATTGTGTCTCACAAAGAAATCATAACTACTTGCAATTAGCTATTTAGACTTCTCTCTCTAAGTATCTTACATTGCTTCCATAAGACCCCCTTCCTATCATACATTCCTACTTATTTATACTTTTACAATAAGGCCTAAACATGGGTAAACCCATGGGCCGACATCCCATAAACCATTACAAAAACTTTAATGAACCCTTTACCGGGTCCACAAATCTCTCAAAACAAGTGAGATCTGTGATCTCAGCTCCACCTAGGTGTTCCTTCCTTGATCACTGTGTCGAATTCCAAAAAGTGGTCAACCCTGACCAAGATTTCCTCAAAACTTGGTCGAGGGCCAACAACAGGTATTTTCCTCTTTGCTCTCCTCTAATAAAATGTGCACTCTCTGCACTTCAACTAAACAATTGTTCACTCCTTTCACTTCCACTATAAATTCATGTTATCTCTCTTGAGATTCTGAGTCTACCTCGATTCAGACTACACACTCTTTGTGGGATCTATGCATTCCTTGCACCAGGAATCTCAAAAGAGAAAACAAATGAAACTTACAGAAACATTCAAAGGTTTCCATACTTAACCATGAAAAACATATTCATGCATAAAAGATACATAAACAAATAAAACACAAAGAGAATAAAGAAACATCACATGTACTCAAATAATTCAGATGAAGAAAACACCATACATTTGGAATCAAACCTCTCTACTTGTATTCATTTAGTAAAATATGTACATGAACTCATACAACTCTCTACAACTCTTCATAATATTCAACAACTCTCTCAACATCAATAAAAATAGTATTCAACAACCTCATTTGGGCATACAATACATATATTTATACATCAAGGGGCTTCTCGAGCCTTCCCTCTAGACTACCTTAGTTCTATCCTATCATAGTTATTACATTCATCTATTAAGGACTATTACATTTAGATATGATTCGATACTCAGTATATGTACAAACCTATCTGATAATTAAGACGATTACAATCTCTATGACCTTATGTGATGGCTCATGCCTCAAAACATTTAAAATCTTTAAATTACAATCCTTTAAAAACAGAATGATGTGCCCTCCTTGGAATTCAAAAACAATTTGAAATCTGTGGACTGGGTGTTGAGTTATCCTCCACCTGGCCTCTTTAAATGTTGATGGCGATGCTCCTTCATCATACTCCTCTAGCTAAATATTCATGGACTCCTATCCATGAGCTCCTGCACAATTTTTCCATGCTTTTGAATGTTAGATTCATTTACCCAACTAGCATCCTCTGTTGGGTGACCCTTCCACTTCACCAACTATAAAAAATAATTCTTTCTCTTGGTCATCTTACCAATCATATGATCTATGATATTCTCCATATGTGGTTTCTGTTGTTGGCATCTTCTTCTCCCACTGAATATCCTTCTGCTCATGTAGTCCTCCTATATCATCCATCCTATAAGGGTATAGGTCTACAACATTGAATGTGGGTGATATTCCCACATCCTCTGGCAGCTCAATATCATATGCACTTTCATCAAACTTTATGAGGATTTTACATGGTCCTATTTTGTTCATCTTCAATTTGTTATATATTCCCCTTGGGAACCTCTCTTTCCTCAACTGTGATAAAACTTGATCTCCAACTTCAAAATGAACCTCTCTCATTTTATGATTAACTTGGCTTTTATACTTCTGACTCCTCTCATACAGTTGTCTCTTTCTATGATCATGAATCTTATGCATCTCTGCAACAAAGTCTTATTCTCATGCAGTTATGAAATCATCTTGTTTCAAATCCATTAAATTCAAAATTTCTCTCATATGCATTCCATACACTATTTGAAATGGAATTTTTCTAGTGATTTTGCTTGGAGAATCATTATAAGAAAACTCTGCCTGGGGTAGAATATGATCCCACTGGTGTTATCACTGAAATTTCATCCGCACATGGCGACAAGAACTCAACATCGTCAAACAGTAATGAAGTCATTCATGGCACTGAATTAATTTCACAGCATTGCAAAAAGGTAAAAAACTATACAAAGTAACCAAAAATTGAAGGGCACTTTACATAAGTTTGGTGCGTGCGGACATGCGTGGAACAAAAACGTACCATGTGCGCATACGTGCACGATGCGTGGCTGTTACCGCAAAAACCCGCACACCTGCTAAACGACGCATTTATTGAATTGTTCGGCCTCCCAACCACTTATGGATCAGCTCCCAAGCCGATTTGACCCTCAAATCTGAGCTGAATCCGCATGGTAGGCTAGTCAAAGACCTAATGAATCCCTAAAGAGCCCCTTTTCACACTTCAAAGGAGTTACATAATCACCCAATGCTATGCTATAAAAATCCATGAAGAAACATCATTTTCTCAAGGAATTTCATGTAATGTTATGTTGCCTAGATTGTTTTAAGGACTCACTCCTTGACAATAACACATTGGCACCATTTCATAGAGCCATTCACCTCTCCATTGAGTGGATTTGCTTGGAGTTCCTTCACTATCATTTTCATTTTTCTTATTGTAAGGAGAGCAAGTTTGTGAGGGCCCAAGAGCCTTCCTTTGGAGGAAGAAGGGACCCATAGTCCCCTTTCTTCATTGTGCTTTGATTTCATCAATAGATCAGCCCAAAAACATTGGTGATATTGGTCTTTTTGTGTTTGTTATTTCTTTATCCACATGCTCGTAGTTTTAGTTTGTTTTAATTTAATTCTTGCTTATAGTTTTTTTTTGTTTTCTCTAACTCTTTCCTCTACAGCTTTCATGCTCAGCAAGACCCAACTGGGCATGTAAGCACCCTTGATTTTCTCACCGAGTCGACGAAAAGGGTGCAAACAGATTGGCGACCATACTGGGGATCAGGTATCAATTCCTCCCTCATTTGGGTTTATTTTTCTTTCATTTTAGTTTGTTTAACTTGCAGGTGCACAAACCAGCCTCTGCCGACCTGCTAACCAGTCAATTCAAAGGATAATTGAGAGAAATCCATCCGGATTTTCTTTCTCGGCCGTTTTTCATAGGTGCACGGGTATTCCAGCCAAAAGGCACGCATCGTGCGCGCATGCGCTTTCGTAACAACTTTCCTCGGCGCACATGCGCTTTCTATCTCAACTCTGCTCGCGCACCTGCGCTATGTGTGCCTCTGTCTGCACTAGGGGCCGCGCATTTGATTAAAATTTTTCATTGTAAGTGCTTTGATGTGGGAAAGGCCATCTACCTTCTTAAATATGTTGTCAAAAAATGCTGTAAAGCCACATTACACTTAGTCCCCTCATAATATAAAGGGGTTAGTCAACCAAACATAGGCACTTAGGAGGATAAAAATAAATTTCCCTTCTTTGCTTTTTGCCACATGGATGGCTAGTTTGGATTTGCAAACATAAGTGGAAAATCATATTTAATTACATCTAACTCATATTTGGGACCAGAAATTGAAGTAACAAATCCTTGAGTATGCTCTTCTCTCGCGCCTTCAAGCGATCTTGAGAATCAGAAAAAGATTGCGAAAAAACAATCTCATCTCCCTTAAAACAAAATTTCAAAACCTTTAGGGGAGGAAAAAGGCCCTTTTGGGACACCTCTTAGTTTCATTTTTCAAACATATCTTAAATCTGTAATGGGCCCATACATGCCCACATGTCACAAAGATAGGATAGTGTTTAGAATTTCGCTTTCTTAGATCAAAACACTAGGAGAGTTTAAAGGTTTGTAACGGGCCCATACATGCCCACATGTTCAATCTAGGATAGTTTCATGATTTTTTTAGATTACCTCACACATAGGGAGCTAAAGGATAGAAACGGACCCACATGTCCACATGCTATCTTCCTAGGGCTTTTTGAATTCCGCAAGGTTGTACCAATGACATCTAGCTAATTAGGTAATCAAACTCTTGTAAGGACCAAGCAAAGTCCACATGCAGCAAGGTGACATCTAATTAACTAAAATTTGGCACACTTTCACTCACACACAAAAGTCACTTCACACTCACAATAGCTTCTTCTCGAAACGTGGAGGTCTAAGTAAGTTTCCTCCAAAGGGATTCCGAAAAATACCCCATCTTTTTCTTGACAGGACTATCCACTCCCATTGTTAATCAAACGAGGTTGGTTCTCACCCCCAGCCTCACAAAACAACATCATCTAAAAAATTTCTAAAAACTCACTAAGTTTTCCTCCACAGGAGGTGCCAAAAGAAATTTGTAGTCTAGGTAAGATTCCGGGGATAGGCATCCAAGAAACTCCCCATTATCTAGTTCTCACATTTTCAAACATAGAGGTTGACAAATAGGTAACTTCAAATCCTCCAAGTCAAGTGTTCCAATCACCATAACGCAGGGAGATACATGTGAAGGGTCGAAGGCTGAGGTCTGGTTGTTCTGTGCGTCCCCCCTTGAGGCACCCACCTCTTGGACGGTATCCAACTTGTGACCCATTTCTTATGCCGAAAATCTAAATGCCGCACTTTGACCGAGGTACCTAGTGACCAACTTTAGGACATCTACCCAGGTGGCAATTGTGGGCTGAAATTGCACCTTGATTGGATTTTGTGTGGCTATTGGGAAATATCACCAGCTCTTTCGGGATATGCCCCCTCTACCCCTTATTATAACCAATTGTTTCATCCTTCACTAGTGTCTCTTCCGGTGAATTCAGACCCCACTGTTGAGTACTATTGGAAGGTCCAATGCTATTTGAGAGGAAGGACGTTACGTCTTCTAGGACACGAGTATTTGCTTTCTTTTTTATTCCCCCATGCGGACAAAACCCTCTTACCCACATATATATGCTTCTTTCACATTTTATGTATGATGCACATCTGATTACAGTTTGATTTGGATATATATTGTGTAAACAGTCACATCAAAGACTCTTGTTTCTATATTTCTCTCACCACTTTTGGCACACATTCACACAAATAGTCTGACATCATAGGGGAACCACAGAACCCCCATCGTTCACAATGCTTGCTCAACCTCCCTCCTATCTTAGGGGGAGTATCCAGTCGTACCCTCTCATCGGTACCTCCTTCACACACTCCTGTGAGTGCTACTATTTTAGGATCATCTTTGCTTGGTTCTATGTTACTTGGGTCCACTTCCCAAGGTCATCCATTCACTCACTCTCCTTTACACGAGAGCGGAGGACCCACTTCCTCTCAAGGAGGGAGAACCAACCCAACTAGTCCTCATCAAGGGTCGGGTTCACAACACACTATGGCTAGAGCTAACCCTCCCACCCCACTACAGATTCCATATTTGGCCTCTCTCAACATATCGGATCTCACCAAACTTACCAATGATCCTATATTACATGACGCCACATGGCCTGCAATGCCAGCAAAACTTCCTTCAGACATACCAAAGTTTGAAGGAAAGGCAGGGGATGACCCCGCCAACCATGTCATGACCTTTCATATATGGTCTTCTTCCAATAGCATCATGGATGATTCCATCAGACTGCGATTATTTCAACGCACACTTACTGGCCCATCAACCAAATGGTATGTCGAAGAAAAATCAGGGTCCCATGGGACCTTTGAGTCCTTGGCCAAATCATTCTTGACCTTCTTCCAATTACCCATCCACCACGACAATGGTCTAGAACTACTATCTAACTTCAAACAAACCTTAGCCACCCACATCGCTGACCACATTCATGAGTGGCGTAGGCGACGTAGTTTGTGTAAAGCAGAAACCACCGAGAAGCAATGTCTCGACTGGTTTCTTAGATCACTTGTCTCTCTCCTCAGAAAGGATGTAGCTTCCACCTTCCCTCAATCAGAAGAGGAAGTCATCAATAAGGCCCAACAATATGACCTCATCTACGCACAGTCAGGGTACTTATACACAGTACTTCTTGATCTTCCAAAACCTGTTCCATTTGGCCAAGACAAACCTGGGATGTCTCACTCAGCAGACAGACTAATAGGCACCACCACACACCATGGTCCACAACCCCAACCACCACCGATGTATGGAACACCTCAATACCCACCGGCCTATGGGGGCACTTCTTATTACCCCCCACCCCCTTATCAACAACCATACCCTGTTTCTATACCTCCACCCATCAGTGGACCACCACCGGCACCTCCCACACATCCACCTATTCCTACACATAGTGGTACTCCCTCAACATCAGCTTATAGTACTAGTGAAAGCAATAGGCCTTCCTATGTACCTTATGGACCGGTACCACCCCAAAATCCATACTTCCCGTTTCCTGGTCCTCCACAACCCATGGCTCCCCAACACCCACATGCGGGGGTAAATTTTGTTCAACCCTCTGGTGCTCAACAATACCAAAATTTTGAATAGTTGAACACAGCCAATCCAACTCACCCTTCGAACAATGCCAAGAAGAAAGGACAAAACATGAACAATAACAACACTGGTCAAGGTGGGAATCAACCCCCACAGCACCAACCCACTGGGGGCAGCCAGAACCAAGGGAACCAAAACCCCCAAGGGGGAAATAATAACAAATGCCAAGGGTGAAATAATGTTAAAACCATCTTCCCTTATGCCCTTTGTGGTGAATTTGGTCATTACACTCACCATTGCCCCCAGATCGCTGATTTCAAATAGTTGAAAGACTCTGGGAGCCTTCCCCCTTCTCCTGCACAAGCTGCCCCTCAGCAGGCACCACAACAGTATGTGCAACAACCCCCTCCCGCCATGCTGCAAAATCCTATCCCACATCAAGGGGTGATAAACACCCAACAGGACACGCAGCATCCCCCACCTCAAGGAGGTAAATATCACTACCCCAATAACCCAGCAGAGCGTACAATTCTTCTCACCAGTGAGGAATAAATCCTTCTACAAACATGGAATCGTCAGTATCCAGTTGAGTCTACTCCTATCTCTCCAGAGACAAACCCTACACTGACAGGACCCCCGTTGGTGATCCCTCGCCCTTCCGCCGAACCACCATTACGCATCCCTCACATCCCCTTGCGCAGGAATGTCCACAACCCACAGGGTAGGGCCGCCCATAACTATAGCTTGGTCGACGACTTAGCACAATCCCCGGCTGCCATGTCAGTCTTGGAAGTTCTCCAGACTTGTCCTACACATCGAAAGTCTCTACTTTTCGCCTTGGGGGCAGTCGACCCTGCAGATACTCGACTCATCACCTTTGATCTTGACAGCTGCGAATCTCGTCTTCCCGCCTTGGTCGCTATTCAAATACTAGTAAAAATACGGAACATCACTGTTCATCGGTGTATCATCGATGAAGGGGAATCTACATGCATCATGTCCAAAATAGTATGGAAGAAACTTGGTTTCCTGGAACTCATACCCTCTGCCATCACATTACGAGCTTATGACGGATGACCATCATCTCCTGAAGGGCTCTTCCAAAATGTCCCCGTGGAAATCGGGGGCAAAACTATTCTCATTGACATCGAAGTTATCTACACTCCGCTCGATTACAATATCTTGTTCGGACGTAGCTACATGTATTCTATGAAGGCAGTGGCATCATCCGTCTTTCGGACAATCATGTTCTCCCATAACGGGAAGATTGTGACCATCGACCAAGTCTCACATTATGAGCCTAACCCATCTGCCAACCTCGATAACATTCTTCCTCTCATTCACACCAAAAAAGACGCATACCCACTCGTAGAGATGGGTCCTGGGATTTTCAAAGATCCATCCTTATTAGGGACATACCATGGAGTACCACCACTCCTTCCCCCTAATCAAGTATGCGTCATCTCATCTAACGGAACTCCCACGGAGGATGCTCGTCCTCCTCAAGAGGCTTCAGTCATTCCTGACGTCTCAATAGTCACAGAACCACTCCCACAGGAGCCTCATGCGCACTCGCCGACCCCTACGGTCCATGAATCCACATCCCCTCAGCGGCATAGTCCCCTTTGGGAGACAGTTCCCCAACCCCTCACTCAAATTCCCTTCTTTTACCCTCCACCCAGTATCGAAGCTTTCCAGGTAGCTGCAATACCCACACTACCTAATATGGTGTTAGAAATCCCAGTGTGTTATTTACATCCGTCTGAGATGGTCCCTCGCCCATCCCTTCCTCCACAGGAAGGCCTCCCCATGACGATTCCCGTCCTTACCCCCATACTCCCTAACCCCCCTGCTACAGCTCGGGGCAGGAGAAAGAAGAAGGAGCCCACTGCTCCACTTCCTCAACGCATCCCACCACCTTGCGCACTATGTGAGAAAGAGGGTCACCAAACCAACAACTGCCCATCACTACCAGAATTATGGAAATTGATTCCCCTCAATCAACCTCCCGTAACACCCGTCACTACTGCTAGTCCCACTACTAACAACCAACCTTCCAGTTGTAAAGGGTTGAGGACCAATTTTTTTTGCGCTATCTGTTCAGAGTAGGACCATTATACCCATCATTTCCTAGCACTGCCACGCTTTCGGCAGACATTAGCTGCTGTACGCCAAAACTTCCAGAAAAACTCGTGCCCTGCTACGTCCTCTCCAACAAATATCATTGACATCCGTTATGTCACCACTTCAGTCAATGAACGTATGATATTCCCTTGCTCTCTTTGTGATTCATTAGCTCACTTTACATACCAGTGTCCTATGCTCCTTGCATACAGGCAACGTCAATTGGCCCTGCTTCACCAACCCATAGAGACGACCAACGACCTTACCTCGTCACTAGCAGATATTCATGTCATTTCTCCTGAACCCGAGGCACTTCCAACACCTCCTTGGTTCTTAAATAACGTATCTGAGGATTTACCCCGTAACCCACCCAACTCTCCTGCTCATTCCCCTACAGAAACTCTCCACCCAACCACCACAGGCACCGCTCAGTACTTCAACATATGGTTCATGTCAAGTGAACCCTCACCCTCGCCTAACGTTGCTCCCTCTGCTTCTCCAACAGGGGGCAACCTCGCCATCATGGAGGTCATTCCTCACGATCCCTTATATTCCCACCATTTCCAATGCGAAGAGGAAATACTGGAAGAGCTACACCGCCCAGACTCTACCTGGGATACACTACATCATCGTGCACTCTTCCTTCCACAAGAAGCCCTCATGCCTCCTAACCAAAACCCCATTTACGCAGTCGAAACCAAAGATTTTATCCCATCTGGACCTATCGACTGGTTCAATAATCCTATTCCTACCCCAGACGCTTTTGAAGAAGGTAATATGGCCAACATTTCCCCCACCATCAAAATCGACATTTCCATTAAAAACGACATCGTTGAAGAAATCATCATTGGAGTTGCTTGCACTCCTCGGGAAATCGCCGCATATAAAACCCTCTTCCAAGAATATAGGGATATTTTTGCCTGGTCATACACATAAATGCCTAGCCTTGACCCATCTATTGTCGAGCATCGCATCGACACCTGGCCTGACATCACACCCGTTCGCCAGAAACAGCGACCGCTACACCCATCCAAGGCCGCGGCTATCAAAGCCGAAATTGACAAATTACGTACGGCCAGGTTTATTTACCCCATCGCTTACACTTCATGGGTTTCCAACCTTGTACCCGTCGACAAAAAATAGGGCACTATCCATGTTTGTACAGACTTTCACGATCTCAATAACGCATGTCCCAAAGAAAACTTTCCAACACCTTTCATCGATCAAATTATCGACGACTGCGCCAACCACGAGGCTCTCTCCTTTATGGATGGATTCTCTCGCTATAACCAAATTCAAATCCACCCAGCCGATCAGTGTAAAACTACATTCATTACCCCATGGGGTACTTTTGCATATCGTGTCATGCCTTTCGGCTTAAAACACACCGACGCAACCTTCCAGCGGGCGATGACATACATCTTTCGCGATCTGGCTAAAATCATCCTCGCCTACTTGGATGACCTCACAGCTCGATCTAAGAAATGCACCCAGCATCTCGATGATTTACGAATCATCTTTCAATGGTGTCGCCAGTACAACATCCGCTTGAATCCTCTCAAGTGCATGTTCTGCGTCACCGCAGGGTGCCTCCTCGGTTTTATAGTTTCCCAAAACGGTATTACCGTGGACCCCCTCAAAGTCAAAGATATCATCGAAATTCCACATCCTCGAAATTTACGACAACTTCAGAGTCTACAGGGAAAAGCTAACTTTCTTAGACGTTTTGTTCCTGATTACGCCATATGCGCACATGGTTTTCTTCGCTTACTACGTCATGACATCCCTTTTCATTGGGAAGACAACGCCCAACAGTCATTTGACGATCTTAAAGCCGTGCTTTCGAATGCACCTTTGATTAGTGCACCTGACTACAATCATGACTACATCCTCTATGTATCAGCATCAGCTGTATCAGTAGCCGACGTCCTCGTCCATCTAGGAGATGAAACCTGTGAACATGTCATTTACTACGTTAGTAATAACCTCTCAGGGCCACCCTTGAAGTATAAACACAAAGAGAAAATGGCTCTTGCCATTGTCCTCACAGTCCAGAAACTGCGTCATTACATTCTGCTTCGCATCACCAAGGTCGTTGCAGATTCCAACCCTATGCAATATTTGCTCAGCCGTCGACAAGTTAACGACAAATTCACTTGATGGATCGTTATCCTTCAGGAGTACGACCTCGCGTTTTCCACCCCTAAGAGTAAGAAGGCCCTCGTTCTCACCGAATTTGTCACGACCCTCCCCTCTGACACCACTAGTGCCCCCATCAACACCGACTTTCCTGACAAACATCTCTTTTACATCAGTTCCGATGATCCTTGGTATGGAGACCTTCTCGTCTACCTACGAACTCAAAATTTTGGTAACCATCTATCACGAGATGATCATCGGCATATTCACCATCAGGCCCTCCACTATCTCCACATCGGAGACATCCTATATCGATGGGGCGTCGACACCATTCTTCGTCGTTGCCTGACTATTGACGAGGCTGACAGAGTCTTAAACAACTGCCACAGTGGCGCATGTGGGGGCCATCTTTCGGGTATATCCACGACTCAAAATATTATCTGAGCCGGTTACTTTTGGCCTACCTTGTTTCATGATTGCATTCATGTCGTGAAATGATGTGAGCAATGTCAGCTCTACGCCAACAAAGCCCGAGCTCCCCCTGCTCTTCTTCACCCTGTCATTACTGCGGGCCCTTTTTGTAAATGGGGCATCGAATTTATGACTTGTAATCCCCCCTCCAGCAATGGTCACAAATACATTGTTGTCGCCGTTGATTACTTCACCAAATGGGCCGAAGCTATGCCCACTTTCAACAAAACCGCTGACACTGCAGCGCGTTTTTTCTTTAACCTCATCATATCTCATTTTGGAGTACCACTCCAACTTGTTTCCTACCATGGGAAACACTTCGAGAATGAGATCTTCGTCGAACTCTCGTCTCGGTTAGGCTTCTTTCACGAGTTTTCCTCACCATATTACCCTCAGTCAAACGGACAGGTCGAGGCAGTGAACAAAGTCCTCAAGACCATGTTACAGCGCACGATTAATAAACATAAAACCAATTGGCATTATATGTTATTTTCCATGATATGGGTTTATCGAAAGGTAGTAAAGACCGCTATAGGTTTCACACCATTTCATTTAGTCCATGGGGTCGAGGCAACTCTTCCCATCGAGTGCGAAATTCCCACCCTACGCACCGCAATTGAGCGTTTACCTGACACTACTCCAATGGAGCAACGCTTGCTGAACTTGGAGTCTTTGGATGAAGATCGTAGATCTTCATTACAGAACAACGAGGCAGCTAAAAAATGATCCAAGGCTACCTTTGATCGCCATGTCAACCTTCGATCATTTTGCGAAGGCGACCTCGGCCTGGCCTATGATATCGCCCATGATACCTTTGGGCATGGAAAATTAGAATCACTTTTACATGGCCCTTACATCATACAACATTGCCTCACCAAAGGTGCATACATCCTGGCCTCCCCCGAAGGCCTCTCCCTCAAAGAACCCGTCAATGGGTTATACCTCAAGAAATTTTATTCTTAGAAGTAGTCATTCTACTTTAGGTTATTTTTTTCTTCTTTTTTAGTGCTTTTAATCTTTTTTCTCCTTCCTCTCATCTAAACTATCCTTTGTGCTATTGACAGATGCTTCTTCCACCAACCTACCAAATTGGTTATGCCAACGGCGCCAGCCGTTGGACACAAAATCTCGCTTCGGCAGCTTGGGCCCTATATACCCCCTCACATGAAATGCTACATTCAAGCGGTATCTGTTTGGGACCAGCAACCAATAACAAAGCCGAATATACTACGGTCATTGGCCTCCTGGCCGATGCCCAGCGTCATCATATTCTCCACCTTAGCGTCTTCCTAGACTCTCAACTAGTCGTTCGACAGCTCAACAATGTTTACCGTATATGCGATCCGTGCCTCTTTCGCAAATACCTGCAGGTTAGATTATTATCTCGACATTTTGATTCCATTAGATTTACACATATTCCAAGAAAATTGAATCAAACGACATGTGACATAGCTAACATGGTGTTAGATTGGCATATATCACATCAAGCTCCACATACATAAACATCTCATAAGTCCTGTCACAACATATAGATACAATAGACATCATCCTCATCATCAACAAAAACACATGTCGACAACATCAGGATCTCAAAACTGTATACTCATATATATAAGGCCTATCAGTCCATCCATATGTTTTACATACAACCATAAATGTATCCGCAGGCCAATACAACACCTCTGTACAAAAACCGGCTCACCAGCCTATAAACAACAAAAATGTCCATCATACATCAGGGGGCCTCTATCGCACCCCCACCTGCTCCTCCCTCAGGAGGAGGTGGTGGCCTACCCCCACTTGCCCCAGGCGATGGCGGAGGACCACCCACAGGACCCTCCTGCCCCAGCGGCAGGCGTCCACTCGTCATCGCAGCTAGCACTGCTGCTCGCCGCACTATGGCCCGCCATGGTGGCGGCACCCCAACACACTGCTCTAGGAAGCTCTCATCCTGGATCCGTGTCCACATGCCCTCAAGCATGTCCTAAAACACTGTCTCGAGATGATAGCGTATATCATCAAAGTCCACTCCAGTTGCTACCAGAGGAGCATGTGATGGCCCTGCACCACGGTCATCGAAACGGTGCCGCTTCACTGCCCTCTCGGGCTCTGCTGGTCGACCCACGATATCCTCCCACCATTGCCTCTCTCCCTGCAGTCGTCCCTCCGACTCTCACCAAGCTGGCGCTCGCTGCATCTCCACCTCGCGCCCGCGAGGTGCCACATATGCACATGCAAAAAACAAACAACAAAAATTGTATAAACATCTATATCATATATGGACTGCTATATCACAAAACAACATAAATCAAACACATGCACAATGCAAAACGTGCCTCGATGGTCAAAAACCTCCCCTGGAGGGACCACCATGTCCGGGTCACCCTGGAAGTCAACCCCACCATAGGGGTACCGGAGTACTACCTGTGACATCTGTCGCCATATCCGTGCAGCCTCTGCAGAAAAGTAGTGCCCACTTTCGCCACCACCGTGGTGAACCAAAACTGAAGACCACCACCTCAATCGCGGCTCTCGTTCCCTCGACATATCTGGTAGAACCCTCGGGCGCAACATGGGCACCCTCTCCAAGAACCATGCCACTAGGATCGACCCAAAGGTGAACTCTCCTACACCTGTGGACCGACAACGATCCAACTGCGCGATCATTTGCGCATGCAGCGTCAGTCCCCACGCAAATTTCTCACCGCCCACCACTCTCTCCAGCACCAGCAGCTGGCCACCACTAATCCGTTGGGTCGCAAGTGACCTGTATACACGAACAATAATTGCCACTATGCAACGATGAGCCAGGGATTCTATATCACTAACGCTCACCACAGTCCCCGACATGAAGTTCTCACCTGAGCAATATCGCCGACCAATGGTAACAAGAGCTGTCTCTCTCAGCAGCACAGGCTCTGTCGGGAGGGGAATTCCTCGAAAGGGGAGCCCAGTCAGGAAATATACATCCTCCACCACAGTGAAGGGGATCTGCTCTCCTCGCACGAGGAAGCAGTGCAGCTCCAGACTTCACATCTGGAGCAGAAACTGTAGTAAATACTCCTGTGCTTGTATCAATGGGCACTTAAAAAACTTTAGCAAACCCACAGGTTGCTAAAGTCGCTCGCACCTCAGGCCCCGCATTGGCCACAACATCTCGCAACTGGGCCCAATCTCACTCTTACCACTACACAGACATCCTCACTTCTGGCCACCTGCACACAACACAGAGTCTTATATCAGCTCAGCGATCCATCAACAGCATAAAAAAGACTCGATTTTTACCCTTCAACGTTGGCTCATAGGCGCGGTTTTTTCTCACCCACAGGCGCGCACACATGCGTGCCTGCTCATTACACAAGCGCGGATCTATGTGCACCTATTCAGTGCACATGCACACCCCTAAGTGCACCTGTTCACCATACAGACGCGCATAGATGCGTGCCTGTCCAACCCACAGGAGCGCACGAATGCGCGCCTGTTCACAACACAGGTGCACCCTTCCTGCGCGCCTTAAAATCCCTTTACCACGCACCCATGCACGCATATTCAGTGTACAGGTGCACACATGTGCGTGCCTTCCACCGAACCTCCCGCGCATGTGGGCCCACATCCCATAAAAAATCCCATCAAACCCTCTGTACGACTCTCCGTACCTACCCTGTCCAAAAATTGAAAACCTATTTCTATGTAGGATGAGCAAACCACTAACCTGATACTCACAGAATGTCGATCAGATGCCTCGTCCTCCCCCAATCTCCAAATCTCCTCTGCAATCTGCTCGTCCAGTCACTATTGCAGCAGGTACAAATGAGGTGGCAATGTGGGCCCTACAGCTATATATAGGCCTTTTTCCAAACTTCCACTCACCATTCCGGGAGCCCAAGGTGTCCATTTTCCAAACCGTCTTCAACCACGGGATGATCATCCCGCCACCTACATCATAGATATCCCTGGGTCACTTTTCATCCTGAGCCCCCGGGGTGCCTTTTTTTCATATCATGGTCAGGTACGCATGCGCATTGTCACATTTGTCAAATACATGCGCATATCTTTGATTCTCTTCAGATATTGTTCACTTTGGGTATTTGGTTGTTATGTTCACAGGTACTTGCTCATTGGTCATCAACATCATCCCTTCAGGTATATATTCAACATTGGCATGTAGTCTCTCCCGCTGTATTGCATTTACATTTCCAGTCACACCCTCTGATATTGACCTTTAGGATCCTCATTTACGGCTCTGCAGTACCCACGCCTCCATTTGCACCTACGGTACTGTCACCCGGTAGCATTCTCACCCACATGAGTTGTCCCATTCATAGCACCTTTTGGCACTTTTGGCACTCATGATGTTCTTTATTACCCTTTAGGGACAGGAGTCCCGATAGTCTTTCATCATGTCGTGAATCAGCCACATACTCCTTCTCCTCATTGTGCTAGCTTTCCCACCTAGACTCCTAGATTATCTCTTCACGGTTCTATTTTTTACCTGCACCTCCGCAGTAGTATGAACCCTCCATTTCATCCATAATCAGTTTGCCCATCTGCGAACCTACCCTCATTTCACCTACCTCATACAGAAACTCACCAATGGGGCCCCCACCCTTCATCAGTTTTCCAAGACAATTCTGCCCTCCCTCGGGCACGCATTTCACACTGGGGCACCCGTTTCTGTATTTGTACATTTCTCCCCAAAATTATTCATTATTTATTGTACAAATGCCTTTATTTCTAGTCATTACATTTTCTTTTATTGTCACCATTGGCGACTTGCTTTCTTTTGGCCACACACAACCCATGTCACCCTTGGTTGGAGCATTACTTACCCTTGTCGACATCATCCATATCTTAATAGTACTCCATAGGTCACTTACCTCTACCCTCTGAATTTGTTTACCTTGTCCCGCCTCTGGCACAACTTATCACCGGTCTTGTCATACCCCTGACACTCGATCTTGTTACACGGTTGCGGCCACTTTTATATCATACATCCTCCAACCAAGGGCAGTCTTGAGTCTTCCCACTTCTTGAATTCGTTCATGTACCTCTGCCACTTCCTCACCTCAGTAGATTGCATGAAGCCCTTTGCTTCTAGGAGTCGCGTCCCCCTTTTGTCGACATCAACACCATTTTCCAGAAGGGCGACAGTATCCTGATTCTCATTCTCCATTCAATGAGAGATCTCGGACGGCATAGGGTGAAACAACATTTCTCCCTGCTGTCATTGGCCCCCATAACATTCGACGCCACCACTTTCTCATGTTATGGTGGGTCTTACTTTGCGACTATTGCAGTTATTTCTACCATTTTCCGAAGACCTCTGAACTGGGTAGGGCCATCAATGCCCACATCATCGCCGATACTTATTACCGTGATCATTGCCTCTTGTTCACTGTATGTTCCTTTGCAGAATTGTCTTCTGCCTTTATCATTACTGCCCCCGAGGGCGCTGCAGTTGTCTACACCAACACTTTAGTCATCTTTTTTCAGAGTTACATACCACGAGCATGGGGCATGCCCTCCTCGTTTGTACACATTTTTCTATTTTTTTGCACAACTCTCAGAAGGTAGGGTCTTACCGGTTCCTTTTTTCTCCAACAGATCGCTCTGAACGGTCCCACTATTTCTCTCCCTTACAAAAACATTCTCAGTAGAAGAAACATTGATGGATTTCGGCTATACGTATGCTCCTAACCTCATCCATCAGGGGGCATCTGTTATCACTGAAATTTCGTCTGCACATGGCGACAAGAACTCAGCATCGTCAAACAGTAATGAAGTCATTCATGGCACTGAATTAATTTCTTAGCATTGCAAAAAGGTCAAAAACTATACAAAGTAACCAAAAATTGAAGGACGCTTTACAGAATTTTGGTGCGTGCGCACATGCGTGGAACATAAACGTACCATGCGCGCATACGCACACGATGCACGGTTGTTAGCGCAAAAACCCACACACCTGCTAAACGACGCATTTATTGAATTGGTCGGCCTCCCAACCACTTATGGATCAGCTCCCAAGCCTATTTGACCCTCAAATCTGAGCTGAATCCGCATGGTAGGCTGGTCAAAGACCTAATGAAGCCCTAAAGAGCCCCTTTTCACACTTCAAAAGAGTTACATAATCACCCAATGCTATGCTATACAAAGCCATGAAGAAACATCATTTTCTCAAGGAATTTCATGTAATGTTATGCTGCCTAGATTGTTTTAAGGACTCACTCCTTGACAATAACACATTGGCACCATTTCATAGAGCCATTCACCTCTCCATTGAGTGGATGTGCTT
>ML793635.1:132742-144057 GCA_009831015.1 Picea engelmannii | reverse complement strand
CATCTAATTAACTAAAATTTGGCACACTTTCACTCACACACAAAAGTCACTTCTCACTCACAATAGCTTCTTCTCGAAACGTGGAGGTCTAAGTAAGTTTCCTCCAAAGGGATTCCGAAAAATACCCCATCTTTTTCTTGACAAGACTATCCACTCCCACTGTTAATCAAACGAGGTTGGTTCTCACCGCCAGCCTCACAAAACAACATCATCTAAAAACTTTCTAAAAAATCACTAAGTTTTCCCCCACAGGAGGTGCCAAAAGAAATTTTTAGTCTAGGTAATATTTCGGGGATAGGCATCCAAAAAACTCCCCGTTATCTGGTTCTCACATTTTCAAACATAGAGGTTGACAAATAGGGAAATTCAAATCCTACAAGTCAAGTCTTCCAATTACCATAAGGCAGGGAGATACCCATGAAGGGTCAAAGGCCGAGGTCTGGTTGTTTCATGCATCCCCCCTTGAGGCACCCACCTCTTGGACGGTATCCAGCCCGTGACCCATTTTTTAGGCCGAAAATCTAAATGTCGCACTTTGACCGAGGTACCTAGTGACCAACTTTAGGACATCTACCCAGGTGGAAATTGTGGGCTGCAATTGCACCTTGATTGGATTTTGTGTGGCTATTGGGAAATATCGCTAGCTCTTTCAGGACATGCCCCATCTACCCCTTATTATAACCAATTGTTTCATCCTTCACTAGTGTCTCTTTCGGTGACTTCAGACCCCACTGTTGAGTACTATTGGAAGGTCCAGTGCTATTTGAGAGGAAGGACGTTATGTCTTCTAGGACACGAGTATTTTCTTTCTTTTTTATTCCCCCATGTGGAAAAAAACCTCTTACCCACATATATATGCTTCTTTCACATTTTATGTATGATGCACATTTGATTACAGTTTGATTTGGATATATATTCTGTAAACAGTCACAACAAAGACTCTTGTTTCTATATTTCTCTCACCACTTTTGGCACACATTCACACAAATAGTCTGACATCATAGGGGAACCACAGAACCCCTGTCGTTCACGACGCTTTCTCAAACTCCCTCCTATCTTAGGGGGAGTATCCGGTCGTACCCACTCATCGATACCTCCTTCACACACTCATGTGAGTGCTACTATTTTAGGATCTTCTTTGCTTGGTTCTATGTTACTTGGGTCCACTTCCCAAGGTCATCCATTCACTCACTCTCCTTTACATGAGAGAAGAGGACCCAATTCCTCTCAAGGAGGGAGCACCAACCCACCTAGTCCCCATCAAGGGTCAGGTTCACAACACACTATGGCTGGAGCTAACCCTCCCACCCCACTACAGATTCCATATTTGGCCTCTCTCAACATACCGGATCTCACCAAACTTACCAATGATCCTATATTACATGACGCCACATGGCCTGCATTGCCAACAAAACTTCCTTCAGACATACCAAAGTTTGAAGGAAAGGCATGGGATGACCCCGCCAACCAAGTCATGAACTTTCATCTATGGTTCTTCCAATAACATCATGGATGATTCCATCAGACTGCGATTATTTCAACGCACACTTACTGGCCCATCAGCCAAATGGTATGTCGAAGAAAAATCAGGGTCCCATGGGACCTTTGAGTCCTTGGCCAAAGCATTATTGACCTTCTTCCAATTACCCATCTGCCACGACAATGGTCTAGAACTACTATATAACTTCAAACAAACCTCAGCCACCCACATCGCTGACCACATTCATGAGTGGCGTAGGGGACGTAGTTTGTGTAAAGTAGAAACCACCAAGCAGCAATGTCTCGACTGGTTTCTTAGATCACTTGTCTCTCTCCTCAGAAAGGATGTAGCTTCCACCTTCCCGCAATCAGAAGAGGAATCCATCAATAAGGCCCAACAATATGACCTCATCTATGCACAGTCAGGGTACTTATACACAGTACTTCCTGATCTTCCAAAACCTGTGCCATTTGGCCAAGACAAACCTGGGATGTCTCACTCAGCAGACGAACTAATAGGCGCCACCACACACCATGGTCCACAACCCCAACCACCACCGATGTATGGAACACCTCAATACCCACCGGCCTATGGGGGCACTTCTTATTACCCCCCACCCCCTTATCAACATCCATACCCTGTTTCTATACCTCCACCCATCAGTGGACCACCACCGACACCTCCCACACATCCACCTATTCCTACACATAGTGGTACTCCCTCAACATCAACTTATAGTACTAGTGAAATAACTAGGCCTTCCTATGTACCTTATGGACTGGTACCACCCCAAAATCCATACTTCCCGTTTCCTGGTCCTCCACAACCCATGGCTCCCCCACACCCACATGCGGGGGTAAATTTTGTTGAACCTTCTGCTACTCAACAATACCAAAATTTTGAACAGTTGAACACAGCCAATCCAACTCACCCTTCGAATAATGCCAGGAAGAAAGGACGAAACATGAACAATAACAACCCTGGTCAAGGCAGGAATCAACCCCCACAACACCAACCCACTGGGGGCAACCAGAACCAAGGGAACCAAAACCCCCAAGGGGGCAATAATAAAAAATGCCAAGGGCACAATAATGTTAAAACCATATTCCCTTATTCCCTTTGTGGTGAATTCGGTCACTACACTCACCATTGCCCCCAGATCGCTGATTTCAAATGGTTGAAAGACTCTGGGAGCCTTCCCCCTTCTCCTGCACAAGCTGCCCCTTAGAAAGCACCACAATAGTATGTGCAACAACCCACTCCCTCCATGCTGCAAAATCCTATCCCACATCACGGGGTGATAAACACCCAACAGGACACGCAACATCCCCCACCTCAAGTAGGTCAATATCACAACCCCAATAACCCAACAGAGCGTACAATTCTCCTCATCAGTGAGGAAGAAATCCTTCTACAAACACGAAATCGTCAGTATCCAGCTGAGTCTACTCCTATCTCTCCAGAGACAAACCCTACACCGACGGGACCCCCATTCATGATCCCTCGCCCATCTGCCGAACCACCATTACGCATCCCTCGCATCCCCTTGCGCAGGAATGTCCACAACCCACAGGCTAGGGCCGCCCATAACTACAACTTGGTCGACGAATTAGCACAATCCCCGGCTGCCATGTCAGTCTTGGAAGTTCTCTAGACTTGTCCTACACAACGAAAGTCTCTACTTCCCCCCTTGGGGGCAGTCGACCCTGCAGATACTCGACTCATCACCTTTGATCTTGACAACTACGAACCTTGTCTTCCCGCCTTGGTCGCTATTCAAATACCAGTAAAAATACGGAACATCACCGTTCATCGGTGTATCATCGATGAAGGGGAACCTACATGCATCATGTCCAAAACAGTATGGCAGAAACTTGGTTCCCCGGAACTCATACCCTCCACCATCACATTACGAGCTTATGACGGATGACCATCATCTCCCGAAGGGCTCTTCCAAAATGTCCCTGTGGAACTTGGGGGAAAAACTATTCTCATTGACATCGAAGTTATCTACGCTCCACTCGATTACAATATCTTGTTCGGACGTAGCTACATGTATGATATGAAGGCAGTGGCATCATTCGTCTTTCAAACAATCATGTTCCCCCATAACGGGAAGATTGCGACCATCAACCAAGTCTAACATTATGAGCCTAACCCATCTGCCAACCTCGATAACATTCTTCCTCTCATTCACACCAACAAAGACGCATACCCACTCGTAGAGATGGGTCCTGGGATTTTCAAAGATCCATCCTTATTAGGGACATACCATGGAGCACCACCACTCCTTCCCCCTAATCAAGTATGCATCATCTCATCTAAAGGAACTCCCATGGAGGATGCTCGTCCTCCTCAGGAGGCTTCGGTCATTCCTGACATCTCAATAGTCGCAGAACCACTCCCACAGGAGCCTCTTGTGCACTCGCCGACCCCTACGTTCCACGAATCCACATCTCCTCAGGGGCATAGTCCCCTTTGGGAGACAGTTCCCCAACCGCTCACTCAAATTCCCTTCTTTTACCCTCCACCTAGTATCAAAGCTTTCCATGTAGCTGCAACACTCACACTACCTAATATGGTGTTAGCAATCCCAGTGTGGTATTTACATCCACCTGATATGGTCCCTCGCCCATCCCTTCCTCCACAGGAAGACCTCCCCATGACGATTCATGTCCTTACCCCCGTACTCCCTAACCCCCCTGCTACAGCTGGGGGCAGGAGAAAGAAGAAGGAGCCCACTGCTCCACTTCCTCAACGCATCCCACCACCTTGCGCACTATGTGAGAAAGAGGGTCACCAAACCAACAACTTCCCATCACTACCAGAATTATGGAATTTGATTCCCCTCAATCAACCTCCCGCAACACCCGTCACTACTGCTAGTCCCACTACTACCACCCAACCTTCCAGTAGTAAAGGGTTGAGGACCAAATTTACTTACACTATCTGTTTAGAGTACGACCATTATACCCATCATTTCCTAGCACTACCACGCCTTCCGGAGGCATTAGCTGCTGTACGCCAAAAATTCCAGAACAACCCGTGCCCTGCTACGTCCTCTCCAACAAATATCACTGACATCCATTATGTCACCACTTCAGTCAATGAACATATGAGATGCCCTTACTCTCTCTGTGATTCATTAGCTCACTTTACATACCAGTTTCCTCTGCTCCTTGCATACAAGCAATGTCAATTGGCCCTACTTCAACAACCCACAGAGACGACCAATGACCTTACCTCGTCACTAGCAGATCTTCATGTCATTTCTCCCTACCCCGAGGCACTTCCAACACCTCCTTGGTTCTTAAATAACGTATCTGAGGATTTACCCCGTAACCCACCCAACTCTCCTGCTCATTCCCCTACGGAAACTCTCCACCCAACCACCACGGGCACCCCTCAGTACTTAAACATATGGTTCATGTCAAGTGAACCCTCACCCTCGCCTAATGTTGCTCCCTCTACTTCTCCAATAGGGGGAAACCTCGCCATCATGGAGGTCATTCCAAACGATCCCTTCTATTCTCGCCATTTCCAATGCGAAGAGGAAATACTGGAAGAGCTACACCGCCCAAACTCTACCTGGGATGCACTACATCATCTTGCACTCTTCCTTCCAAAGGAAGCCCTCATGCCTCCTAACCAAAACCCCATTTACGCAGTCGAAACCAAAGATTTTATCCCATCCGAACCTATCGACTGGTTCAACAATCCCATTCCTGCCCCGGACACTTTTGAAGAAGGTAATATGGCCAACATTTCCCCCACCATCATAATCGACATTTCCATTAAAAATGACATCGTTGAAGAAATCATCATTGGAGTTGCTTGCACTCCTCAGGAAATCGCCGCATATAAAACCCTCTTCCAGGAATATAGGGATATTTTCGCCTGGTCATACACAGAAATACCTAGCCTTGACCCATCTATTGTCGAGCATCACATCGACACCTGGCCTGACATCACACCCGTTCACTAGAAACAGCGACCGCTACACCCATTCAAGGCCGCGGCTATCAAAGCCGAAATTGACAAATTACGTACGGTCGGGTTTATTTACCCCAATGCTTACACTTCATGGGTTTCCAACCCTGTACCCGTCGACAAAAAATAGGGCACTATCTGCATTTTCACAGACTTTCGCGATCTCAATAACGCATGTCCCAAAGACAAATTTCCAACACCTTTCATCGATCAAATTATCGACGACTGCGCCGACCACGAGGCTCTCTCCTTTATGGACGGATTCTCTGGCTATAACCAAATTCAAATCCACCCAGCCGATCAGTATAAAACTGCATTCATTACCCCATGGGGTACTTTTTCATATCGTGTCATGCCTTTCGGCTTAAAAAACACCGGCACAACCTTCCAACGGGCGATGACATACATCTTTCACGATCTGGCTGAAATCATCCTCGCCTACTTGGACGACCTCACAGCTCGATCTAAGAAACGCACCCAGCATCTCGATGATTTATGAATCATCTTTCAATGGTGTCGCCAGTACAATATTCGCTTGAATCCTCTCAAGTGCGTGTTATGCGTCACCACAGGGCGCCTCCTCGATTTTATCGTTTCCCAAAACAGTATTACCGTGGACCCCCTCAATGTCAAAGATATCACCGAAATTCCACATCCTCGGAATTTACGACAACTTCAGAGTCTATAGGGCAAAGCTAACTTTCTTAGATTCTTTTTTCCTGATTATTCCATATGCACACACGGTTTCCTTCACTTACTACATCACGACATCCCTTTTCATTGGGAAGACTATGCCCAACAGTCATTTGACGATCTTAAAGCCGCGCTTTCGAATGCACCTTTGATTAGTGCACCTGACTACAATCGCGACTACATCCTCTATGTATCAGCATCAGCTGTATCAGTAGCCGACGTCCTCATCCAGCTAGGAGATGACAACTGTGAACATGTCATTTACTACATTAGTAAGAACCTCTCAGGGCCAACCTTGAAGTATAAACACGAAGAGAAATTGGCTCTTTCCATTGTCCTCACAGTCCAAAAACTGCGTCATTACATTCTGCTTCACACCACCAAGGTCGTCGCAGATTCCAACCTTATGCAATATTTTCTCAGTCGTCGAAAAGTTAACGGAAAATTCACTCGATGGATCGTTATCCTTCAGGAGTACGACCTCGAGTTTTCCACCCCTAAGAGTAAGAAGGCCCTCGTTCTCGCTGAATTTGTCACGACCCTCCCCTCTGACAGCACTAGTGCCCCCATCAACACCGACTTTCCTGATGAACACCTCTTTTACATTGCTTCCGATGATCCTTGTTATGGCAAACTTCTCGTCTACCTACGAACTCAAAAGTTTGGTAACCATCTATCACGAGATGATCGTCGACGTATTCGCCATCAGGCCCTCCGTTATCTCCTCATCGGAGACATCCTATATCGATGGGGTGTCGACACCATTCTTCGTCGTTGCCTGACTATTGACGAGGCCGATAGAGTCTTAAACGACTGCCACAGTGGCGCATGTGGTGGCCATCTTTCGGGCATATTCATGGCTCAAAATATTATCCGAGCCGCTTACTTTTGGCCTACCTTGTTTCATGATTGCATTCATGCCGTGAAACGATGTGAGCAATGTCAGCTCTACGCCAACAAAGCCCGAGCTCCCCCTGCTCTTCTTCACCCTGTCATTACTGCGGTCCCTTTTTGTAAATGGGGCATCAACTTTATGACTTGTAATCCCCCCTCCAGCAATGGTCACAAATACATTGTTGTCGCCATTGATTACTTCACCAAATGGGCCGAAGCTATGCCCACTTTCAACAACACCGCTGACACTGCAACGCATTTTTTATTTAACCACGTCATATCCAAGTTTTACATACAAACATACATGTACCCGCAGGCCAATACAACACCTCGGTACAAAAACTGGCTCACCAACCTGTAAACAACAAAAATGTCCATCATACATCAGGGGGCCTCTATCGCACCCCCACCTGCTCCTCCCTCAGGAGGCGGTGGTGGCCTACCCCCACCTGCCCCAGGCGGTGTGGAGGACCACCCACAGGACCCTCCTGCCCCGGCGGAAGGCGTCCACTCGTCATCGCAGCTAGCACTGTTGCTCGCCTCACTATGGCCCGCCATGATGGCGGCACCCCGACACACTGCTCCAAGAAGCTCTCATCCTGGATCCGTGTCCACATGCCCTCAAGCACGTCCTGCAACACCGTCTCCAGACGACGGTGTATATCATCAAAGTCCACTCCGACTGATGCCGGAGGATCATGTGATGGCCCTGCACCAGAGTCATCGAAATGGCGCTGCCTCGCTGCCCTCTCGGGCTCTGCTGGTCGACCCACGATATCCTCCCGCCGCTGCCTCTCTCCCTGCGGTCATCCCTCTAGCTCTCGCCGAGCTGGCGCTCGCTGCATCTCCACCTTGCGCCCGCGAGGTGCGACATCTGCACATGCAAAAACCAAACAACAAAAATCGTATCAACATCTATATCATATATGGACTGCTATATCAAAAAACAACATAAATCAAACACATGCACAATGAAAAACGTACCTCGATGGTCAAAAACCTCCCCTGGAGGCAACACCATGTCCGGGTCACCCTGGAAGTCAACCCCAGCATAGGGGTACCAGAGTACTACCTGCGATATCTTCCGCCATATCAGTGCGGCCTCTGCAGAAAAGTAGTGCCCACGTTCGCAACCACCGTGGCGAACCAAAACTGAAGACCACTGCCTCAATCGCGGCTCTCGTGCCCCCGACATATCTAGTAGAACCCTCGGGCGCAACATGGGCACCCTCTCCAAGAACCATGCCGCTAGGATCGACCCAAAGGTGAACTCTCCTACACCTGTGGACCGACAGCGATCCAACTGCGCGATAATCCGTGCATGCAGCCTCAGTCCCAACGCGAACTGCTTACCGCGCACCCATGCGCACATATTCAGTGTACAGGAACGCACGTGTGCGCACCTTCCACCGAATCTCCTGTGCATGTGATCCCACATCCCATAAAAAATCCCATCAAACCCTCTGTACGACTCTCCGTACCTACCCTGCCCAAAAATTGAAAACCTATTTCTATGCAAGATGAGCAGACCACTAACCTGATACTCGCAGAACGTCGATCGGATGCCTCATCCTCCCCCAATCTCCAAATCTCCTCTGCAATCTGCTCGTCCAGTCACTATTGCAGCAGGTACAAATGAGGTGGCAATGTGGGCCCTACAACTATATATAGGCCTTTTGCCAAACTTCCAGTCACCATTCCGGGAGCCCAAGGTGTCAATTTTCCAAACCGTCTTCAGCCACAGGATCAACATCCCGCCACCTACATCATAGTTGTCCCTGGGTCACTTTTCATCCTGAGCCCTCGGGGCACCTTTTTTTCATATCATGGTCAGGTACGCATGCGCATTGTCACATTTGTCAAATACATGCTCATATGTTTGATTCTCTTCAGATATTGTTAACTTTGGGTATTTGGTTGTTATGTGCACAGGTACTTGCTCATCGATCATCAACATCATCCCTTTAGGTATATATTCAACACTGGCATGTAGTCTCTCCCGCTGTATTGCATTTACATTTCCAGTCACACCCTCTGATATTGACCTTTAGGATCCTCATTTCCGGCTCTGCAGTACCCACGCCTCCATTTGCACCGACGGTACTGTCACCCAGTAGCATTCTCACCCACATGAGTTGTCCCATTCATAGCACCTTTTGGCACTTTTGACACTCATGCTGTTCTTCATTACCCTTTAGGGACAGGAGTCCCGATAGTCTTTCATCATGTCGTGAATCAGCCACATACTCCTTCTCCTCATTGTGCTAGCTTTCCCACCTGGAATCCTAGATTATCTCTTCATGGTTCTATTTTTTACCTGCATCTCCGCAGTATCATGAACCCTCTATTTCATCCATAATCAGTTTGCCCATCTGCGAACCTACCCTCATTTCACCTACCTCATACAGAAACTCACCAATGGGGCCCCCACCCTTCATCAATTTTCCAAGACAATTCTTCCCTCCCTCAGGCACGCATTTCACACTGGGGCACCCGTTTCTGTATTTGTACATTTCTCCCCAAAATTATTCATTATTTATTGTACAAACACCTTTATTTCCAGTCATTACATTTTCTTTTATCTTCACCATTGGCAACTTGCTTTCTTTTGGCCACACACAACCCATGTCACCCTTGGTTGGAGCATTACTTACCCTTGTCGGCATCGTCCATTTCTTCAGAGTACTCCACAGGTCACTTACCTCTACCCTCTGAATTTGTTTACCTTGTCACGCCTCTAGCACAACTTATCATTGGTCTTGTCATCCCCCTGACACTCGACCTTGTTACACGGTTGCGACCACTTTTTATATCATACATCCTCCAACCATGGGCAGTCTTGAGTCTTCCCACTTCTTGACTTCGTCCATGTACCTCTGCCACTTCCTCACCTCAGTAGATTCCATGAAGCCCTTTTCTTCTGGGAGTCGCGTCCCCCTTTTGTCAACATCAACACCATTTTCCATAAGGGCGACAATATCTTGATTCTCATTCTCGATTCAATGAGAGATCTCGGATGACACAGTGTGAAACAACATTTCTCCCTGCTGTCGTTGGCCCCCATAACATTTGACGCCACCACTTTCTCATGTTATGGTGGGTCTTACTTTGCGACTATTGCAGTTATTTCTACCATTTGTCGAAGACCTCTGAACTGGGTAGGGCCATCAATGCCCGCATCATCACCGATACTTATTACCGCGATCATTTCCTCTTGTTCAACGCATGTTCCTTTGCAGAATTGTCTTCTACCTTTATCATTACCGCCCCCGAGGGCACTGCAGTTGTCTACACCAACACTTCAATCATCTTTTTTCAGAGTTACATACCACGAGCATGGGGCATGCCCACCTCGTTTGTACACAGTTTTCTATTTTTTTTCACAACACTCAGAAGTTCGGGTCCTACCAGTTCCTTTTTTCTCCAACGGATCGCTCTGAACGGTCGCACTATTGCTCTCCCTTACAACAACATTCTCAGTAGAAGAAACATTGATGGATTTCGGCTATACGTATGCTCCTAACCTCATCCATCAGGGGGCATCTGTTATCACTGAAATTTCTTCTGCACATGGCGACAAGAACTCAGCATCGTCAGACAGTAATGAAGTCATTCATGGCACTGAATTAATTTCACAACATTGCAAAAAGGTCAAAAACTATACAAAGTAACCAAAAATTGAAGGGCGCTTTACAGAAGTTTGGTGCGCGCGCACGTGCGCAGAACATAAACGTACCATGTGCGCATACGCGCACGATGTGCGGCTGTTAGAGAAAAAACCCACGCACCTGCTAAACGATGCATTTATTGAATTGGTCGGCCTCCCAACCACTTATGGATCAGCTCCCAAGCAGATTTGACCCTCAAATCTGAGCTGAATCTGCATGGTAGGCTTGTCAAAGACCTAATGAATCCCTAAAGAGCCCCTTTTCACACTTCAAAGGAGTTACATAATCACCCAATGCTATGCTATACAAAGACATGAAGAAACATCATTTTCTCAAGGAATTTCATGTAATGTTATGCTGCCTAGATTGTTTTAAGGACTCACTCCTTGACAATAACACATTGGCACCATTTCATAGAGCCATTCACCTCTCCATTGAGTGGATGTTCTTGGAGTTCTTTCACTATCATTTTCATTTTTCTTATTGTAAGGAGAGCAAGTTTGTGAGGGCCCAAGAGCCTTCCTTTGGAGGAAGAAGGGACCCATAGTCCCCTTTCTTCATTGTGCTTTGATTTCATCAATAGATCAGCC
>ML793635.1:95706-132499 GCA_009831015.1 Picea engelmannii | reverse complement strand
TATCAATTCCTCCCTCATTTGGGTTTATTTTTCTTTCCTTTTAGTTTGTTTAACTTGCAGGTGCACAAACCGGCCTCTGTCGACCTGCTAACCAGTCAATTCAAAGGAGAATTGAGAGAAATCCATCCAGATTTTCTTTCTCGGCCATTTGTCACAGGTGCACGGGTATTCCACCCCAAAGGCGCGCATCGTGAGCGCATGCTCTTTCGTAACAACTTTCCTCTACGCACATGCCCTTTCTGTCTCAACTCTGCTCGCGTGCCTGTGCTATGTGCGCCTCTGTCTGCACTAGGGGCCGCACATTTGATTAAAAATTTTCATTGTAAGTGCTTTGATGTGGGAAAGGCCATATGCCTTCTTAAATATGTTGTCAAAAAATGCTGTAAATCCACATTACACTTAGTCCCCTCATAATATAAAGGGGTTAGTCAACCAAACATAGGCACTTAGGAGGATAAAAATAAATTTCCCTTCTTTTCTTTTTGCCACATGGATGGCTAGTTTGGATTTGCAAACATAAGTGGACAATCATATTTAATTACATCTAACTCATATTTGGGACTAGAAATTGAAGTAACAAATCCTTGAGTATGCTCTTCTCTTGCGCCTTCAAGCGATCTTGAGAATCATAAAAAGATTGTGAAAAAACAATCTCATCTCCCTTAAAAATAAAATTTCAAAACCTTTAGGGGAGGACAAAGGCCCTTTTGGGACCCCTCTTAGTTTCATTTTTCAAACATATCTTAAATCTGTAACGGGCCCATACATGCCCACATGTCACAAAGATAGGATACTCTTTAGAATTTCGCTTTCTTAGATCAAAACACTAGGAGAGTTTAAAGGTTTGTAACAGGACAATACATGCCCACATGTTCAATCTAGGATAGTTTCATGCTTTTTCTAGATTACCTCACACATAGGGAGTTAAAGGATAGAAAGAGACCCACATGTCCACATGCTAGCTTCCTAGGGCTTTTTGAATTCCGCAAGGTTGTACCAATGACATCTAGATAATTAGGTAATCAAACTCTTGTAAGGACCAAGCAAAGTCCACATGCAGCAAGGTGACATCTAATTAACTAAAATTTGGCACACTTTCACTCACACACAAAAGTCACTTCTCACTCACAATAGCTTCTTCTCGAAACGTGGAGGTCTAAGTAAGTTTCCTCCAAAGGGATTCCAAAAAATACCCCATCTTTTTCTTGACAGGACTATCCACTTCCACTATTAATCAAATGAGGTTGGTTCTCACCCCCAGACTCACAAAACAACATCATCTAAAAACTTTCTAAAAACTCACTAAGTTTTCCTCCACAGGAGGTGCCAAAAGAAATTTTTAGTCTAGGTAAGATTTCGGGGATAGGCATCCAAAAAACTCCCCGTTATCTAGTTCTCACATTTTCAAACATAGAGGTTGACAAATAGGGAACTTCAAATCCTCTAAGTCAAGTGTTCCAATCACCATAAGGAATGGAGATACCCATGAAGGGTTGAAGGCCGAGGTCCGGTTGTTCTATGCGTCCCCCCTTGAGGCACCCACCTCTTGGACGAGATCCAGCCCGTGACCCATTTCTTAGGCCAAAAATCTAAATGTCGCACTTTGACCAAGGTACCTAGTGACCAACTTTAGGACATCTACCCAGGTGGCAATTGTGGGCTGCAATTGCACCTTGATTGGATTTTGTGTGGCTATTGGGAAATATCGCCAGCTCTTTCGGGATATGCCCCCTCTACCCCTTATTATAACCAATTGTTTCATCCTTCACTAGTGTCTCTTCCGATGACTTCAGACCCCACTGTTGAGTACTATTGGAAGGTCCAGTGCTATTTGAGAGGAAGGACGTTACGTCTTCTAGGACACGAGTATTTTCTTTCTTTTTTATTCCCCCATGTGGACAAAACCCTCTTACCCACATATATATGCTTCTTTCACATTTTATGTATGATGCACATCTGATTACAGTTTGATTTGGATATATATTGTGTAAACAGTCACAACAAAGACTCTTGTTTATATATTTCTCTCACCACTTTTGGCACACATTCACACAAATAGTCTGACATCATAGGGGATCCACAGAACCCCCGTCGTTCACGACGCTTTCTCAACCTCCCTCATATCTTAGGGGGAGTATCCGGTAGTACCCGCTCATCGATACCTCCTTCACACACTCCTGTGAGTGCTACTATTTTAGGATCAGCTTTGCTTGGTTCTACGTTACTTGGGTCCATTTCCCAAGGTCATCCATTCACTCACTCTCCTTTACACGAGAGCGGAGGACCCACTTCCTCTCAAGGAGGGAGCACCAAACCACCTAGTCCCCATCAAGGGTCAGGTTCACAACACACTATGGCTGGAGCTAACCCTCCCACCCCACTACAGATGCCATATTTGGCCTCTCTCAACATATCGGATCTCACCAAACTTACCAATGGTCCTATATTACATGACGCCACATGGCCTGCATTGCCAACAAAACTTCCTTCAGACATACCAAAGTTTGAAGGAAAGGCAGGGGATGACCCCGCCAACCATGTCATGACCTTTCATCTATGGTGTTCTTCCAATAGCATCATGGATGATTCCATCAGACTGTGATTATTTCAACGCACACTTACTGGCCCATTAGCCAAATGGTATGTCGAAGAAAAATCAGGGTCCCATGGGACCTTTGAGTCCTTGGCCAAAGTATTCTTGACCTTCTTCCAATTACCCATCTGCCACGACAATGATCTAGAACTACTATCTAACTTCAAACAAACCTCAACCACCCACATCGCTGACCACATTCATGAGTGGCGTAGGCGACGTAGTTT
The DNA here is from genome assembly GCA_009831015.1 of Picea engelmannii. Classification (NCBI taxonomy): domain Eukaryota; kingdom Viridiplantae; phylum Streptophyta; class Pinopsida; order Pinales; family Pinaceae; genus Picea; species Picea engelmannii. The sequence continues at coordinate 129,679 of ML793635.1, read as the reverse complement.
GTGTAAAGCATAAACCATCAAGCAACAATGTCTCGACTGGTTTCTTAGATCACTTGTCTCTCTCCTCGGAAAGGATGTAGCTTCCACCTTCCCTCAATCAGAAGAGGAAGCCATCAATAAGGCCCAACAATATGACCTCATCTACGCACAATTAGGGTACTTATACACAATACTTCCTGATCTTCCAAAACTTGTGCCATTTGGCCAAGAGAAACCTGGGATGTCTCACTTAGCAGACAGACTAATAGGCGCCACCACACACCATGTTCCACAACCCCAACCACCACTGATGTATGGAACACCTCAATACCCGCCGACCTATGGGGGCACTTCTTATTACCCCCCTACCCCTTATCAAAATCCATACCCTGTTTCTATACCTCCACCCATCAGTGGACCACCACCGGCACCTCCCACACATCCACCTATTCCTACACATAGTGGTACTCCCTCAACATCAGCTTATAGTACTAGTGAAAGCACTAGGCCTTCCTATGTACCTTATGGACTGGTACCACCCCAAAATCCATACTTCCCATTTCCTGGTCCTCCACAACCCATGGCTCCCCCACACCCACATGCTGGGGTAAATTTTGTTCAACCTTCTGCTACTCAACAATACCAAAATTTTGAACAGTTGAACACAGCCAATCCAACTCACCCTTTAAAAAATGCCAAGAAGAAAGGATGAAACAGGAACAATAACAACCCTGGTCAAGGCGGGAATCAACCCCCACAACACCAACCCACTGGGGGCAACCAAAACCAAGGGAACCAAAACCCCCAAGGGGGAAAAATAACAAACGCCAAGGGCACAATAATGTTAAAACCATCTTCCCTTATGCCCTTTGTGGTGAATTCGGTCATTACACTCACCATTTCCCCCAGATCACTGATTTCAAATGATTGAAAGACTCTGGGAGCCTTCCCCATTCTCCTGCACAAGCTTCCCCTCAGCAGGGACCACAACAGTATGTGAAACAACCCCCTCCCACCATGCTGCAAAATCCTATCCCACATCAAGGGGTGATAAACACCTAACAGGAGATGCAGCATCCCCCACCTCAAGTAGGTCAATATCACAACCCCAATAACCCAGTAGAGCGTACAATTCTCCTCACCAGTGAGGAAAAAATCCTTCTACAAATATGGAATCGTCAGTATCCAGCTGAGTCTACTCCTATCTCTCTAGAGACAAACCCTACACCGACAGGACCCCCATTGGTCATCCCTCACCCTTCCGCCGAACCACCATTACGCATCCCTCGCATCCCCTTGCGCAGGAATGTCCACAACCCATAGGCTAGGGCCGCCCATAACTACAGCTTGGTCAACGAATTAGCACAATCCCCGGCTGCCATGTCAGTCTTGGAAGTTCTCCAGACTTGTCCTACATAACGGAAGTCTCTACTTTCCGCCTTGGGGGCAGTCGACCCTGCAGATACTCGACTCATCACCTTTGATCTTGACAGCTACGAACGTCGTCTTCCCGCCTTGGTCGCTATTCAAATACCAGTAAAAATACGGAACATCACCGTTCATCGGTGTATCATCGATGAAGGGGAATCTACATGCATCATGTCCAAAACAGTATGGCAGAAACTTGGTTCCCCGGAACTCATACCCTCCGCCATCACATTACGATCTTATGACCGATGACCATCATTTCCTGAAGGGCTCTTCCAAAATGTCCCCGTGGAACTCGGGGGAAAAACTATTCTCATTGACATCGAAGTTATCTACGCCCCGCTCGATTACAATATCTTGTTCGGACGTAGCTACATGTATGTTATGAAGGTAGTGGCATCATTCGTCTTTCGGACAACCATGTTCCCCCATAACGGGAAGATTGTGACCATCGACCAAGTCTCACATTATGAGCCTAACCCATCTGCCAACCTCGATAACATTCTTCCTCTCATTCACACCAACAAAGACGCATACCCACTTGTAGAGATGGGTCTTGGGTTTTTCAAAGATCCATCCTTATTAGGGACATACCATGGAGCACCACCACTCCTTCCCCCTTATCAAGTATGCGTCATATCATCTAACGGAACTCCCACGGAGGATGCTCGTCCTCCTCAAGAGGCTTTGGTCATTCCTGACGTCTCAATAGTCGCAGAACCACTCCCACAGGAGCCTCCTGGGCACTCGCCGACCCCTATGGTCCATGAATCCACATCCCCTCAGGGGCATAGTCCCCTTTGGGAGACAGTTCCCCAACCCCTCACTCAAATTCCCTTCTTTTACCCTCCACCCAGTATCGAAGCTTTCCAGGTAGCTGCAACACTCACACTACCTAATATGGTGTTAGAAATCCCAGTGTGGTATTTACATCCACTTGAGATGGTCCCTCGCCCATCCCTTCCTCCACAGGAAGGCCTCCCCATGACGATTCCCATCCTTACGTCCATACTCCCTAACCCCCCTGCTACAGTTGGGGGCAGGAGAAAGAAGAAGGAGCCCACTGCTCCACTTCCTCAACGCATTCCACCACCTTGCGCACTATGTGAGGAAGAGGGTCACCAAACCAACAACTGCCCATCACTACCAGAATTATGGAATTTGATTCCCCTCAATCAACCTCCCGCAACACCCATCACTACTGCTAGTCCCACTACTACCACCCAACCTTCTAGTAGTAAAGGGTTGAGGACCAAATTTTCTTGTGCTATCTGTTCAGAGTACGACCATTATACCCATCATTGCCCAGCACTGCCACACTTTCGGCAGACATTAGCTGCTGTATGCCAAAACTTCTAGAACAACCCGTGCCCTGCTACGTCCTCTCCAACAAATATCACTGACATCCGTTATGTCACCACTTCAGTCAGTGAACGTATGAGATGCCCTTGCTCTCTCTGTGATTCATTAGCTCACTTTACATACCAGTGTCCTATGCTCCTTGCATACAGGCAACGTTAATTGGCCCTGCTTCACCAACCCACAAAGATGACCAATGACCTTACCTCGTCACTAGCAGATCTTCATGTCATTTCTCCCGAACCCGAGGAACTTCCAACACCTCCTTGGTTCTTAAAAAACGTATCTTAGGATTTACCCCGTAACCCACCCAACTCTCCTGCTCATTCCCCTATGGAAACTCTCGACCCAACCACCACGGGCACTGCTCAGTACTTCAACTTATGGTTCATGTCAAGTGAACCCTCACCCTCGCCTAACGTTGCTCCCTCTGCTTCTCAAACAGGGGCCAACCTCGCCATCATGGAGGTCATTCCTCACGATCCCTTATATTCCTGCCGTTTCCAATGCGAAGAGGAAATACTGGAAGAGCTACACCGCCCAGACTCTACCTGGGATGCACTACATCATCTTGCACTCTTCCTTCCACAGGAAGCCCTCATGCCTCCTAACCAAAACCCCATTTATGCAGTCGAAACCAAAGATTTTATCCCATCTGGACTTATCGACTGGTTCAACAATCCCATTCCTGCCCCGGATTCTTTTGAAGAAGGTAATATGGCCAACATTTCCCCCACCATCAAAATCGACATTTCCATTAAAAACGACATCGTTGAAGAAATCATCATTGGAGCTGCTTGCACTCCTCAGGAAATCGCCACATATAAAACCCTCTTCCAGGTATATAGGGATATTTTCGCCTGGTCATACACATAAATGCCTGGCATTGACCCATCTATTTTTGAGCATCAGATCGACACCTGGCTTGACATCACACCCGTTCACCAGAAACAGCGACCGCTACACCCATCCAAGGCCGCGACTATCAAAGCCGAAATTGATAAATTACGTACGGCCGGGTTTATTTACCCCATCGCTTACACTTCATGGGTTTCCAATCCTGTACCCGTCGACAACAAATAGGGCACTATCCACATTTTCACAGACTTTCGCGATCTCAATAACGCATGTCCCAAAGACAACTTTCCAACACCTTTCATCGATCAAATTATCGACGACTGCGCCGGCCACGAGGCTCTCTCCTTTATGGACGCATTCTCTGGCTATAACCAAATTCAAATCCACCCAGCCGATCAGTATAAAACTGCATTCATTACCCCATGGGGTACTTTTGCATATCGTGTCATGCCTTTCGGCTTAAAAAACACTAGCGCAACCTTCCAGCGGGCGATGACATACATCTTTCACGATTTGGCTGAAATCATCCTCGCCTACTTGGACGACCTCACAGATCGATCTAAGAAACGCACACAACATCTCGATGATTTACGAATCATCTTTCAACGGTGTCGCCAGTACAACATCCGCTTGAATCCTCTCAAGTGCGTTTTCTACGTCACCGCAGGGCGCCTCCTCGGTTTTATAGTTTCCGAAAATGGTATTACCGTGGACCCCCTCAAAGTCAAAGATATCACCGAAATTCCACATCCTCGGAATTTACGACAACTTCAGAGTCTACAAGGAAAAGCTAACTTTCTTAGATGCTTTGTTCTTGATTACGCCATATGCACACACGATTTCCTTCGCTTACTATGTCATGATATCCCTTTTCATTGGGAAGACTATGCCCAATAGTCATTTGATGATCTTAAAGCTGTGCTTTCGAATGCACCTTTGATTAGTGCACCTGACTACAATCGCGACTACATCCTCTACGTATCAGCATCAGCTGTATCAGTAGCCGACGTCCTCGTCCAGCTAGGAGATGACAACCGTGAACATGTCATTTACTACGTTAGTAAGAACCTCTCAGGGCCACCCTTGAAGTATAAACACGAAGAGAAATTGGCTCTTGCCGTTGTCCTCACAGTCCAGAAACTGCGTCATTACATTCTGCTTCGCACCACCAAGGTCGTCGCAGATTCCAACCCTATGCAATATTTTCTCAGCCGTCGACAAGTTAACGGAAAATTCACTCGATGGATTGTTATCCTTCAGGAGTACGACCTCGAGTTTTCTCGTTTCCCAAAACGGTATTACCGTGGACCCCTTCAAAGTCAAAGATATCACCGAAATTCCATATCCTCGAAATTTACGACAACTTTAGAGTCTACAGGGCAAAGCTAACTTTCTTAGACGCTTTGTTCCTAATTACGCCATATGCGCACATGGTTTCCTTCGCTTACTACTTCACGACATCCCTTTTCATTGGGAATACTACGCCCAACAGTCATTTGACGATCTTAAAGCCACGATTTCGAATGCACCTTTGATTAGTGCACCTGACTACAATCGCGACTACATCCTCTACGTATCAGCATCAGCTGTATCAGTAGCCGACATCCTCGTCCAGCTAGGAGATTACAACCGTGAACATGTCATTTACTACGTTAGTAAGAACCTCTCAGGGCCACCCTTGAAGTATAAACACGAAGAGAAACTGGCTCTTGCCGTTGTCCTCACAGTCCAGAAACTGCGTCATTACATTCTTCTTCGCACCACCAAGGTCGTCGCAAATTCCAACCCTATGCAATATTTGCTCAGTCGTCGACAAGTTAATGGCAAATTCACTCGATGGATCGTTATCCTTCAGGAGTACGACCTCGATTTTTCCACCCCTAAGAGTAAGAAGGCCCTCGTTCTCGCCAAATTTGTCACGACCCTCCCCTCTGACACCACCAGTGCCCCCATCAACACCGACTTTCCTGACGAACATCTCTTTTACATCGCTTCTGATGATCCTTGGTATGGTGACCTTCTCGTCTACCTACGAACTAAAAAGTTTGGTAACCATCTATCACGAGATGATCGTCGGCGTATTCGTCATCAGGCCCCCCGCTATCTCCTCATCGGAGACATCCTATATCGACGGGGCGTCGACACCATTCTTCGTCGTTGTCTGACTATTGACGAGGCCGACAGAGTCTTAAACGATGGCCACAGTGGCGCATGTGGGGGCCATCTTTCGGGTATATCCATGACTCAAAATATTATCCGAGCCGGTTACTTTTGGCCTACCTTGTTTCATGATTGCATTCATGCCGTGAAACGATGTGAGAAATGTAAGCTCTACACCAACAAAGCCCGAGCTCCCCCCGCTCTTCTTCACCTTGTTATTACTGCGGGCCCCTTTTGTAAATGGGGCATCGACTTTATGACTTCTAATCCCCCCTCCAGTAATGGTCACAAATACATTGTTGTTGTCGTTGATTACTTCACCAAATGGGCCGAAGCTATGCCCACTTTCAACAACGCCGCTGACACTGCAGCGCGTTTTTTATTTAACCACGTCATATCCCGTTTTGGAGTACCACTCCAACTTGTTTCCGACCATGGGAAACACTTCGAGAATGAGATCTTCGTCGAACTCTTGTCTCATTTAGGATTCTCTCACGAGTTTTCCTCACCATATTACCCTCAGTCAAACAGACAGGTCGAGGCAGTGAACAAAGTCCTCAAGACCATGTTACAGCGCACGGTTAATAAACATAAAACCAATTGGCATAATATGTTATTTTCCACGCTATGGGCTTATCGAACGGCAGTAAAGACCACTACAGGTTTCACGCCATTTCGTTTAGTCCATGGGGTCGAGCCAACTCTTCCCATCGAGTGCGAAATTCCCACCCTATGCACTGCAATTGAGCTTTTACCCGACACTGCTCCAATGGAGCAGCGCTTGCTGAACTTGGAGTCTTTGGATGAAGATCGTCGATCTTCCTTATAGAACAACGAGGCATCTAAAAAATGATCCAAGGCTACCTTTGATCGCCATGTCAACCTTCGATCATTTCACGAAGGCGACCTCGTCCTGGCCTATGATATCGCCCATGATACCTTTGGCCATGGAAAATTCGAATCACTTTGGCATGGCCCTTACATCATCCAACATTGCCTCACCAAAGGCGCATACATCCTGGCCTCCCCTGAAGGCCTCTCCCTCAAAGAATCCGTCAATGGGTTATACCTCAAGAAATTTTATGCTTAGAAGTAGTCATTCTACTTTAGGTTATTTTTTTCTTCTTTTTTAGTGTTTTTAATCTTTTTTCTCCTCCCTCTCGTCTAAACTATCCTTTGTGCTATTGACAGATGCTTCTTCCACCAACCTACCACATTGGTTACGCCGACGGCGCCAGCCATTGGACACAAAATCTCGCTTCGGCAGCTTGGGCCCTATATACCCCCTCACATGAAATGCTACATTCAAGCGACATCTGTTTGGGACTAGAAACCAATAACCAAGCCGAATACACTGCGGTCATTGGCCTCCTGGCCGACGCCCAACGTCATCATTTTTTCCACCTTAGCGTCTTCCTCGACTCTCAACTAGTCGTTCTCTAGCTCAACAATGTTTACCGTATACGTGATCCGTGCCTCTTTTGCAAATACCTGCAAGTTAGATTATTATCTCGACATTTTGATTCCATTACATTTACACATATTCCAAGACAATTGAATCAAATGACATATGACATAGCTAACATGGTGTTAGATTGGCATATATCACATCAAGCTACACATACATAAACATCTCATAAGTCCTATCACAACATATAGATACAATAGACATCATCCTCATCATCAACAAAATCACATGTCGACAACATCAGGATCTCAAAAATGTATACTCATATATATATAAGGCCTATCAGGCCATCCAGATTTTTTACATACAAACATACACGTATCCGCGGGCCAATACAGCACCTCGGTACAAAAACCGGCTCACTAGCCTATAAACAAAAAAAATGTCCATCATACATCAGGGGGCCTCTATCGCACCCCCACCTGCTCCTCCCTCAGGAGGCGGTGGTGGCCTACCCCCACCTTCCCCAAGCGGTGGTGGAGGACCACCCACAGGACCCTCCTGCCCCGACGACAGGCGTCCACTCGTCATCGCAGCCAGCACTGCTGCTCGCCGCACTATGGCCCGCCATGGTGGCGGCACCCCCACACACTGCTCCAGGAAGCTCTCATCCTGGATCCGTGTCCACATGCCCTCAAGCACATCCTGAAACACCGTCTCCAGACGATGACGTATATCATAAAAGTCCACTCCGACTGGTGCCGGAGGAGCATGTGATGGCCCTGCACCAGGGTCATCGAAACTGCGCCACCTCATTGCCCTCTCGGGCTCTGCTGGTCAACCCACGATATCCTCCCACCACCGCCTCTCTCCTTGCGGTCGTCCCTCCGGCTCTCGCCGAGCTGGCGCTCGCTGCATCTCCACCTCGCGCCCGCGAGGTGCCACATCTGCACATGCAAAAAACAAACAACAAAAATCGTATCAGCATCTATATCATATATGGACTGCTATATCACAAAACAACATAAATCAAACACATGCACAATGCAAAACATACCTCGATGGTCAAAAACCTCCCCTGGAGGCAACACCATGTCCGGGTCACCCCAGAAGTCAACCCCAGCATAGGGGTACCAGAGTACTACCTGTGACATCTGCCGCCATATCCATGCGGCCTCTGCAGAAACATAGTGCCCACCTTCGCCACCACTGTGGCGAACCAAAACTGAAGACCACCACCTCAATCGCGGCTCTCGTGCCCCCGACATATCTAGTAGAACCCTCAGGCGCAACATGGGCACCCTCTCCAAGAACCATGCCACTAGGATCGACCCAAAGGTGAACTCTCCTACACCTGTGGACCGACAGCGATCCAACTGCGCGATCATCCGCGCATGCAGCGTCAGTCCCCACGCGAACTTCTCACCGACCACCACTCTCTCTAGCACCAGCAGCTGGCCACCACTGATCCATTGGGTCGCAAGTGACCCGTATACACGAACAATCATCGCCGCTATGCAATGATGAGCCAGGGAGTCTATAGCACTAACGCTCACCACAGTCCCCAACATGAAGTTCTCACCTAAGCAATATCGTCGACCAATGGTAACAAGAGTTGTCTCTCTCAGCAGCACAGGCTCTGCCGGGAGGGGCGTTCCCCGAAAGGGGAGCCCAGTCAGGAAATATACATCCTCCACCACAGTGAAGGGGATCTGCTCTCCTCGCACGAGGAAGCAGTGCAGCTCCAGACTCCACATCTGGAGCAGGAACTGTAGTAAATACTCCTGTGCCCGTATCAACGGGCACTCAAAAAACTTTAGCAAACCCACAGGTTGCTAAAGTCACTCGCACCTCAGGCCCCGCATTGGCCACAACATCTCGCAACTGGGCCCAGTCTCACTCTTGCCACCGCACAGACATCGTCACTGCTGGCCACCTGCACAAAACACAGAGTCCTATATCAGCTCAACGACCCTTCAACAACATCAAAAAGACTTGATTTTTACCCTTCAACCTTGCCTCATAGGCGTGGTTTTTTCTCACCCACAGGCGCGCACACATGCACGCCTGTTCATTACATAGGCGCTCATCTATGCGCGCCTGTTTAGTGCACAGGCGCACCCCTGAGCGCACCTGTTCACCATACAGACGCGCACAGATGCGCGCCTATCCAACCCACAGGCGCGCACGAATGTGTGCCTGTTCACAACACAGGCGCGCCCTTCGGGCTTGCCTTAAAATCCCTTTACCGCGCACCCATGCGCGCATATTCAGTGTACAGGCGCGCACGTGTGTGCGCCTTCCACCGAATAGCCCACGCATGTGGGCCCACATCCCATAAAAAATCCCATCAAAAATCCCATCAAACCCTCTGTATGACCCTCCGTACCTACCCTGCCCAAAAATTGAAAACCTATTTCTATGCAGGATGAGCAGACCACTAACCTGATACTCACAGAACGTCGATCGGATGCCTCGTCCTCCACCAATATCAAAATCTCTTCTGCAATCTGCTCGTCCAATCACTATTGCAGCAGGTACAATTGAGGTGGCAATGTGGGCCCTACAGCTATATATAGGCCTTTTGCCAAACTTCCACTCACCATTCCGGGAGCCCAAGGTGTCTATTTTCCAAACCGTCTTCAGCCACGGGATCAACATCCCGCCACCTACATCATAGTTGTCCCTGGGTCACTTTTCATCCTGAGCCCCCGGGGCGCCTTTTTTTCATATCATGGTCAGGTACACACGCACATTGTCACATTTGTCAAATACATGCTCATATCTTTGATTCTCTTCAGATATTGTTCACTTTGGGTATTTGGTTGTTATGTGCACAAGTACTTGCTCATCGGTCATCAACATCATCCCTTCAGGTATATATTCAACACTGGCATGTAGTCTCTCTCGCTGTATTGCATTTACATTTCCAATCACACCCTCTGATATTGACCTTTAGGATCCTCATTTCCGGCTCTGCAGTACCCACGCCTCCATTTTCACCTATGGTACTGTCACCTGGTAGCATTCTCACCCACATGAGTTGTCCCATTCATAGCACCTTTTGGCACTTTTGACACTCATGTTGTTCTTCATTACCCTTTAGGGACGGGAGTCCTGATAGTCTTTCATCATGTCGTGAATCAGCCACATACTCCTTCTCCTCATTGTGCTAGCTTTCCCACCTGGACTCCTATATTATCTCTTCATAGTTCTATTTTTTACCTGCACCTCCGCAGTATCATGAACCCTCCATTTCATCCATAATCAGTTTGCCCATCTGCGAACCTACCCTCATTTCACCTACCTCATATAGAAACTCACCAATGGGGCCCCCACCCTTCATCAGTTTTCCAAGACAATTCTGCCCTCCCTCAGGCACGCATTTCACACTGGGGCACCCGTTTCTGTATTTGTACATTTCTCCCCAAAATTATTCATTATTTATTGTACAAATGCCTTTATTTCCAGTCATTACATTTTCTTTTATTGTCACCATTGGCGACTTGCTTTCTTTTGGCCACACGCAACCCATGTTACCCTGGGTTGGAGCATTACTTACCCTTGTCGGCATCGTCCATCTCTTCAGAGTACTCCACAGGTCACTTACCTCTACCCTCTGAATTTGTTTACCTTGTCCCGCCTCTGGCACAACTTATCACTGGTCTTGTCATCCCCCTGACACTCGACCTTGTTACACGGTTGCGGCCACTTTTTATATCATACATCCTCCAACCAAGGGCAGTCTTGAGTCTTCCCACTTCTTGACTTCGTCCATGTACCTCTGCCACTTCCTCACCTCAGTAGATTCCACGAAGCCCTTTTCTTTTGGGAGTCACATCCCCCTTTTGTCGACATCAACACCATTTTCCAGAAGGGCGACAATATCTTGATTCTCATTCTCCATTCAATGAGAGATCTCGGACGGCACAGGGTGAAACAACATTGCTCCCTGCTGTCGTTGGCCCCCTTAACATTTGACACCACCACTTTCTCATGTTATGGTGGGTCTTACTTTGCGACTATTGCAGTTATTTCTACCATTTTCCGAAGACCTCTGAACTGGGTAGGGCCATCAATACCCGCATCATCGCCGATACTTATTACCGCGATCATTGCCTCTTGTTCAACATATGTTCCTTTGCAGAATTGTCTTCTGCCTTTATCATTACCACCCCCGAGGGCGCTGTAGTTGTCTACACCAACACTTCAGTCATCTTTTTTCAGAGTTACATACCACGAGCATGGGGCATGCCCGCCTCGTTTGTACACAATTTTCTATTTTTTTGAACAGCTCTCAGAAGGTCGGGTCCTACCGGTTCCTTTTTTCTCCAACGGATCGCTCTGAACGGTCGCACTATTGCTCTCCCTTACAACAACATTCTCAGTAGAAGAAACATTGATGGATTTCGGCTATACGTATGCTCCTAACCTCATCCATCAGGGGGCATCTGTTATCACTGAAATTTCTTCTGCACATGGCGACAAGAACTCAGCATCGTCAGACAGTAATGAAGTCATTCATGGCACTGAATTAATTTCACAGCATTGCAAAAAGGTCAAAAACTATACAAAGTAACCAAAAATTGAAGGGCGCTTTACAGAAGTTTGGTGCGCGCGCACATGCGCGGAACAAAAACGTACCATGCGCGCATACGCGCACGATACACGGTTTTTAGCGCAAAAACCCACGCACCTGCTAAACGATGCATTTATTGAATTGGTCGGCCTCCCAACCACTTATGGATCATCTCCCAAGTCGATTTGACCCTCAAATCTGAGCTGAATCCGCATGGTAGGCTGGTCAAAGACCTAATGAATCCCTAAAGAGCCCCTTTTCACACTTCAAAGGAGTTACATAATCACCCAATGCTATGCTATACAAAGCCATGAAGAAACATCATTTTCTCAAGGAATTTCATGTAATGTTATGCTGCCTATATTGTTTTAAGGACTCACTCCTTGACAATAACACATTGGCACCATTTCATAGAGCCATTCACCTCTCCATTGAGTGGATGTGCTTGGAGTTCTTTCACTATCATTTTCATTTTTCTTATTGTAAGGAGAGCAAGTTTGTGAGGGCCCAAGAGCCTTCCTTTGGAGGAAGAAGGGACCCATAGTCCCCTTTCTTCATTGTGCTTTGATTTCATCAATAGACCAGCCCAAAAACATTAGTGATATTGGTCTTTTTGTGTTTGTTATTTCTTTATCCACATGCTCGTAGTTTTAGTTTGTTTTAATGTAATTCTTGCTTATAGTTTTGTTTTGTTTTCTCTAACTCTTTCCTCTACAACTGTCATGCTTAGCAACACCCAACTGGGCATGTAAGCACCCTTGATTTGCTCACCGAGTCGACGAAAAGGGTGCAAACAACCAACAGATCACGATCACAACGCCAGAGAAGCAACCAGTGGCTCGCCACATCAAGATATTCAATATACTTTGTGCTGCTAAATATTTGACTGCTTTATATCCCTCGTAATTCAAAACCTTTAGGTTTTTACAGTGCTTATTTTTTAAGCATTTGTAGTTTTAATTAGATTATCAGTTTGTATTTTTGCAATCTAACATATTGGTAATGTCATTTTCCTATTTTTTTTAACGAGTGGTTACTTTCTTTAACACATCCAACCTGGCTAGTGTATCAATTTTCTCCTGTATAAACGGTAGTATGTTTAAGAGTAATACAACACAATGACCATGCACATTTGATTAGGGTTTTTAAAATGGGTGCATTTCTTTGAAATATGTTTGCCCATGTTTAGTTTTTTATTAATTATTTAATATTATAAATATTTTAAAATAATTTATAACATAACATGTCCATATAGTTATTATTAAAATGAATTATGTTGTTAATCACACGGATGCAATAGTTAGTAATCAATATGATGTGCAGGGTAGATAATAATAATAATAACAATAACAATAATTATCTCTTTTTAAGGATACAAGAGAGACATCAAACTGGTGAAGTATATTGAGGTATCACCAAATTGGTAAAGTTTATGGAGGTATACATACCCTACTCTACTCTCTTTGTATTTAAACTTATGACTTTTTAGGAAAAAACACATGTTTTTAAACATTAGGCCCACTCGCACTGTTAATTATTTGATTTTTGAGAATATTAAAATTGAAGTTTAAAAGGTTGAAAATCTTTATACTATGATAATAATAATCATCTAATTTTAAGGTTACAATTAAGTTAGACATCAATTCTATATATATAACCCCTTGTTTGTAGGATGGAATAAAGTATCACCTTAGTGAATGCATTTTACTACTAAAATCTATGTGACATATAAGGAAGAAATACATATGGAAGAAATGATTTTTCAAAATGTTTCAATTAACCATAACCAATTGTAAATATATTTGGAAGGAGAGGAAAATAATGACTTTAATTTGTTTGTTCAACTACAACCTGCAATCTGATGTCAATCTGATGTCGAAGATCCAAATGAATTAAAAGTAATTTATGTTAGCCTTTTATTTAATGCTGATATTTCTTTGTTAGAAGTGGAATTATGCAGAGTTGGATCACTACTTTACCATAAGTAGGCTCGAAATATCAATCACCTAGAGTAGAAGTTGATTAAAGGGGAGCATATTATGCTATAGACAATGAATTTTTATATCGCCAAGAAGAAGAAGCAATAGCTCTATAAACCATAGTCTTGCATAATAAAGCAAATAATTATGTAAACGAATAATCACTTTGAAAAAGCATGACTTTGAAACTTCAAATTAATCATCATGAGAAGGAATGCCACTTATCTTTAGATTCCTTTTAAGATTTCCATATTTATCATTGTCATTTTCAAGACATCATTGGGACCTGGTTGGAGTCATCTTTTTATTAAGATTTTCCATAAAGTGGTAAGTGTTAGTATTCTTTGCTATGGATTATTATCTTGATACTATAGTTCTTTCAATCCTTCATGATGGAATATTTCAGCCATTAAATCCTTTACAATGATAAGATTTTGTTTTAGGTTTTACAATTCTTGATCGATTTCATTGGAGTCATGATTTTACTTGGCTTACATATGCGAGTGGTTATTTTATGTTAGGATAGGGTATCATATATAGTTTTGTTTTTTTTGTTTATTTTATTTTTCTTTTATTTAGAATAAATGATTTCTATAATTTTAGTTTTATTCTGTTATTAAATTTCACTGGGTTGATTAAAGGATTTTTATAATTTTAGTTTTATTCTGTTATTAAATTTCACTTGGTTGATTCTTAAGGTTATGAAGTTTCTTTTTGATTTTATTTTAGTGATTTGCATTTATTCGAGGTTTCATGTTACATGTATTTTTTATAATTATTTTTATCTTACATGGCTTTTCCATTTGATTGACTTGTTTTGTAGACTCCCTAATTGATTAAGTGAAAGTTCTTGTAAAAATAGAACAAACTAAATAATATTTGAAATATTTCATTTTACTTTTTAATCATGTCTTAGAAAGAATAATTTGTGAATAAATATTCCACGCCACTTGAAAATTAAAATAATGGTGAAATTGAGACCTACCTAAATAATTGAGTCGTGGAAGATGTTGAAAATTTAGTTGAAGTGGTGATTTAGTTGACCTAAAGTTATCATCCATTCATATCAAAGGATCACAACATATGAAGGGGTTTTTGTGAAACATCTAGGGTTAGATGTTTTTAAAAAACCCTAGGCCCACTCACACTGTTAATTATTTGATTTTTGAGAATATTAAAATTGAAGTTTAAAAGGTTGAAAATCTTTATACTATGATAATAATAATCATCTAATTTTAAGGTTACAATTAAGTTAGACATCAATTCTATATATAAAACCCCTTGTTTGTAGGATGGAATAAAGTGTCACCTTAGTGAATGCATTTTACTACTAAAATCTATGTGACATATAAGGAAGAAACACATATGGAAGAAATGATTTTTCAAAATGTTTCAATTAACCATAACCAATTGTAAATATATTTGGAAGGAGAGGAAAATAATGACTTTAATTTGTTTGTTCAACTACAACTTGCAATCTGATGTGGAAGATCCAAATGAATTAAAAGTCATTTATGTTAGCCTTTTATTTAATGGTGGGTGTAATTTTGGCAAATAATTTTTTCGACATCCTCTAATCTTTAACTCTACAATTCAAATTCTACATTTTGAGTTTGTCCCATATAGGCTCCGTGTTGAACCTATAAATTTCATACCACTTTGAAATGAACCCATCCCCAAGCCGGGTCATGCTAATGCTAAAAATGACCCAATTTAAAATTTCTGATACCAAATCTAGATGCATAAATACTACACAGAATGGCATTCAAACTCAGGAAACGGTGCATACTAATTAAAAAGTAAATGCAACTAATTTAACTATGCACAATCAATAGCTTAAGCACATATAGAAAAAAATTTAACCACATAAATAAGAACTCATGTGCGTCATCCTACTCACAACATGTAGCATTAACCAAAATAACTTAGAGTAAACTACACAACTGYTATATYCACRTTTCACAKAAATAAACACAACAAATAAGAACACTTATCTTATTAAATATGTAACCCTAAGYTSGGGCTATGAATMTACAAGAGATGGTGGTCCCTAAGGCTCGCTAAAGTCCCCCTCTTAACAATTGATCGCYACAACTAATTCCAGTCCCTAACTCTCTTCCCCACAACCTGCACAACCCAATGGTGGGATCCCGTTTCACTGCTCACARTCCCTCAGGCCTTYCCACTCATCTCTAGGGATACCAATGTAGGTTGGATAGGAAATATCTTTKTTGCGACCTTAGGAATTCTATAACTACAACAATAATTCACACAACAACTAAACACTTGTTTYTCTTAAAAAATTTCGAAAAAAAAAAATCATTGAGAGGTCCACAACCTTTCTTCCCATGAAATTACAGCTTCAAACAAATACCATACATGCCCACTATGGATGCCTTCAAGCTTCAATACTCATGACTTTTCTAGTGTCCAAAAATATCCATGTAAACATTGCTCTTCATGCAAAAACATGAATGACTGATGCTTCCCCCTCTACTCATACAAATTCCTCTCTTTTCTCGAGACAGTTTGATTGATGACTCTACCCAATGTTGATTGTACTTTAGCCCCATGCTCCCCAATAACTATGGGATGTGACTTTTACACCCACCCTCTTACATGAAATCAATGATTGTCTTTGAGAACATTCAATCAGAAAATGGAAAGTTCATAGTAAAAATAATAAGAAAGAAAGGGCTTTGGGTTCAATAGACATGGGTAAACTCCCCTTCTTGGAGACTTGGACCCGTTCCCTCTTTTGGACCCGTTCCCTCTCTTGTGGAAACTAAGCCCCAAAACATTTACATATTACATAGCTTGACCCTTGGCCATACATCACATTTACAATATGCATCTAAGGGTTGAAAACGGTCTGGGTTATGGATAAGGATCCCACCATTTAAAACGGAAAAAGCTTAGAGATCGGTAAAGGCTCTTAGGTTCGATGATGTTTTTAAATCATCTCGGCATTGAACCATTTATAAGAACATGTCGGCTTATAGAATGGTCTTCAAAACGCCTATTAGTAGAGGCAATGTCCAAACGATATGGACAAGTAGAGCAACTGAGGAGATTGTCCGAAAGTAAATCGCCACCTGAAACGCTCAGGAAAAAGAAATTTAATAATCATGGACAGGCAGGTCTTGGAATTAATTGGGTCTTTGACAGTAGTGGCCGTATTCTTCGTATTCTTCGGTAGTGGCCGTATTCTTCGTATTATTCAATCAATGTTACCGTAATTCTACTTCGTCGCAGTGGAGAGTCGTCTTCATCGATAATGAGAGCGATCTTCAACAACCTCTCGGCATGTCTGATGAACAAATAGCCAGACTGCAATCTTTCAAGTACTCTTATTTTTTGACTTTTTGATCATACCTAACATATAGATCGACCTCTTGAATACAAACCTGAGCCCTAGTTTTAGGATTGATCCTAATTTCAAAATTGTTTCTACCGACACCAAAAGTAGTGATGAGGGGTTTCTATTTTTAAATCTGCCTCAATTTAGAGAACATTCCCCATTTGACTTAGCGATATTCATACACATGACTTAAATTTAAAAATTCAAATTTAATACTTAATAAGGAATGTACATGGGTTTGTAGGTATTGTGAGAGTATAAAAATGGGTATTTAGTAAAAATAGGGAACATGTAGTAAAAATAAAGTTTTTTTTTTAATTTGATAGACGTATTGGGAGGGGGGTTTAACTAAGAGATTTTGGGATGTATTTATTAATATCTAGTGAAATTAGGGATACTCTTTAACATTCGAGAAACACATGTTATGTCATAGGTTCAGGAACTTAAAAACCTATAAGACGGAGAATTTTGAAAAAAGGATGATGTAGAGTATATAATATTATAAGGATCCTTTTATAAGCAACCTGATTTTCCCAAGGCGATTCTTTCAACTAAATGTTTGAGGAATGGACTATATATATAGGGAAATGGAGAAAAAAGAGAGTGAAGCTTCCTCAAGCAATTTGGGAAATTCTTCTGGATATTGATAATATTTGAATAAACAAGGAGGGTTGACTCCCCAATTGAGATAAAATAACATTTTACTTGAGGATCCCAACATACTGGAAGGGGAAATGAACATTTCCTATATCCTTCATCTTTTTATGAGTAAGATGATTTTTATTGTATAGAGGCTTTTGCTTGTACATTCTTGTAGACTATTCTATGAATTTATTGTTATTGTTGTTTCATTTAGTTGTTAGTGTAAAATGTGGAATGGTTATTGGTTAATAATATTAAACAATTTTTTTTTTTTTTATGACTAGTGATTTCAATATTTAAATGATGATTTCATAGTAAACTATTTTCTAGTCTAATGGTTAGAATGGATGTTTATTTCATATTAATTTTGTACTATCAAATCCTAGCTAGGTTTTATATTAGGACAATATTTTGTTGTTAGTTCTAGAATTGCATTTAGGCTTTATATTTTGTTCCTTTAAATCATAAAATCATTAATGAATTTTGAACTAGGATACAAATCTTCTCCCTATTCCAAATAGTGCATGTCTAATTGAGACCTTTCTCTAGGGAGAAGATCTAATGTTGTAATTTCGACATTCCTCATTTTCAACATTTTGGTGCTAGGAGGGTTAGATGACAAACTAACCCATGTGGAGCCATTTTTTCAAGAATGCATTAATATCTCATGGCTCCTCTCCATATTCCTTCATAAGATTGGGTTTTGAGTTTTTTTAGATCAGTGCATGATAACCCTAAAATGATAGTAAATGTTTTGACATTCATACAGATTTCGTCATGTAGGATTAAATTTAGATGATTAAATAACCTTGAAGATGTTGGATGTAGGTTGTTCTCCTTCACTTTCAAATGACATATTTAGTCTTGGCATAGGGAATTATCAACCAAATCCATTTATAGATGAATGAAGTTCACAGAATTTTCTCTAACTATTCATGAAAATTATAACTATAATAAACTTTGTTTGAACTTCAAGAAATATGAAAAGATAAAAATGAATATGTTAATGTTTTGAATCAATGAATATGCATATTTACTATAAATTTCATGAGAGCGACAAACCCTGATAGGAATTCTTATCTTCTCCCTTTTCTAAAAGAAGAAGAGCAATACCTTGGTTGTGAGTAAGATTCACATTGTTACATATATCTTCTTTTAGAATTTTTAAAGAAATAAATTTCACCTTGTCACAAACACAAGGTTGTAGAAGTCAAGAGTTTGCAAAACAATTTTGAAAAGGGGTTTAATTTTGAAAATAGTGTAAGTTTTGATTTACCAAAAAAGATATATTTTACACTGCCTTGATTCAAATAAGTGCATTGTATCAACAAACTTCATATCACTATAGGATCCCATTTTCCCAATAGAAACAAAATCTAAGGATTTTCAAGTCATATAATCTACAGTTCGAATCTAGCGATTTTCAAGTCTCATATAATCTACACTTTGATTTTGAAGAACAACATAAGAGAAATATTTTGCATAATGATTCTTTATTTTCTTTCAATGACTAAGTTATTCCTAAAAATCCTGAAGACCTTTTAGGAAACACACTATATACTTATTTAAGTCCAGACTATGAACTTCGAAGTTGAACCTATATCAGTTGATGATAGCTTCGAGGAGATGGAGGAAACTTAATATGATGTTTATTATGTAGACATTTCTCTTGAGGATAATAATACATTCTTTAATTTTGATGCTCTCTACATAGTTCATTTTTCTAATTATCACCTAGAGATCTACAATATTATTTTGCAATTGTCCCTTTATATTTGGATTTTGGAAATGAAACAGAAAGTGAAAGTGGGTTAAGGTGTATACATATTGAAGATATGATTTTTCAAAATGTTTCAACTAACACTCACCCATTGTAAATCTATTTGGAAGGAGAGAAAAATAATAATTTTAGTTTTTTTTTGTTCAACTACAACCTGCAATCTGATGTCGAAGATCCAAATGAATTAAAAGTCATTTGTGAAGGGATGGATCGCTACTTGACCATAAGTAGGCTCGAAATATCAACCACCCAGAGTAGAAGTTGATTACAAATCAAACCATCCTTTAACCAATTTTATTGTGGACATGTCCCGATTTTGGGATCACACCTAATTGTTAAATTGGGCTCTCCAATCACTAAATTTTTTGTATGTAGGTGCCAATTTGGGAATAAATATTGATATTTGAATCAAAATCCCCTTACTATTTGAACTATTCAAATTTATCTTTTCATCAACATTTTTCCATAACTTTTGTTTGGTGTCTCTTATTTCCTTTCAAACTTTTCTTAGTTTTGAAATTTTGACCAAATCAATATATTAAAAATGTCTCAATTTATAAAATGGAATCAACATCCAAATTGGGTCTCTTTGTCAGTTAGTGACTATTTCCTTTCCCCAATTTGAAAATAAGCCTTGATTTCTAGATTGGAACCTCTCATCGCTAGTGATACTGTACAAAATTTTCAACTTGTTTCATGTGATTTTTTTGTTATCTTATTTTCAAACTTTTTTCAATTATTCCTTCTAAGATCACATCTCCTCGAGCAATCCAAATCTCTAAAATTTGTCCCTCTAGTCACTAAAGTGATATAATTCAATTCCAATTCAATTATCAATTTTTATGTTCAAATTGAGCCTTCCCTTTACAAATGTAGTGTCATGGGTTCTTGATTTCTCAATTATCGTGTTTTTTCGTAGCTCTACATTTACATGTGTGGAAATATATACCATACTCTTGTCACATGTCCCAAATCACTTCCATACCTTTTTCATGTGTGAATCCATTTTTAATTTCGATTGTGATTGTGATGACATGCTATCCTAATTTCTTAGTTGGACCTATCCTAGAACTAGTCTCCTAATGAACTTGTTCTTTGAATTTTTTATAAAACCTGACATATGAATCAACCTACTCAATGCAATCCTATGGCCTTATTTTAGGATTGGGTTTGATTTCAAAATTGGGCTTGCCCTCACCTAAAGTAGTGACGAGGAGTCTCGATTTTCAAATCTACCCTAATCCATAGAACACTCCCCATTTGATTTTGGGATATTTAGATGTGTGACTTCTTTTTCAAATTTTGAAATTCAATACTTAACATATATAGTTCATTATGAATTAATATGTATTTAATACATGTCCCTTATTGGTCTCATTCTATGGCGCAATGACTCAAATTATCACCCTTTTGAACCTATGAATAATTGTGAACTTTCCTTTGATATTTTGATCTAAATGTTTGAAGCTAAAAATGAGACTTATTTGTTCAAATAGTCTATGCATTGAAGAAGTAATCAAATTCCTCTCATAACTCTTGGAATCACCAATTGAACTCAATAATGTTAAAGGCCTATAAAGGTCACCTATATTTTGACTTCACTTACTAGGTATTTGAGTTCAAAATTCTCTTGTTCGATTAGTGATGTTTGTTATCAATGAGATAGGTGTTTTTTTTTGTTTTATATAGTGGTGACATATATATTCATTAAAACGTTTTGTAGTTTGAATTTTTTTATCTATTTGCATGAGCTCAACTTCTTTTCTTTTTTCCTGCAAATTGATTGATGATAAATCCAAGTTCAAACTATAAAAGCATAGTTATCAACTTAACGAGAACTCTATAGAGTTCTCATTTTTCGGGGGTCTAGTTTTTTACCCTATTTTTAAAAATGGTACTACTGGTAGAACCCTCCTCCCATTTTAGGTGGTAGAACTCCACTTTTTTTTTAAATGCTTGTTTTTTCATTTATTTTCAAATTGTTCATTTTTTTTTTCTCAACCGTGTTTTTTCATATATTTTCAAACATTTTTTTTATTCAATGGTGTTTTAAATCATATTTCCATGCTTCATCCAATGTTAAAAATGTTGTACACCATTTATTTTTTTTAAATCAAGATTTTTCATATAATTATGTGTCTTTAATTAAGTTATGGTTCCATAATTTTATAACTTATATAGTTACATATAATATAAAAATGGTGCTACTGGTAGCACCACTTTTTCATTTAGGGGTTGATTTTAAAGTTTGTTTGAGCAACCATTTGATTCTTTAATCCCATGCTTTAAAAAGGTTGTAATTTTGACCTGGTTACAAAAAATGGTGCTACCGGTAGCACCACTTTTTGATTTGGGGGGTTGATTTTCATGTTTTTTATGCAAAAATATGGGTTTTAAGGGCTAGAGTTCTTGTTTTGAGGTCATAGTTCTCATTAAGTTGGTAACTATGTTTAAATCATAGCTAAATTAAAACCCCTACTATGATTTCATGCACCTTAGGTCAAGATCAACGTTACCATATTTAAAACTAGTTTCCATTTTGAATTACTAGTATATGAGTTTTTTATGATTTTTAATACGATTTTTAAAGTAAACCCTGCATGCTTTTCTTTTTTGTTGCACTAAATTGTAGGGATTTTCATAGGGATACTAGAGGGTATGAAGGGAAAAAAATATGAACAAGGGAGATCAATTGTAGACCAATTGAAGGATCAAATGGAGTTTCTAAATGAAAATATGTATTTTGTGTTTATATCATAGGTGGATTAAAAAAAACTATGAATTAACTAGGGAGGTTTCTCCCATTTTTATCACCATATAATGGGAATCACTTTTTCTTTCTATTTGTTTCGTCAATAAGATTTTTTAGTTCACATCCATTAATTTGTGATTGAATTCAAAATCTATATTTTGATCGATATTTTTTTTGAGATGACCATTATAACCAATGAATATCAATTACTTTTCCCCATCTCCATTGCCCATCCCACCCGCTCTTAATAATTCCACCTTAACTAGATTATTATAACACCAACAAGATAATAGACTCCCATAACTAAACAATCATCAAGTATAAGGGAAAATAAGTTTTCTGGTGGCAAGAAACCAAATATTGAAGCCTAGGATACAAGACATTCTAAATTTCCCATTTATGTACACACCTCTTACACTACTAGTTTTGATGGATCCTAGAAACACAATGAACTATTTCATCTAATAAAATATGGGGAAAGGATTAGGAATGATGAGTACATGGATGAAAGGGAAGAATAAGATCTATGCATAGAAAAAAATTAAAAAGAACCCATTATACACCATTCAATAACCAAATATCCAATAATCGTTTGTGTAGAAGTAATCAGGTACCTGATTCAACACATAGA
Source organism: Picea engelmannii (assembly GCA_009831015.1). NCBI lineage: Eukaryota > Viridiplantae > Streptophyta > Pinopsida > Pinales > Pinaceae > Picea > Picea engelmannii. Next base: position 106,763 of record ML793635.1, on the reverse strand, counting down.
GGGAAAAACAATAAGAATTGTGAATGATCACGAAAGTTTTTTTGTTAGGTAGCTAGAGAGGTAGTGGGGCCCAGAGGGCCCATAATGATGATAGTCGAGGCTATTCAATGTAAGGTGGACTAGGTCCACTATATTATTAAATAAGGCCCACTATGATAGTTCGATATAATAAATGGGTAGTTAGATATAATAAATGTAAGAGGAACTCTTAGAAGGTTCTACTTCTAGACGATTACTCCTCTAGAATGTTCTTAGGTGATGGTAGCACTATATAAAGGGGTTCAAACAATGTAATGGGATATGAAGAGAAATATTGCATTTGGAGCTAAATCTCATTAGGAGGAAGCCCCCTGAAAGAGACAAGTGAACAAGAGAGGATCCCTTCCATAATAGGATCCATTGTATGGTGTTTCCCTACCCTAAGGGTTTGATAGTAATAAAAATGATTTTTCATATTCATCTTCTATGTCTATTGTGGTGCTTTTGTATTCAGTTATTTGGTTCTTAACATTTTTTGGATGAGTCATGTTGATTGATTTTTAATCCTATTATAAATTAATCATATATTCAAATTCATTTCAACATTGTTTGGTTGAATTTTTGTATGTGTGAAGATAGCTACTATAAATTCCTCACTAAGTGGTACAAGAAACATATAACTTTCAAATATTAATTATCAATAATTTCCCCACCATACAAATTAGGTTAGGATACACATGGGTAGTTTTATATGCCCTAACTATGAGTAACTTAAGATATGATATCTCGAGGACCACAAGAAGAAGACATGGAGTGCCAAGATCCATATGATCAACTCAACCCACATTGAGTAGACATAGTCCCTCCTCTTCACCACACATCACCATTCAACATCAACAACATAACAATGTTTTCCACACCAACATGGCCCAGAAAGGAACACAAGTCTTGATTCATGGGGTAACAAGTCCAGTGTTGTGGTAAGTGTCACTTTAATATTTGAAGCATTTGAGCATGTTGCAAAGGGTCTTTTCTTGATTATGGAACATTTGTTTGAAAATTACACCTTTTTCCTTATTTCACCTTGGTGGTTGACATGGTTTCCTAGTAAGTGGGTCACCCTAGGGAAAAGGTTTGCCAATGGGGGTCCCCCATGAAGTGTCCTTATACCATTCTCACTCATACTTACCACTTTCCATGCTTCTTCCCCTTTGCTTCCTCATCTTTTGATTTTTTGGGTTCATTGACGCCAATAAATGATTGTACCTCATTTCATGGGAAGACGGGTTAGAGTGACACAAACCCCCCCCTTACCCTCAGGCCAAGAATCCGTATAGGATCGATCTCCTTCGAATCTGTAGACCCGAATTAGTTCTTTCGGGCCCTCACTGGAACCCCACAAATTTGATCCACAGGCCCTTCATGAAAACTCCACTGGCACAAGAAATGCACCAGGCGTGAGTCTTCACCTCCACATGGCCACTAGATATGACCACGACCTTTTCCGAAAAGGGATTTCGGGTTTCACGACTTCGGGGGTTTCAACACCAAGATCCCGCTCCTTGTCATTAGAAGTGTCGAAAAGTCGAACCCTGAAATGCCGAATTGTGTGACCGCAGCCCCACTCTAAAGATATGTCGCATTTCGCAACTTCAAGGATTTTCAACTGAAAGTTCCCTAGCTCCTTTTCCAGTAGGATTTTCGAAATGTCGAACCCTGCAACTCTGAAATGTCAAACCCCGAAAGGGATGGTGAGTGACAAGCTCCCCGCTCGGATCCTGTCCACATGACCCTGTCTTGTGACCCGGTGTTATTTCTTTGAATGATTTCAGGTTTTCGCGATTCTGGCTGCAACAGTTCTTGACCCTTCAAACCCCTGGGTCCCGGAATGCTGAAATACCGAACCCTAAAATGCTAAAATTCCACTCCAAAGGAAGATCAACAGCTGTGAGCCTCCCCTGATCCGACGACTTACGTTCTTTCAGGTTTTCATGGGTTAAGAGGCACGACTCTTGCCCTTGGTATCTCCCAGTATTCGAAATGATGAAATCTCCTTTCGGGGATTTCCCCATAACCTTGACCACTCGCCACATGTCCTCTTGTGGAAGGTCACGATGCTTTCAGGATTTTGTAAGTTGAGACTTTTTGTCTCATGACTCCTTCTCCTTGAACTCCTGGTATCTGAAACCCTGATGGCTTCCAGATTTCTGCCATGTGTCCTATCAATGATGGATGGCCCTGATCTTTTCGGGACTTTGACAAGTCCTTCCCTTTGAATATATGAGGGCTAAACCTCATGCACCTTCTCCTGGATCCGATGGCTATCGCTCCCTGCACTAGACCTGACGACCCAAATCTGTTCTTCTGTGCTCTCTCCTTCTGCTGCTTGGATATGAAACTCAAGAGTCCTAATCTTTTCTCTAGTGCCTGAATCAACAACAACTATGCTCTCCTGAGCTCACGCTTCTTCATTCCCCTTGGAATATTTCTTGTTCCAAAAAGGCCTCAGCCTTCATCTTTGCTGTGAATCCTATATCCTCGGCTCCCGCCTGTATTCTAAGGACGTTGTCCCTCCTGAGCTTCTAAAATTGAGACAAGTTCACTATGAATGCACTCCTTGCGCTATTCTTTCTTATCTTAAGAACTTCAGACAAGTTCTTATTCACACACTCCTTGTGCTGCTGAGTTTTCGGATAACTCAATTCGAAGTATTTCTTGCTAAGAAATGCTTCACGCCCTCCTGGCATTCTTCTTCTCGATGCACACCTTGTAGAGAATTTCTTCACAGAGTGTTTAGTATCTCTGTAAGTGCCTTCTCCTTGACACTTCCCTTTCCTTAGAACTAAAAATAGAGTTCCCGGGTGCACTCTATGCACTCACTCAATGCCCTCTTGGCAGAGCTCTACAGAACCTTCAGTAGTTCTACTTTCTTTGTGCCTTTCTTTGCACAGTATTCGCCCCCAAGGTGTCCAACAACCTTGAGGCTTCTCCTTGAGTCTAAGAATTCCTTTGGTGCACCCTCTTGGCATGTCTTTGTATGAACCTCACAGAATTCAAAAGTTCACTCCTTGTACTGGCTTACAGAACCCCCAATATTCTGTCATGCAACCTCTTGCATGAAGCCTCAAAGAACCCAAACCTGGAATCAAAGAACTCACAGACAGTAAATTATGTCTATCCCTGCAAATGCATACCTAAGATACATCTACAACATATCATCAACACATAAAGACATTCATTCATGAACTCATAAACATGTGGACAACAACATGCAGGAAAAAATGCTCTGTTTGTATTAATCAAGAATGCCTGATTACAATGTGTTCAAGCTCGGACTGCAACAGAGTCTCGACTCTTCTCTTCTTCCTATTCTATATTTTTTCTTCTCTATCGACTGACTTCTCTTCTCTATTGACCCTCTATCCTATAGATACAAAGGTTATTTTTACAAAAGGGGGCTCCTCGAGCGCTTCCCTCCATCCTTACCAACTCTCATTAACTTACATTCAATTACATTTAATGGCTGTCTAGTCCGAATCGGATCTAGATCTTAGCCTTACAACTATTTAGGGCAACCTTTATCTAAAGCTTGCACATATGCATGGATTTTGGCTCTACCAACCTTACAATTATTTAATACAATTTTCAAATTTTGAAAAAAAATGAGAGGGATACGCTTCTCTCCTTCCATTGAATGCACGTTGGGTGTGCTGGCGCTTGATGACGTGGAGTGATGCTCCTGCATCATACTCCTCAATTGCAAAAATCATGAGCTCCTGCTCATGAGCTTCCTAGCATGGTTGTCGAAATCCACCTGGATCCCAAATAGTTCCTTGGAGCTGTCCATCCACTCCATTGCTTTGCTGCTACTGCTGCTGCCCTGCTGCTATGGCAGGTTCTCCTCTGCTCAACTTGCCTTTGTTGACTGCTTCTACTGATGTGAACATCATCTTTCTGATTTCCTCAATCACTTCATTCAGCTTCTCCCATGGCTAGCTCTCCTTTTGCAGCCTGCTCTGCTGCACTTCTTTCTTGCAAATGGGCAGATCATCCCGATCCCCCATACTATCTTCTTCCAACTTAGCCTGTCGGATGTGAAAGATTTGCACCATCACCCTTCTCTCCAAGGATTCCAATCCTTCACACAAACCAACAAAGTCTATGTTGTATTCTTCCTCTCCTTCTTCCTCTGTAGCTTCCAATGCTGCAGTCATCTCCTTTTCAGCTTCCTAGATGAAAATTCTGAGCCATTCTTCTGAATGCTCATCTCCTTCATCTCCTTAGGCAAACGTCAGTGTCTGCTCCACTTATTCCTTCATGAAAAGTTTTTCTGGTGCTTCTCCTGTTGTTGTTGCATCTACAACACCTACTCTGGCCCCAACTGGGCTGCTTGGTAGGAATATGCGAATTCCCCCAATCATCAGAATGCTCTTCTAATTTTCTCCTATCAACACTCCTTGTTGATTTGAACTCTCCTCTGAGTTCATGAGACTCTCAGACAGTCTCATCTCCTTCCCCCTGCCCACCTAGAAATTTGGGAATTTTCTGCTACCCACCTGGTAGTCCATGAGATCCAGTGATCCCATCTCATTGCCCATTTGGCAATCTGAACTTTCACCAATGCTCCCCTGGCAGTACGCGAGACCTTTTGCTGATCTCTTCCCATTGCCCACCTAGCAACTTGAAATTTCACTTCTGCCCACCTGGAAGTTTCTGAGATCTATCGATCCCATCTTTATAAACACTCCTTGTTGACCCAAACTCATCCCTGATTTCATGAGACTTCCAGACAATTTCATCTTCTCTCCCTTGCCCACCTGGCAACATGGGATTTCTTCTCTACCCTCCTGGTAGTCTATGGGATCCTCCAACGATCTCATCTCATTTCCCTCCTGGAAACCTAAATTTTCTGTTATGCCCTCCTGGTAGTCTTTGAGATCATCCCGTGACCTCTTCTTATTTCCCTCCTGGAAAATTGAAAATTTCTCACTGTCTACCTGGCAGTCTTTGAGATCTTCCAGTGATCTTTTCTCCTCATCATCACTGAAATTTCTCATAGCTTCTGGTTCACACACATGAACCACTTCTTCTTCAACCCTGAGGTCTTCCACATACCTCAGCCATTCCTTCAACATCTTCCGCTGCCTTCAGGCCAATAACTCCTTGACTGGCCATTTCACTTTCATTTTCATGGGCCATTCATATACCCATCATGATTTTTCATCCTGCTGCATTCGAAATGCAAGATCCTCCATCCTCTCTCTTATCTCGGTGAGTTCTTTGTTCATCTCAGCCTCGCTTTGCTGCTTGTGGTTCTTCTTTCCACCGTGTCCATGGCCTTCAACAACCATTTTCTTGTTCCTGTCTGCCCTCCTGGAAAACTTGTTGTTGTCACTCTACAACCGTGAGTGCTTCCATCCTTTTCTTACAGTCGACCTGACTGTTTATTTTTTGTTGCGTCCTGCAACAATCTCTTCAATCCTTTTCATATAAAATATACAGATGAAGTCCTGCTCTGATACCACACTGACACAGATCCCCCCCTTTCCCTCTGGCCAAGAATCCACACAAGATCGATCTCCTTCGAATCTGCAGACCCAAATTAGTTCTTTCGAGCTCTCACTGGAACCCCATGAATTCGATCCACAGGTCCTTCAAGAAAAATCCACCATCATAAGAAATGCACCAGGTGTGAGTATTCACCTCCACACGGCCACCAGATATGACCATGACCTTTTCTGAAAAGGGATTTTGAGTTTTGCGACTTCAGGGGTTTCAACACTAAGATCCCCGCTCCTTGTCATCAGAAGTGCCAAAAAGCCGAACCCCGAAATGCCGAATTGTGTGACCATAGCCCCACTCCAAAGATACATCATGTTTCATGACTTCGGGGATTTTCAACTCAAAGTGCCCCGTCTCCTTGTCCACCAAGATTTTTGAAATTCTGAACCCCACAACTCCAAAATGCCGAACCCCAGAAGGGATGGTGAGTGACAAGCTCCCTTCTTGGATCCTGTCCACGTGACCCTGTCCTGTGACCTAGTGCTATTTCTTCAAATGCTTTCAGGTTTTCATGTTTTGGGATTTCGTGATTTCGGCTACAATAGTTCTTGAACCTTTGAACTCTCAGGTCCCGGAATGCCAAAATACCAAACCCCAAAATTCTGAAATTCCACTCCAAAGGGAGATCAATGGCTGTGAGCCTCCCCTGATCCAACGACTTACATTCTTTTGGGATTTTATGGGTCGAGAGTCCCGACTCTTTCCCTTAGTATCTCCCGGTATCCGAAATTCTAAAATATCCTTTTGGGGATTCGAAACCTTGATCGCTCGCCACGTGTTCTCCTGTGGATGGTCACGATGCTTTCAGGATTTCATGAGTCAGGAATTTTTGTCTGATGACTCCTTCTCCTTGAATTCCCAATATCTAAAACCCCGATGGCTTCCAGATTTCTGCCACACGTCCTCTCAACGATGGATGACCCTGATCTTTTTGGGACTTTGACAAGTCCTTCCCTTTGCATATACGAGGGTTAAATCTCATGCACCTCCTCCTAGATCCGATGGCTATCGCTCCCTGCGCTAGAGCTAATGGCCCAGATTTGTTATTTTGTGCTCTCTCCTCCTGCTACTTGGACATGAAACTCAATGGTCTAGATATTTTCTCCAGTGCCTGAATCAATGACAATTGTTCTCTCCTAAGCTCATGCTTCTTCCTTCCCCTTGGAAAATTTCTTGTTCCAAAAAGGCCTTGGCCTTCGTGTTTGCTACGAAGCCTGTATCCTTGGCTCCTGCCTGTATTCTAAGAACGCTGTCCCTCTTAATCTTCTGAACTTGAGACAAGTTCACTTTGAATGCACTCCTTGTGCTATTCTTTCTGAGCTTGAGAACTTCAGACAAGTTCTTATTCACACACTCCTTGTGCTGCTGAGTTTTCAAATAACTCAATTCGAAGTATTTCCAGCTAAGAAATGCTTCATGCCCTCCTGACGTTCTTCTACTCGATGCACACCTTCCAAAGCCTTTCTTCACAGAGTATTCAGTAACTCTGTAAGTGCCTTCTCCTTGACACTTCCCTTTCCATAGAACTCAAAATAGAGTTCTCGAGTGCACTCTATGCAATCACTCAATGCCCTCTTGGAAGAGCTCTACATAACCTTCAGTAGTTCTATTTTCTTTGTGCCTTTCTCTTCATAGTCTTCACCTCCAAGGTGTCCAAAAACCTTGAGGCTTCTCCTTGAGTCTAATACTTCCTCTTTTGCACCCTCTTGTAACGAACCTTCTTGTTACGACAACAACTATTTAATGGGTGCAAATTTTTTTATTTTTTTTTAAGGTGTGTGCGCGCGTGAAAAAATAATAGACACTCTTGACTCTCGTCGCCACCCGATGACTACAAGACGCAACCATGATGATTAACACAATAAGACAAAGGCGCAAAGCAAGTAGCTGCAAGAAATGAACGACCCAAGACATAAGGCGCACCACAAGTAACTGCAAACAATAAACGACCCCAACTGGGGTATGCATAGTACGGACACAGAAGGAAGAATCCATGGTAGTATATTTTACTATTTATGCACAGGAAAGCAAGGCATTTAATCTTAGTTCTCTGCTCCGGAGAGAGGGAAGGTCAGATAGGCTCCTGGCCGACTCCTCAGGCAAAAACTAGTAATCTCCGTCAGGTGTGTCGCAAGAGTGGAAACCGTGCCTTTAAAGGGCCTGAGACTCTTGATACAACACCGGATTCCTTACACAAAATAATCACACATGGAATTATATACTAGGCTATAATGAGGTGTCTACATCCCGCCCGACACAACAGACCAAGCGACTTAAACGCTTACCAATAAGTACAATCAAGGATTAAAGGAACAACCACATCCTTTCCGGAAGGCGCAATCAGAGAGGCTCCGGCTATGAACACACAAGGTTAAGACAAGGCAATATCTACGACCCAATTGGTAATGGTCACGGACCAATTTTCCACATAAATTCATTAATTGGAGTGTTACTCAATCCACCCTGGGAAATAAGGAAAATTCGATTGATTGGGATTCTTCATTACATTTCATAACAACTGATTGCACTTAGTTCATCGACAACACATTTTTGAGTCAACAATCCAACAGTTCTAACAACATTAACCGGGAACAATATCCACATTACAATTCCTTACAATATTCTTCAAATAATTAAAATCTCATTTCATCTTGTATGCTAACAAAACATCTATTTCATCTTGTATGCTAATTTAGAATCAATTTTTCCAATTAAATTCATTAAACATCTAATATCCACGATAAATTCATTACAGTATTCCTCAAATAAATTAACATCTCATTTCATGACATTACAACACAACTTCACATCTATACCCTCCTAACCTTGTAATACCACATCTATCACCTCACTACTGGTATGTTGTCCATACAAATTTACGAAACTTACCATAAGACTATATTATCATTTCCTTTTATAAATTCCATAATGCTTGCCAATTAAGATACTACAAAGTCACGTTACAACCAAACCTTCCATAGAACTATATTAATACTGCATTTATGTTGCCATTTAAGATAACTACAAGTCTTATTACAACAACCTTCCATCGAACCTTATTACTACTACGTTTTAATAATTCATTTTATATTTGCATTTATTGATTGCATTTATATTGTCATTTAAATAACAACCAGGTCGCATTGCAAAAAATTTCCCACCTGTCTCACCGAAAATAAATAATAAATTAAAGAGGCCGAGCGTAATGAGAAAAGAAAAACCATACAAAAATCTTATTGTAAATCATATGGTAAAGGAAATTCTTTATTGCAATCATAAAGTAAATAGATTCAATCAGGCAAAACGTAATCTTTCCTTAACCTGAAAATCAAGTTCTGTACCTCATCAACATTAAAATATTAAAATAAAAGATGGCACGCATAAAGAGATTCGTCAGGGTTAAAAGCTGGTGGCTGTGTGCAGTCAATCCCTCCCGGAGATCACGCTAACACCCCAACACAACCTGCAACGATGAAGACGTGGACTGACATATGCACCGTCAGAAGGAGAGGTAAGGGAAGGTGTGGGATTTCAGTCTGTGGAAGTTAAGGGTAATTCGCCAGCAGGGAGATGCCCAGGAAGGTGCACAAAGGCAAAAGCACACGCAGAAGGAAATTACTCAATTCAACTTGTGATAGCAAATTACTCTCAGTGATAATATCAGTCAAGAAAAAGGGAAAGTGGTTATCAGAGGAGATTACTAGGAATGCAAGGCCGGGGTTTTGGAAATTTCATTCACAAATAAATAAAACAACACAAAAAACCAAGAAACACCAAATCACAGAGATCAGGGGGGGTTTACTGTGTGAGTGTCCTCAGTAAAACACAGAACACTAATTCACATAATTCGGAATGGGTGGACGCACGTGAGATTTAAAGCGGTGTGGGATTTTGTACATGTTTTAAATTAAATCACTTGGCTTCAAAATTGATAACATCCCTTAATGACATAGATTCACCACCTTACTCTTATGGCTCCAATGCCGAGGTTCGTTCAATACTGCAGTGAAGAGTGGATATTGATATTGAATCACTATTGAGATTATGAAGGACTGGTTAATCCATCCTTCCTGTAGCGTTCCTGAAATAGATCATGGTTCTTTTATTTTCATTGAAATTTAGTATTTAGTTAGACTCACATTAAATAATGCTTGACTGACGGTTTGCGTGTTCCGCAAGCCTGGCAGAATATAAGCAATTACAGAAAAGAAATTAAACGATCTGGAAAGGGAAACTACGTCTATTCTTCCTCTGACCTGTCAGAGAGCACATCACAGGACTTTCATCCCCATAAATTTCCCCCCCTTTTTTTTTCCGCCTGGATTAACGCTGTGCGTTACCGTTACTATTTTAGCTGGGCGTGAGGGCAGAAAAGGAGCATTAGTTTCGAGGCAAGGAAGAGACTGAAGTTTTAATATTAAAACCATTTTTATTTCATGGAACGACCATGCAGGGTTAATGGATGAAATGCAGAAGGAGTCGCCATGAAGAATGCTCCAGCGAATGGGTCTCGGAATCGGGGGAAAACACACAGGCAACGCATCATAAACCCTCCAAGTATTCTTGAAAATATGTAAAATGACTTGCACTTCATACATTTCATTCAGAACACCTACATACATAAACATTTTCAAAAGGAAGCAACGCTAGTGAAAATCTCAAGCAATCGACACAAATCAACGACAACCATGAAAGGATTTTAAAACTCAAGGAAAATTTGGTAGTGCTTCAGTTCTGTCCCCGTTTACCAGTTCACTGGAGTGGAGTCGAGCAACAAAATTTTTCTTCTCAAAATGATGACTACCCAGAAACCCATGCAAATAAAACATAAATAAAGCAGAAACCCACTCAACCCAGTGGAGACAACACCCACATCTCCTATTCAAGAACCCCTCGGGAGGAATCCACCCAACACTAACCGAACGAATCCCAATCAGAAAATAAAACACATCCCAGAATAACAACAACCATTTTACACCGTCCAGAATATTATCAACTATTTTACACAGTCCAGAATAAGAAACACAAGCCATTTACACAGTCCAGAATGATAAAAAAACCCTTTTACATTCCATATTACCAAATTAAAAATCATACCGTTGCCTTATAGCCCGTAGCGATGACGTCTGTGCTCTGTGCCGCTCTTGCTCTGTGCCGCTCCCGCTCGCCGACCGTAGAGACTACACCGGTACCTCCTAGCCAAACGCTAGGAGTACTCTGCTTCCCCCTTATTCCACTGAGCCACAAAGGGGCCACACACAGTCCAGATAGTATACCTAGCTTCCCAGCTCGCCTCCAAGGCTGAGCTACCACTCTAATCCCAGCTGAGAAAATCCCAACTCCTCACAAGCAATCAGTCCAGTCCAAATTCGACAGCATAACGATCCCTAACCCTAACCCTCCTTTTCTTTTTTATAGTGTTTTGAGACCCCCTCCTTGCCCTAAATCACAATTAATTTAAGTTTTCGTGAAAACCCTCTAAAAATTCTCTGTCTTACAAGTGCCACTCATCCCCC